>CP135579.1:6617301-6805007 GCA_032401905.1 Swietenia macrophylla | reverse complement strand
ACGTGGTTTTACTTTTTCTGAACTTACAAATATGAACATTTGAATAGAAGCTTCGGGTTTAACAGAGTTGTTAACTGTCACTTCATTGCTAATGAAATCTTGGCCAGATGGATGGTGATGTGTCAGTAAGTCTTTTAAAAATTTAGAATACAGAAGACCCAGAGAGCGAGGATATTTGACATTAACTAATTGCCTAATTTAAAAAGAAGTAGCTAGCTCGGTTCAGCTTGGGCGTGGAATGGCAATTAATTTGCGTTAAATTGTGAAAATAAACCAGGATGTTGGAAACATGTTTTGAAAAATGCATGAGTGGGGCATGGAGTTAAGTATGGAGGAGGAGTGGGGCTGCTGGTTGATGGCGACGGTGCAGATTGCGATAGTGTGACGGGTCAGATGGAGGCCCAGCTAGACGGCGTGCCAAAGCTATTAATTGCCATTTGCGACGACTGAATTTGACTATAAGCCAAAACAATATAATATTATTGCAAATTAAACTAACCACCCATCATTGTTAACCAACTCGGTCGATTTTCATATAATCTCGCAGCTCAATTTTTCCACCATTGCTGTGATCATTTATTCATTTCTGGCTATATATATAAATTACCATGGGAAAACCCAGTACGATTGTAGTTACCAGTTAGCACAAACTGGTAAAATTTATCACTAAGGTATAGATAACAAGAGACATATGTTTGACATGATTGAAAAGTTAGTTCACTTCTGTATTAAATGGATTAGTAAATAAACCAGGGGGCTATTGCATGCATTTAGTTTTATCAATGAGTTTGGCAATCGAATGGTAAAAGAGGGAGGAAAGGAGATACAGGGAAAAGCAAAATAAGACATTCGATGTACCTTCCAAATTCATCTGCATCGTCCGATTAAAAAGAAGGCTGCTGCAATATTTAGGGGCCCATTACATCTTTAGTTCTTTTCAATCCCTTAAGGAATGCATTCTTCAATCATTGTCTGTCATGACCACTTGGATTAGCTTCGAATTTAACATAATTTATTGTTTAAATAGCTACCTAATTGGTCGCAAGCATTAAGTAAGTCGTATTAAGTTCTCAATAGAACGAACGGTCCTACGCTTATGTGCATGCACGAACTCTTAGCTCGGCATCATTGACTATGTTGTATTCAAACTCCAAAGGCAAGTAGAACAAATTGTGCCATTGAATTTGCATGGCATATGCATGCATCCTGACCTTAAGTAGTCTCCCACGTGTTAGACAATCGTCCAACACTTCAGTGAGCCGCCCACCAACCATTAATGCAGGCTTTAATTGATTTAATAGCGCACATGGTCCTTGCAAAATTCTATCCACAAAACTTATTGCCAGTTTCACTACTCGATCACATGACATAGAATGTGCAGAAATTCAAGGGCGTTATTAGGCGAACGTGCATAAATTTCCTGACAGAGTGTTTGTTAAGGAGCCGGGGAAAAGCATTTGACGTGCTTCTAAAACTCAACAACGAGCGTGCGCATGATTACAGGTTCCAAAACGAGACAACTGATCAAAGCTTCGTTGCATTGCAATGAAATATTACAGATTTCAGACGCTTTACAATTTCAATGATACATACCACGTGTCATTCTAACGGTTTTTTCCCTCATTATTATTATTAAGTCTGAAATTGCAGGGAGTAGTGTATTGTATCTGGGCTATTTATGCCGCTAACCTAATGCGATAAAAAGAAATACAATCAAAGGCACACTGATTGAACTGAGGCCGGCCACCAGTCATCTGTCCATTGTCAAATACTCTCGCATGGTGTGGTAGCACGTCACGGTCATGGCATATATCGATCATATTCCTCACGAGACCAAAGCGAAATCTTCTTGCATAATATTTTTAAGCTAAAGGCTATAATCTGCGAGTATTAGGTTAAGCACTAAGAGATTCGAAGCATAAAAACCTGCGATGTCCGAAGCAAAAACAAAAGAGGTTGGTACGTACAAAACCCAGTTCTTTGTCCAACTAAACATGCATGGATGGGCGTACTATCATATTCGATCCGTTAAATACTTTCCATTTTTTAAATTATATCACATCTTCTTTATCAAGAAATTCGCGGTGCATCTTTCGTATTGTGGGTCTGTTAAATTAATTCGCAAGTGTAGTGTGTGATTATTTAATTTTTAAATCTAAGAAATGCTTATGCAGTTTGATAGTATCGATTCAAAAAAAATTATAAAGAAAAAGGAAGAGCAGGGAAAGAGATCTATTTCAAAAAGAATGAAGGGCTGTTAAAGGGAATCAAGTACCCTTAAAAAAGCTGAACTAAAGGTGTTACAAACCTTAATTCTTACAATCTTACCGCAAAGAGGGCGATGAGGTGATACGTGTAGCAGTAATGAGCATATGCTTGTAGGAGTTGGAGTTGGGAGTTTTGGAGTAAAATCATAATCAGGCACAATGTCTGCGTTCTATCCGTCCGACTCTGAAGTTGTCGATATTACGTAACT
Source organism: Swietenia macrophylla (assembly GCA_032401905.1). Classification (NCBI taxonomy): domain Eukaryota; kingdom Viridiplantae; phylum Streptophyta; class Magnoliopsida; order Sapindales; family Meliaceae; genus Swietenia; species Swietenia macrophylla. The sequence goes on along the minus strand of CP135579.1, from coordinate 6,802,531 downwards.
TGACAGCAATTTCCGATTCTAAGACCATTGAGGGTTGGATTGATCTGCATCACTGTAAGTTGTCGTCGTCTGTCCAACAACGTAAGGCTGTGGCTCACACTAGCCCCCACAAAATCCCTCAATGACATTTTCCTGTCAGGTCAGGTCCATTCGCGGCCGGCCCTACTTTCCCCCACCATTTTGTTGCAGCTTTTCCTCTTATTCTCACACTAGCAATGTGCCCACAAGCCCAACACTCAGCCTTTTTGCTCTGTTCTATGCAATGCTATGCTTTTTCAAGGCTTTAATTCCGCACTCCAAACCCTTGGGCGTAGCCGACACCGCTATTTGCAAAACCAGAAATGTACAAATTGTGCAATAAAAGTTTATTGTCGATGTGCCCTGTTATCTAACTTGACCCGAATGAAATTTGTGTACAAATGGGCCCATGACCCGCCATTACATGTGCATTATGCAAAATGGTGGGGCTCCGCTGGATTTGGCCTGGATTCTTCGTACAATTTCGCAGAGCAGGGATTTACCAGCAACCCAGGAAGGTAGTACGTATAACCGTGGTCAATATATGAATAGTGGCCATCTGGAGGAATTTGTGTACGTACTACGAAGTATAATACACAATTGAACCACGAGATATGTACGCGGGAAAAGGAAAGAAATTTGACCTCAAGTTGATGTACAAGCGCGGACAAAACTGCCAATTTGAGGGCAAAGTAACTGTCCTGAAAGTACCGCTGCTGCATGCTTTATAGCAGCCACAGGCGCCCCTGATTTCTTGTAAGCATATGGGCCTGCTCTTATGCAGTGGTAGTCCATGTGTTCTAATAGAGTACATACTATTAAGTCGAAGGTTACAGTAACAAACCATTGACAAGGACCGGCTGGCCGCTCACGACCCAAAATAAAGCAAAACGTGTACGAAAGGATGCTGAATAACTTTTTCATAGTTAATGGACAATTAGAATATCAGATATAATAATTAGAACGTTTATAGCCACACGTGAAGGTGGCAAAGCGAGTGGAAGGCTGGAAGCAAGATTTGCAGGGCGCCTACTTAGTGCGTAATCATAGCAAGAACTACACTTTGCTACCTAATCTCCCACTGATGTGCCTGCCTTATCTTAATCCTAAATTCCTTGGTAGACAACAAGAATATCAGGTATGAAAGGTTTTGAGATCTCAATGATCTTTAAAAGATACATTCACATGGAAGAGTAGAGCAGCAGTCTTTCATGGATGCCCGATGTAGATGAATGGGGAGAAGCCCAAAAATTTCCAAGGTTTTGGGCCCAAATATGGACTTCTGTAAAGGCAGCGATTGAAAACAGAAAAATTGCCTCAAATTCAATGCTGGTGGCGCTCTTCTGATGTAAACGCAGTACTAAAGAAAAAAAAAATGTTAAAATGTATAAAGACTTCTAAATTTTGACACTTTTTTTTGAGTATTATTTTAATAATTTATTAAAATATTTAATATTACATGTAAAATATTTTAAATATTATTTTAATTAATATACTGACTTAAAATATATTTTGATATTAAATTTAATAAACTCTTGTATCAAATTAATAGCCTAATAGATGAATAAGTGCTCGTAATTTTAATTTAATACTTATTTAGTGCTAATTAGCACTGCCTAAAGGGCATTAAGGTACTAGTTTTTTGAAGCAAGTTCAACCAAATTTCTAACCTCAAAACCACGTCACTTTCATATATAAAATTTACAGGTTCAAAAATTAAGGAATACCCGAAACCTGTTTCCTTTAACCAAGTGTTTCGATTTCCCCAAAAGGGAAGGACACCTATACAACTATAGAGAAGGGGGTAGAGTGAAATATCTTACTACCTCTTAGATATCCTCCGGAGCTGCCCACTTTCTCTCCACAAGAACTCGACTAGCACCGACCAAGGGGAAAAGCTGGTGTCTTGTTTAAAGACCGTACAAGGGCCCGAGGGAGACGAAGTTAGCAAGGATAGCGATAAACGCTGTATATTATCAGTATCACTCGGAGATAACCCGCTTTTGAAAGCCTGGAATTAGATCAACAGAAAGGAAACTCGGGGACAAAAGAAGGGAAAGGGAGAGTTTGGTTGACCGGTAGTAGTCATATTAGTAGTCAGCGATAGTAGGCATGCAAAATCGAGGGGAAATTTTATGTACTTTCTACTCAACAACACAAGAATTCAAGATTGACAACATAACCGAAGTGGGGTTGACTTGGTGTACAAAATATAAGCCGAAAGATAAGAATCAAATAACTGTACAGTGAAGAAAGCAATTATTCTTCTGGTGTTTCTTCAAGGGGTTTTCCCAAAGCTAGTGACACTAGGAGTTACGTTCACCTTCTGAAAGAAAACCTGAAAGCATAAGGCAACGAAAACATTTTGAGAGAACAGAAAAAATTTTGGACAGAGAAAGAATGNATAAGGCAACGAAAACATTTTGAGAGAACAGAAAAAATTTTGGACAGAGAAAGAATGAAGACACATTTGGGATTGGGGCTGTACAAGCATGGTATATTGGCATCACTAGCATTTACCGTCCAAAAACGAAGATGGTAAGACAAAAAACTGCAATAGAAGAGTGGTAAATTACAAATCCTTACACCTTACTCTTTCCAGTTGTAAGAAGCGCGACAAACAACTAGATAATCTCCAAGAATATCCTTTGCCATTCAAATGTCGTCATCTAGGTAAAATGATAGAGATTGGGAATTTTCAATTATATTAAAATTCAGGCCAGGAACAAATATTTAACACTCACTGACGAAAAAGGAACCAAGAAGTAAGGAATCTAGGACTACAAAGTTAGCTAACCCTTAAGAGAAAGCTCTACCATGAATTTTAAAGAGATTGAGAGTTCCAACTAATTACAACATGCAGAAGTACAGCGATTTAGCAGGTGAACAAACATGGCATTCATCAACTCGGGGAGTTGAGACCAACAAGAAGGACACTTTGCAACGTAAAAATAGGCACCCAATTTTAATTTTGGAAGTAGTAAACAAGAAATTTAGTATGACATAATAACACATCTTAAGAACCAAATTAATTGATTCAATGCAAAGAAGATGATTGAGAATAAGTAGAATCACTGCACAAATATATAGAGGATGACGCATTAAAAAGAATCATATCAAAATTAAGATTATACAATGGAATCGGATGGAGTAATCCGCAAATGACAAGCTGAGCTCACATTCAACTACAGCAGAAGTTTTGGTATTCATTCTGTCCAATTATAAGAAGCACAATCGAAGACTACATAGTCTCCCCTGATATCCTTCACATCTCAAATCTCATCATCAAGGTATACTGACTCAAGCCCATGTAAAAACAGCATTCCCTTTATTCTACAGCAATTACATAAGAAAATTGAAAAGAAAAAGAAGGACCTACATGGCTCCCCTCGTTCAAACTTCAAATGCAATCTCAAGGGAGTGGACCAACACAAGGCAATCACATTTGCTCATAGAGTGTTAAAACATTTATAGGTTAGCAATTAGCAATGAACAACTGATAGCAAAACTCCCAAGAAGGTTTTGTAAGAGGCTCAGTAAGTCAAGCACTCACCATCCTTACCCGGAAGGTGGCATCGGAATTTCCCAGTTTTTCCCACGTAGAACTGCACTTTTAAATCTAACACAAATCTCTTAACACCAAGAACAAATAGCCTTCAGATACGAATTAAACATTCTAATTCTAAATTCAAGACTCAACCAATATCTGTATCAATAAAAAATACAATATTTCTGCATTAATATATTCTTAAAATAAAATTCACCAACACAATAAAATACAAAATATTACCTGAAATTCACTCTTTGGGGCGAAGAAACCTCGATATTAGACCTGACAAAGAAAACCCCATCGGGTGGAAAGTAATTACAGTATTGAGAACAATTTTCTCAACATCAATCGCCTGCAACAAGTCACCGGCTTGTGTACCAAACAAGTACGCCTGATCGATAATGAATAGTCGCCCTTTCTCCGTGGTCCAGAGCAAGCGCCACGTAGCAGAGAGTGAAACACCCGTGGTGACTATATTTTTGCCCAGAACAGCCCTGGCCTTTATGGCTTTGATGATTGAGGATTGCTTATTGAAATCTCTCTGGGTTTTGAGGCCTCGGTCTGGGTCTGAAATGAGGTTTAGAAGCTCTAGCTTGGCTAATCGTGATTAAGCTGTGATAGACGAGCATGTGATTCTAGTTCTAGAGATTTGAACTCGTTGTTTGGAAAATTTAACGCTAGTGTTAGGTTGCTTCAAGGAAATGGAAAGTGGAAAACATCTACTTTTAGCCATCGCTTAGCTGACAATAAAAACTAGAGAGTGGGAACTGTGTTTAAAAATTGGCTGTTGAAGTGGAAGAGCGAGGAGTCGTCAGGGTGGCGTGCCATGCACGTGAAGCTTCCCTCTTATGTCCCTTCTTCCTTTGCTAAACCCTGATTTTAGCTAAATTACTATATTACCCTCACATTTGGAAAACTGCAATAATTTTTAGCAAAGTTACTAAAATACCATTAAATCTTTCAAGAAAATCTAGGCGCCGTCTTACAAAAAGGAAGCCCTTCCCCGGCTGCTCGATACCGTATTCCTCTGAGCATTCGGGAGACATTCGCTAATATCTAGTTCACTCGACTCAAAACCACCGATCCGATCTAGGGTTTTTCTCGGTCGTGAATTAGAAATGGCTATTTCATCTCAAACGCTTGATATTCTAGGCGAACGCCAGTCCGGCCAAGACGTTCGCACCCAAAACGGTTCTCTCTTTTACTAATGTGTTCTAGATTGAAGAAATTTTTCGTGCGTTTTGGAAAAGATTGAGCACATCTTCTTCATGTTCTTAGAAGTTTGACTAAAGTTTGTTTGTGTATCTTGTTCATTTGTAGTGGTGGCATGTCAAGCAGTTGCCAACATTGTTAAATCATCTCTTGGTCCAGTTGGACTTGACAAGGTACTATTATTTCTGTCTCTTTCTATCACTCTGTGTACTATCTATTAAGTAGAAGATACTATTTGTTAGTTCTCTTATTACTTAACTGCATGGTTTAGTTGTGGAAACACAAAAACTGTTAGTACAAATAGTCCAGCTTAGTACATTTCTGTAGTCTTTAAAAATGTACGATTCCTTTTCTTGAAATTTCATCAGCCCCCAATTTGATCATTGTTAAATGGATTTCACTGTTGCAAGGACCATCAAAGTTGTTGTAAAAGTTCCATTTGCGTAATTTTGCTTCCAAAATTTAGAAAAGGGAAAGAAAAATTAATTTACTAGTTCAATGCAAAATTGTTTAATTTAAGGCCTGTTTTACGTTCTTATCTCTATTATTTTCAAATTGCTCTTCATTATCTTCCTTGGTTCTGAAATTGGGATAAATGTTGACTGTTATTTTGCTGTGCTCTTTGCTATTTGATGGCAGAACTCATAGTTTGATTTTATCTCACCTAATAATTCTGTTTTTTGTTGATTATTCTAGATGCTTGTTGATGATATTGGTGATGTAACAATTACTAATGACGGTGCTACAATTCTCAAGATGTTAGAGGTTGAGCATCCAGCTGCCAAGGTGGATATTATTCCATTTTCTCTTTTTATATCTTTATAGTTGTGTGTGTATATTTGCTATGATCTGCACTCTTCGCTGCTCACATATTTGACTTTTCTTTTCTGAGGTGACAGGTGCTTGTGGAGTTGGCTGAGCTCCAAGACCGAGAAGTTGGAGATGGAACAACATCAGTAGTTATTGTGGCAGCAGAGTTGCTTAAGGTAACTGAAACTACTATTTTCTGTATTCCGTGCACCCGATACATGTCTAAAATTCTATGCTCTAATCTCATATGGGTTAGTTGGAAAACCTCTGAGGAAAGTATGCAGACTCGGTAATCTATGATTTTATTGTACTTTGCAGAGGGCAAATGATCTGGTGAGGAATAAGATTCACCCAACATCTATCATCAGTGGATACAGAGTGGGTACCTGTTTTTCTGTGGTCAATGATTTCGTTCATGTTTTCCATTACATAATTTCCTCTAAGAATTGCTAATTTCGCTTTTATTATTGACAGCTTGCAATGAGGGAAGCATGTAAATATGTTGAAGAAAAATTGGCAGTGAAGGTCAGTCTGTGTTAGTCAATTTATCTTTATAAAGTGAAGAGTGCATTTCATAATTTTGCACGTTTCTCAGTTTTATTTTCTACAGCATTCTTTCTGATTTATTTTTACAGGTCGAAAAGCTTGGAAAAGATTCTTTAGTAAATTGTGCCAAGACAAGCATGTCCTCGAAGTTGATTGGTGCTGACAGCGACTTCTTTGCTAATTTGGTAGGCTTTTGGCCTCAAAATCTAGATTTTCATTGAAGTTTATTTGCGTTCTTCTAACTTGTTACTAAATTAGTTTTGTTATTCACTGTGCTATATTGGAACGCACCACTAAAGCTCTGAATTTTTATTTCTGCAACATTAATGTTTATCTTATGTTACCAATAATATCAGTTTGTCTTCTGATAGACATTGTAATAGTAGTTAATAATTTAATCTATCTGTCTAGGTTGTGGATGCAGTGCAAATGGTAAAGATGACTAATGTACGAGGGGAGGTCAAGTACCCGATCAAGGTTGGTATTTGCACATTGTTTAATGTATTACTAATCAAAGAATCATGTACGTGATCCTATTATGGGAATGAAAGCTGTCAGTTTTCATATCTGTTTTTGGAGCTCTTTTTTCTAGGCAACAGTTATAATACCATAGTTGCTTTCTGCGCATTCCAGGGAATCAATATTTTGAAAGCTCATGGCAAAAGTGCCAGAGATAGCTACTTGCTGAATGGGTATGCTCTTAATACTGGTCGTGCTGCCCAAGGGATGCCTCTGAGAGTTGCCCCTGCAAGGATTGCCTGTCTTGACTTCAATCTCCAGAAGACAAAAATGCAATCGGGTGTCCAAGTCTTAGTCAGCGATCCCAGGGAGCTTGAGAAAATTCGGCAAAGGTGATCGGACAATGGATCTTAATGCACAACATGGTTTCAATTTGCTGCTCACATGCCACACCTGTTGACAGCTAGTTCGCATGGTTTTGCCTATATATGTACTTATTGGGAACATGCATGGTCAAAATGTGAAAGAATGCATATATTTTACTGTTTGTTAGGTATAGTAAGGATATGAAACTGGTGAAAAAGAACACTTATATTTGCACTTAACTTTGTTTGTCTATAGAACTAAAGGTTGGGTTATTAGGTTAAAAAGAAACACCCATGCAGGATAGAATACAATTGGAGAGGGTCCATGTGTCTTTGAACTTAAAATAGCTTGGATGATTTAGTTAATTCTGTTTTTTCCCTTTGCTTATAGGCATCTTGTGTCTTGTCTGGAGCCGTTGGGTTATAGTTACAGTTGATTTTATTGAACTTGTGATACACATCGATGATAAAAATTGTTGTATCATGTTTGCAATCTGTTCTATTAATCTGTCTATGATGATACCAATTCTTTCACAGAGAAGCTGACATGACAAAGGAACGTATTGAGAAACTTCTGAAAGCTGGAGCCAATGTAGTCCTTACAACAAAAGGAATTGATGACATGGCACTGAAGGCAAGTTTTTCTTTTATTAAGTTTTCCAATTTTGTTTACCTGTAGCATTTGCACTTTATAATACATCATTGTTTTTCTCCTGGCTAATGTATATCTGGATAAACTAAGTTTGATTACATCATTTTTCAAAGTACTGTTTCTGTTTGTTTGCACATAATATTTTGGGAGATTGAATGTCTTTGTTAAATTGGTATCTGTGCTTCACTGTGCTCGGATGGCGATCTGCTTGTGGGTATACTTGTATGCTTTATCTTATATCATTTAACCCTGTGAGAACCAAGTCTAATTTATCATAGCGTTAATCTTTTTTCCAGTACTTTGTAGAGGTTGGGGCTATTGCTGTAAGACGTGTTAGGAAGGAGGATATGCGACACATTGCCAAGGCAACTGGTGCAACCATGGTACATTCCTATCCCCCTTCCATCATCATTTATTATCAGAACTACTCTTTAGTCAGTTATTGAAATTCACCAAATCTTGTGCTTTTTGGAGTGATTGAGGATAAAAGTTTATCCTATTGTATAATTCTAATGTTTCTCAATGGGGTTTGATAATTGTATCAGACTCATACCTGGAAACTATCTTCAGGTCATTCCTGTGATTATTCTGTATAAATTATCTCATTATTCTTGTTGCCAATTTGTAAGGTTTCAACATTTGCTGACATGGAGGGAGAGGAAACATTTGATTCGTCACTTCTTGGATCTGCTGATGAAGTGGTAGAGGAGCGTATTGCCGATGATGATGTGATTATGATAAAGGGGACAAAAAATACAAGTGCAGTATGTGGCTTAATTTGATAGGCGTTTATAAATTTTGTCACAGCTCAACTTTAAAACTTAATTGCTCTTTATCTTTGTGGGATATGACATCTGTCTGGTGAAGTTCCTTGTTCCTGTTATTTATTTGTTATAATTCTTTTCGAGTGAGAATCAAAGGGTGCACTACCAGCAGAGTTAGTGCTCAGGGTAGCCACTTTTCCTGTGTTTTCTACCTAATGCAATATAATGAGCAAAGTTGACGGAATTTGAAGTCTTATATGTTGAGTATTAATTATAGCTGAATGGTTGTTATTTTGATAGTTGACGCCTAATGATGTTTGCTGATTCTTCTTTTCTTATTATTCTTAAGGTTTCCTTGATACTTAGAGGTGCAAATGACTATATGCTGGAAGAGATGGAGAGAGCTCTGCACGATGCTTTATCTATTGTCAAGAGGACCCTCGAATCGAACATGGTAAACTTCAGCACTCTCTGATTAATTTCTTGTTGTCTATTTTTGTGAGCTTGAAAATGAATAATTTAGAATTTAAAATTTATTTTATGTGGTCTGTTATCAGAAGTTTAGGTAATCAAATAGAAATATTTAGTGGATTAATCTTGACAGGAACTTGTAACAGGAACAAGCTATTGGGAGGAGTCCATCACGGGATTGGTAGTTGTAGTTGCTATTTTCATATTACTCTTGTTTGTTCACTGCCGTATTGGTTATACAGGTGGTAGCAGGTGGTGGTGCAGTCGAATCTGCCTTGGCTGTCTATTTGGAATACCTTGCTACAACTCTAGGATCCCGAGAACAACTGGCAATTGCTGAATTTGCTGAATCTTTATTAATTATACCAAAGGTCTGGCATGGATTTGGGGGCTAAATGAGTTTCATCCCTCATTTCCCCTTGTTTTTGAGATTATGTTGTGGACTTTTGTAATGCTTCTATGGTGCAGGTGCTTGCTGTAAACGCTGCTAAGGATGCAACTGAATTAGTTGCAAAACTACGGGCTTACCACCATACTGCACAAACCAAGGCCGAAAAGAAACATTTATCGAGGTATTCTGATTTATGGATTCTGTTTCATTATCAATGAATAGCATAGAGAATAGAAAGTAAGTTTTAATTATGAGCAAAAGAAAAGCATCAGTAGCAACTTGTGGAGTTTTTCCCAATTGATGCAGCATGGGCCTGGACCTTTCAAAAGGGACCATTCGCAGCAACTTGGAAGCAGGAGTTATTGAGCCTGCAATGAGCAAAGTGAAAATTATTCAGGTAAAAATCATGAAACATACAAAGGCAACTATCAGTTTATGATTCAAGTGTTGACCTCCCCCAATTTTGTAACTTAAAATTACTGTTTTGACAGTTTGCAACTGAAGCGGCAATCACGATCCTTCGTATCGATGATATGATCAAGCTTGTCAAAGATGAAAGTCAGAATGGTGAAGTGTAGGATCGGTTTGTTTTATTTTAATTGCATTACTTTCGGGTTTCTGGTAAAAGGAAAGGTTGAGCTGTTTTTGGATGGCATTATAAAGGGCTTAATGGTGTCAGCATGCTTCTGTCTTATTAACACTGTTTTTGTTCACCGATCTCTAATTGAAGCCCATGTATTTTTCCCCGTGTGATTGGTATTCTGGCATGTTAGAATTTAGATTGCTAAAAAATTTCCCTATAAAAGCGTAGACGAGAAAGCTTGATCGAGACAGGAAAATCTCGAGCCCCCTGGAAATGGAAAGCTTGAACTGGTGAGAGGCGGCTATTCTTAAAATATTTATTTTATTACTGAAAATATCGCGTGGCTCTTATTTGGTGGATTCTTAATAGACTTGCGATGTTGAGTTACATATAAAACAAGTGAACGGTGAAACTATTGATCAGGACCCATTTCCATTTTTTTTTATTTTTATCCTTATCAACTGAAGATACCACTCAACACTTCGCTTGACGGAGAAAAAAAAAATGGTTTCTCAATTTTAGTGTACCTCGTATTGCTTTACGTTTCGTTGTAACTAAAAGGAGAAACTCATCACTTTGTAAATATACCGCATTACTGGACTGACGTTGATATTATAGGCAGAAAATAATTGTTGCACAAATTTTATTTGTAAAAGGACATCGTTTCATCCATTTGAATATATATATATATATATATAACTCAAAAGAAATATATAAAAGTTTATTCAATTAGAAAATAATATTTCTTAGAGACACACTATAAAATTTGACGATCCTGATCGCAGTCACGCGTTTTTCTTAGTGAAATGAACCGTTGATATAACGCGACGTCAAACAATGATGAAATCTCGCACCAGGTGATATCCTGAAACGGAGCGAGATGTAAATTCGTCTGCATGTACGAGTATGACATACGATATAGCTGTCCCCAATACTCGACCGCTATCCATGTGCCGGAGATGTTTCCCCTTTTATCTTGTCACGCTAGTTGGGCCCCACGACCCATGTCCACCGACAATGGCCCATCCGATGCAGTTGACTTCAGACCACCCAGCATTACTGCTCATATACCTGCAAACTTAGTGCATAAATCAGTGGGTTTACGTCCTATTGTGATTATTTATAATCTATCAAATTGATAAGCACATGACTAATCACGTGCCGTGTTTGGGATCACCATGCATGTCCTGCTATGTCACGTGATACGAGATCTCTCCCGCCAAGGCTAAAGGCTAAAAACTTCTCTGAATGTGTAAAATTTATTTTTAATTTTTTTATTTATTATTAATAAATAAATTTATTATTAATTAAATAATTTTATTATATTATTTATATTAATGTAATAAAATTATATTATTTAAAATTTTTAAATTTATAATTAAGATAATTAATTTCTTAAATGTGACGTAAATTAAAATCCAAGCTGGCAAGCAAAGCCTTAAAGACTCTTCATTTTCTCTCGCGTCATATCAAACTCCAAAACATGTCGATCCATCAATCAGAAAGCGAACGTACCGTACCTCTAAAAAGAACGCTAACCGTACGGTTAGTACTACTTTTCACTGAATTTTCTCCTTCACCGAGTCCCACCGCCAATCGGAGTCACCGCCCTCTGATTCGAATACGTGCCATCTGTTATGATTTTTGATCCGATTAATTATCCCCTGCTTCTAGTTCTAGGGTTTTTATATATATATATATATATATATATAAGTATTCAAAGCGAAAACAAAGAAATTGCCAGCTAGAAGCAGTTGTCGGTAGCAAGTTAATGCTTTCTTATTTTCTCTGTGTTCAATGAAGATATAACATGGTGGGGACAGATGCTGGCGTCAGGAGTAATAAAAACTGAGCCAAACGCAACAGCCAGTTTCCTCTTTTTCTTTCAAAGGGTTTGCTGCCGTTACGAGCTCTCCCTTAGTCCACTTTTTGGTGACGTGTCAATTGTGAGGTCCACAAGGTGTCTGTCAGTCTCCACGTGTCCCACTTTTTTGTTTGGACCAGTAAAGAGTGCAGGTAACTGGCTCTTGAGTCTTGATACACAGACACAGAGTTGCTTTTTCTTTTAACCGGAGCAATCACATTTTGTACCGAGCAATTACAAGAAGATAACGTTTCTTTTTCATTTTCACCGCCGTCGACCATTAGGATAAGTTTTTATACGTACGCGGTAGACATTGACGTCGGCAATGGCACGAGCGTGAGTGCAAATAATGCAATGCACTGAGAGGATACAAAAACAGAGTATTTCTCGTGAAAGGGTAAGAAAGAACTCTTCTTTCAATAGGAACTCGGATTATCGCCTTGAATTCATTGCACTGGCCACAAAGTCAAACTAATGTGATTGCAGTGGTCTACTTCCTGCAACAGTTCTGTTAAATTAGTCTACAATTCGTTACAGAGCCAATGCATCCCACTTTTTTTAATTTAATTTGGGAATAACATTCATAATTATTTCATGTTTTTCTGTGGACCTACGCAATTGCCCATTCTAAATTCATTATTTAAAAATTTTATTGGCACTGTGTGTAAATCCAAATCTAATTTGGAGTGACGGAGAGAGATAAAGACACAGTGAGAAAAAGAGTTGTCTCTACTGCATGGTCACTCCCTCCACGTTCGTTTGCCCCCACCCCGCCTACAGTGCAATCACTCCTCTGCCTTAATCATTTACAAACCCCTTCTCTTCTTTTACTTCTCTCTCACTCCGGCTCTCTACCCAACAACTTAAAAGAGAGCTGAGCCCAGAGGAAGGAGAGAACCAATCGCCAATAGCATACAAACAAACAACAAATAGTAAATTAAAATGGATGCGTACGCTCTCTCTGCTGCTGCTCAGGACCTGTTTCGCATCGATGACCTTCTTGATTTCTCTAACGATGAAATTTTCGTTTCCTCTTCTTCTTCCTCCGCCGCCACTGCCAACACAGCCACCGTCACCGCCGACATGAACCAACTCCCTCCTTTGCAGAACCCTACGATTGATTCAATCAATCAGTCCTCTCTATCTACTGACTTCGCCGACGACCTTTGTGTCCCCGTACGTTTATATGTTCTCGTGAATTTGAACTCACTCTGTTTTATTATTATTATTATTTTTTTTTTTTTTGCGAAAAAAATTATTCTGTGTCTATTTTTCTTTTAACATTGTGTATGTTTTGATTTGCAGAGTGATGACGTGGCTGAGTTGGAGTGGTTATCGCAATTCGTCGACGATTCCTTCACCGAATTTCCGACAAACTCGATCGCTGGAGCACAGACCGTCCGACCAGACGCGTCAATGTCAGGCAGAGGACGGAGCAAGCGCTCGAAAGGGACGAATTCAGCAGCCAGCACGACTACCTGGATTTGGACATCAACCGAGACTGGAAATTCGAAGCCGAAGAGGGAAACTCACCGCCAAACGTCGCCAACTCCGGAAGGCGAACTGAGGAGGTGTACGCACTGTGCGTCGGAGAAGACGCCGCAGTGGCGGACAGGTCCACTGGGTCCAAAGACGCTGTGCAACGCTTGTGGCGTACGATACAAGTCGGGCCGACTCGTTCCCGAGTACCGCCCCGCTGCGAGCCCGACATTTGTGCTGACTCAGCACTCGAATTCACATCGCAAGGTCTTGGAGCTTCGGAGGCAGAAGGAACTGTTGAGGCAGCAACAACAGCAGCAAGGCCAGGATCAAATCTATCGTCACCAGCGTGACTTCGAAGTATGCTGACCTGCCATAATCTGAATGTTTCATTAATGTTTATGTCAGTGAGAATACTACTCTTTCGGTTATGTTATCAAAATCTCATAAAATTTTCAATTTTCTTACCATTTTATTCAGTGATTTTAAAATTTTCTCTGTCGAAAAATTTTCTGTCGAGACTTTAAAAGGCTTCAACTACCAAATGTATAGTATTTGAACGCTCGTTAAAGGTTAGAGAGAGTAATGATGATGGCGGATTCGGGTAACTTCTGATTCTGATATGGAATCAGTACTGCTGCTCATTGCCGGGGTTTTGTGTGGCCGCGAGGAGGCTCGGTGTTAGTCGTCGGATGGTGTCATTGATGATCACGCGATGCGTGATGAGAGAATATAGGTAAATATTGTTTATGGATCAGGCGTGGGATTTGGATTGATACCCTTTCATCCTCAGATTCCTGATGAAGACCCAACAATACGAATCAAACGGTAATCTAATCCATTTGAATTTAATACAAATGACAAGTTGACATTCCTATTTCATAAGTTTCCATTACTATTATTTTGTTTTTGGGCAAAATAACCGTATTTTTTTTTAAAGTTAACATTCGTATATACGTATTAAAAGTTTACAGGAGTACTTTTGTAATAGCAGTGGTTTAGAGCCAATACTCATAGGACGATTTATACTTACAGTATGGGGAACTGTCTGCCGACAATCACAAATTGTGGGTAAATTTTGGTCAACTCCACGGCTTCACAGCACGAATCACGGTGGCATGTCATCATCAGGAGGTGCCCCCCAATGGTGATAGTAGAACAATCTTTTTCATATGGTGAACAGAATTTTGGGAACTACCCTGTAATATTCAACAATCTCTTGCGGCTTTGGCTGTCACTATGACTGTTGCCTCCTTATTTCATACCACAAAATTATACTTTTCTTTTTTTTCCAATAGTGTTTGATAAAGGTAACTTTTAATAAAGGTTTTGCAATTTTTAGCAACGTTTTACATCTAATGACTCATTCCTAATTAAAATCTTCAATCCTAAACAGATCCTAAAATATGTCAGTGGAAAGAAGCATAAAATATGTAAATAGAGGCCCCGAAAGATCAATCCTGGCATAATAGATTCACGTAGATTTGGCTGCCAGAAAAGAGTCCTACACGGTAATTTCAGACACAGCAAATATAAGAGGAAATCGAAGATCAGGAAAGAGAGCATAGCGTGGCTTATTCTATTCCCAAACAAAAACGGCACCAATGTCAGTGTCAGTTGCAACCGAGCTTGTACAAGGAAACATCTCTAAGCATTTAGAATGGCATATGTCACCTCAAAAGGAAATTGATCATGCAACAGTAAGTGTACAGAGACGAGAAAATTCTCAAACTGAGATTCCATAATTACTGATTTTTGAAACCTCCTTGGTCAAAGCATTCCTCTCTCGCTTTGCCTCGGAAGCTATGTTGGAAACCTGCCAAGCAAACAATCTAAGATAGGTATTCTTTTTAACTAGAAGAAGGAAATTATGAACAGAACCACATTATCCATGTTTCTAGTTTGGCATGCATTGTGCATACAAAAGAAATTTTCGATGCGTGTTTGCAGCTATTTACTGCAAGGTAAGTGGTTACATAACTTCATTGTGGTGTAATGTAATCAATGCATGCCTATTGACATTTACTACATTGTCATAAAAATTCAATTCGTGACTCTAACTATTTACATCTTCATAATGATCTCTAAAGTTTACATAAAACAAATAACATGTTCTAGGCAAGGTGTTCCTTTACCTGATTGACACTCAAATCTTTAAAATTAAATATCAAACAAAGAAGACAAATATTTATGAGTACACAACCTTTTACATTTCCTAATCTTTCCCCATTGAAATAGGAAACCAAACATGTAAAAATCATAACATAACGGTGGCAACAAAAGCTTTAAGAATATTAATTCCGTGTGTTAATATTACAAAGCTTACTTGTGAACGGAACCGAGATGCTTCTCTCCTAGGAAGTTCTCCAACAATATCTTTCAAGCCTGATGGAACAAAGAAGTACTTTTAAGAATCCCTGAGCATAATTTCTTACCCCTGTAGTTTGTAAAAGTGTTTATGTACCTGCAGCTTGTCTTTCAATTTTATAAGCTGAGTGAATGACTCCTTGGATCTGCTTGCCGGCTTGCCTAAACAAGATATCGGAATAAAAAATTCAGCCGTTGGAAGAAATGAAAATAACACTGCCCTCATCTGAATCACTAACCTGAGTTTCATCCTCCCTCGAAGCAATTCATCTTCTGCTACTGATGCCACCCTCTGAAACCAATATTGAAACATTATGAGATGCATTCTAAATGCTTAGTTGGGGACCAACTATTAAAGTAAAAGCAGACAGCTATGTACTAAGATTTGTAATGCAAAATGCTTTTTTCTTTTTTTTTTTTTTTAAAAAAAGAATGCAATGTTTGTTGCAAGGAATCTAAGTTCCAGTCGTCCATAAAGCATTTTTCAATCATTTTGCTTCCAGTAAATAAATTCCTTTTTTCAATAGTATGCTATAGTGGAATTTCAGTAACATTGAGTCCTAACACTTATTTTGTGGAAGTGACAGAGAAGAACCAAAATGACCTTGCACTGGGAATCAAACACAAGAGAAAGTGGACCACTTTTCCATTGTTCACTCCTGTAAGTCTGTGGCACTTAACTTTCATGGTGTCCCTTTATCATATTATTACCTTGTCAGCTATAACCCATCAAGGGGCCTATGGAAAAAAGCACAGCTCACATCACATTCAATTGTTTCTTTTCAATTTGATGAACTGTAGCTTCAGAAAGGTAACGGATGAAACAACACAAAACCATTCATTCCAGAATCTGTATCATTGTTCAACTTGACAAGAAGTGTTACCTCCAACTTCTCACTTTCAGCTTTCAGGCGGTCAATTGATTGTCTCAATTCCTTTACTTTTGTATCTGCTTTGGAGAGCAAGGACTGCAACCAGAAACATGTTGACAATGCATGGTAAAATGCTTAATAGCCAAAGAATTGAAAGGAAAAAAACCTAAAATGCTTAATAGCCAAAGAATTGAAAGAAAAAAAACCATCTTTCCTGAAGGCCATAAAATAACATAGAAAAAATGTAATAAATTGTATTTTTTTAATACATTCTTCTACCACAAAGTAAGAAAAGAACTTTTTCTACATTGCTTAATGGGTCATTTGAGCCTGATCTCCCAAATTGACTAACAGTCAAGTCAATACAAAGCATAGTTGAAAATTTACGGGAGGTAGAAGAGTTAAAGATTCCAGGACGGGTTATCCAGGCTATCTATGTCTGCTTAAAATTAATGACCTCTTTTTTACAAACTTCAATATGTGGCACTATGAAGATATCACCAAAAACTTTCTTCTCTATAAATGTTTACAACAGTCAACAGTTAGAAGTAGAGGGAGGTTCAGGCTACTTATAGTAAAATTAGTTGCTAACCAAGCTTGAGGCCTATCATACAGAATATTTGCATTCAGGAACAACAATTTGATTGTGCTTCTTTGCCTTAAATTTTTGCTAAGGCAATGAAGCTACATATGTTCTTGCCAAATAAGAGTAATCGTTTAGGCTATTGAAAAACTCGGGCTAAATGCATTCCGCAAATCAAAGGAATGGAGTAATTGTTTAGACCATTGACATATCTCCTCCCCTTATAAGAATGGAGTGGACAGTGAGGTCATGGTTCAATTTCACTTTGGTGCATGAGCGTTGTTTGAAAAGCACTAAGAGAAAGCTTATATTATACTAATTACCTCTTCACTCACAAAGAGCCGCAACATGTTGTGGTACAAGAAACGCCTTGGTCCTGCATGCTATTTCAAATTAGTAAAGTAACTGGTAGAATTATACACATTAACAAATAGAGCAACAAAGATATAATGTAAAGAAAATTGCTTGTAAAAGTTGTTTTCTTAAACCAACTTAATCAGTACTCTACTTTTCAATAGGAGAGATCCTAAGCCAACCACAACTCCAGCTGTTATCAGTGGATGTGAAGCTGCAATATTAATGCCCTCTGCAAAAATAATTCATGAGTGACACATTATCATTTTTTTTATTCTTAGAAGTAAAGGTGAAACTAAAAGAAAAATGCATCTCAGCAGCAATGCAAACCTTTAACCTTTCCAAATGCTATATCCTCGTAAACTGCATACTCAGATTTAACATCTTGCAAAGAGTCCTGCAATCCAATATCAAATTCACTTTAGTATGATGGACAGTTGAAAGCTTCGTTAAGTACCATAACCTTGCATGTAGAGATCCTTCGAGATTTTGAACCTTGTGTTTAAACTCAAATTCAGACTGGAAATGGGGAAAAAAAAAAACCCCCACCAAATTAAACCTCATCCAACCGGATAATTTACAACGTACAACATAAACAGAAAATTCAAGTTCCTAAATTTCACGGCAATCAAATAGAGAGAATTGCTTGCTCGCTTTAATAGCTGAAAGGCTGACACTAAATGTATAAATCTTTTCTGTGATATCTCAGTATAAAACATGAATAATTATCCATCCAGCTGCGACCGTTTAACATCAAACATTCAATTTCCATTATCAGCTATTACAGCTAAACAAAAACCACCATTAATGTAATCATATGCAATAATGCAGAAAATGGAATTCCAAAATTAGTTTCTTACATAAAAATAAAAAATCTCAAATTACTCGCGAATGAAATTTGAAGTGCCGGAAATCAACAAAAACGATAGAGGTTCTAGAAGTTTACGATGCTTTGCTGAAAATGAGCAGAACCAGTGAGGCGAATTTGAGAGAGGCGAGATCGAGAAGCTTGAATTGCGGAGTCAATTGATTCTTCAACAGTCTTCTCGTAAAGCGTGGCTTGTTGCACCGCGTACTCAATCCACGGGACAGCCTCTTCCACGGTTTTCGATTTAATAAAGCTGTCACTCGATGGAGCCGTGTTTGGTTTCTCTTCTCCCGACGATTTGGCGATCGTTGCCATTGGAACGTGATATTCGTTATGAAATGGTTTCACGCTATTTTCCTCGATAACACTCTTCGCCGTAATATGTGCGAGCGTCTGAATCTGTCCGGGCTTTGATGACTCCGACCCGATTTTTATTGGACCGTAATGATCCAATGCTGTGGATGGTTTACCCCACGGACCACGCAGTTTCCATTCTTAGGGGCGCGATATTCCCACCCGTTATTTTTTTTTTCACACCCCAAAATTTTTCAAGTGCACCTGGTTATAATAATTTAAACTTTATTATTATAATATATTTGTAATTATGCAAATAATTAATAAATACAGTGTTATTATAAATGTGGGAGAAAATATTATCTCTCTCTTTTTTAATTTAATTCACAAATTTAAGATTACGAAAACCCCGTGTTGTTTAAGGTACTATACATGATCGTGCTCGCTTATCCAATCATATCAAATACAAAAAAAATTTAGATAACATAACTAAAACGGTCATATTGTGCCTAATTGTAGGAAGAATATGATTAATTATAAAAAATTATTTTACGAGCTATTAAAATTTGATCCGACCTCTTTTTATTACATTCAAGTAATTGTTAAAAGTATAATTGCAGTCAAATTATTGTTCTCAAATAAAATCTACTAACACATAACAGGGTATATCATATAAATCGCGTTAATTTAATTAACCGTTTACACCTACAAATCGAGTAAAATAGGTTTATTATTATTATTTTAATCTAAAAGCCATAATTGGAGAAATTGTTTTTTTTTTTTTGAAAAAAAAATCCCACCCGCGGGCCCGCCCATGGTGAACTGGACTCCTGTCTATATAAGTAGCCACCGCGCGTCTTTAATGTGTTTCACCTCTTCGCAAGAAAACAGTCGTGCCACTTCAGGTAATCGCGTAGTAAAAGTCTGAACACTTTCTCGACGATTCCCAGTTTTCTCAATCTCCAATATCCTCCCTTGTTGACAGATCGAATTACACATTTACCGCTATTAGAAACCCTAGCATTTAATCGTTCATCGGTAACCATGCTCAGGCCTTCGTTGACGATTCCAAGTCAGATTCGGTTCTTGCTCCAGAGCTTGAACGAAGCTAACTCCGATTCCGTTTCGAGGGAGATTTGTCAGGTTTTCTCCTCAATTTCTTAGTAATATTTATTCTACATTGATCATCAATTTGTTTCTCTCTCTACAGCACTCAAAACCCTAAATTTCTTTATCTTTCCCGAAATTGGTGTCATGCGTGGGGTTTCTTTCTTCTTTTTTGTAAAAATAAAAAAAGGAAAAAAAATTCATTGCAAGATTTTCGAGAAACCTCTAAATTCTAAGAAAGAATAAAGGTTTCTTCCAAGAGTTTCAAGAAACCCTAAAAAGGTGACTCTTTTGTTTTTTTTTTTCTTTGGAGTATGAAAACGATACTGTTCTTGAATTGGTATAATGACAATCTTTCTTTTGCCCTTGTTTTGCTTTTTATGCATCCTACAAGAAAAAAAATTATTGCTAGTTTTTCAAGAAACGCTAAAAATTTGGCCATGTTTTAATTCGTTGGAGTATGGAGACGATATTGTTCTTAAATTGTTGTAATGGACAAGTTTTCTTTGGCCCTTGTTTTTCTTTTTATGCTTCGTACAAGAAAAAATTATTGCAAGATTTTCAACTAAAAGCGCACATTTTTTTAGAAAGCAAAAAGTTTCTTTCAAGATTTTCAAGAAACCCTAAAAATGGGACTCCTTCTTAAGTATGAAAATCATATTGTTCTTAAACTGGTGTAATGGACGATTTTTCTTTGTCGTTCTATTGCTTTTTACGCATCTTACAAGAAAGAGTAAAATTCTTCCTAGATTTTCAAGAAACCCCAAACAAAGTGCATTTTAAGTGCTGATACAATAAATAGTGATTAATGAATCTTAAATTTATTAATCGTGAGCAAATCATTGCTCTTCATTTCACCTCGTGGAAGATGTTTTTGGTTGACTGGGCTGGTAGTGATTAATCCTTCTAGAGGGATTGTCCTTATGCCATTGTTGGGTTGCTGCTTTATTTTATAGATTTTTGATGTATCCTATTGGATTATGTTTGGATTTCTTTTTCTCCTCTTTGGCAGTTCACTGATTTTTTATGTATCCTATTGGATTGATGTTTTGATTTCTTTCTCTTCTTTGGCAGTTCACTGAATATGGAACTGAGGGTAGCACTATCATGCTTCAGACTTGTTTGGATCACTTGAATCTTAATGGAACTGACTTGAAGAATCCGCAGCTTGATTCAGTTGTAGCATCAGTTTTTAAATATATAATGGATAAACCAAATTTCAGTACCGTGTTTAGTCAGTCACTAGGATGCACTGAGATCAACGAACAGCTCCTAGAGAATTTATCAAACATGTTAAACTTATCTTTACCCGAAAGAATTGGCATTGGTCTTGCTTTGTCTGACTCAGGAGATCTCGATGCTACAATGTGCGGTAAGTTGCAGGTTTTAAGTGGCATGAGTACTGAATGGGCGTGTTTGTACTTGATTTAGTTTCTTCAACTGCTGGTTTCCTTGTGCATTTGGTGGACATTCGGTATTATAGGAATTAATATTTTGCACTTTATAGGTAAGAATTTCTGCATGGCTTATGTCGAGAAGCTGTGTGCCAATCCTATTCCTATGAATTCTGCCGAGCAGATTCAGAATATTATTATGTTTCTCCAGAGGTCAAATGACCTTTCCAAGCATGTAGATTCCCTTATGCAGATATTATCTTTATTGCAATCAAAAGATCTTTCCCAGTTCATCTTAACTCCAGTTCTTCCAGATGAATTGCGTGAAGCTATTAGTCCAAGGTGCTCATTCTTTTAGCTGTCTTTTTAACTTCAAATTGCTTATGCAATTAATAACCCCATTAATCCCATGATGCAAATTGTTGATCATATTAATAGATATTGTTTTTACTTTTGGCCGCAGGGATGTGAATTTGTTTCAAGAATGTGGAGACAGTGATTTTGATGACATTTTAGCAGAAATGGAGAAGGAAATGAGCATTGGAGATGTTATGAAGGAACTAGGTTATGGGTGCACAGTTGATACCTCACAGTGCAGAGAGATTCTCTCTCTTTTTTTACCACTGACTGAGATTACCCTCTCTAGGATACTTGGCACAATTGCCCGCACCCATGCTGGACTTGAGGACAGCCAGAACATGTTTTCAACCTTTAGCTTGGCCCTTGGTTTTAGCAGTCTATCTGATCTGCTACCATTGAGTTCGTGGAATGTTGACGTCCTCGTGAAAACAATCAAGCAGCTTGTTAGTTCTTCTGGTTTTTTGCATTGAATGTGGCAGTTGCTTTTTGCTAAGTTGAGTGCATTTCTTCTAAGTATTTATGCTGAATGCAGGCTCCTAACACAAATTGGACAAGAGTTGTTGAAAACTTGGATTACGAGGGATTCTACTTTCCTAGCGAGGAGGCATTTTCTTTTTTCATGTCTGTATATAAATATGCGTGCCAGGTATATTTTTGTAACATGTATGTAGATGTGTTAATTCAATATGTTTTAAACAATTACATGTGAAATGATGGAGTAGAATGCAGGATGCGTTTCCTCTCCATGCTATTTGTGGGTCTGTTTGGAAGAATACTGAGGGTCAGCTATCCTTTCTTAGATATGCTGTAGCAGCACCACCAGAAGTGTTTACCTTTGCTCATTCTGCCAGGCAGCTGGTATGATGCTATTTGTATCCACTTGTTGCTATGTTCCTTGTGTAATATGTTTCTGATTTTTATGGATAATGAACAATTTTTGCAGGCATATGGTGATGCAGTGCATGGGCATAAGCTTCAAATTGGTCATGCAAATCATGCATGGCTATGTCTTGATCTTCTTGATGTACTCTGTCAACTAGCTGAGAGGGGCCATGCTAGCTTTGTCCAATCAATGCTCGAGTACCCTCTTAAACACTGTCCTGAATTCTTGCTTCTTGGGATGGCACATGTTAATGTATGTTTGTCTATTTAATTTGCATGGTAATGTGCAAGATTTTGCTCACATCAGTCGTTCTTGGTTGCTAAATTTTCAGTCTGTGATTGCAGACTGCCTATAACCTCATCCAGCATGAAGTTTCTTTCTCTGTTTTCCCTATGATAATCAAGAGTACCATGGGTAATGGTATGATTCTTCACATCTGGCATGTAAATCCTAATCTTGTGTTGCGGGGATTCGTTGATGCTCACAACACAGAGCCTGACAGCATCAGTAGAATATTAGACATTTGTCAGGAGCTGAAGGTAAAGTTAAGGTCAACTTTCAGAACTTGATATTGAGTATCCAACTTCATTGTGTGGTGTGGAATGGTTAAATGAGTGCCTGTTGCATAAGAAATGCTATTATCTTCTGCCAATTATGCAGTTTTTTGATGTTGTCTTAATTATGTTAATTTGTTCCATTAACATAATCACACTTCTTTTATATTTTCAGATCCTGTCATCAGTTCTCGAAATGATTCCTTCTCCTTCTGCCATCAGATTAGCTGTTCTGGCTGCACAAAAAGAACTTGTAGATCTTGATAAATGGTTGAGTGTTAATTTGAATATGTACAAGGATTTTTTCTTTGAGGTAATTTCAACTGCCCCAGCTGCCAATGTAGCCTATTGGTTTCGTTACTGCTATTTATATTGATTTAGATCGTAGAAAGGGAAAGAAAAACAGTCTTACATGCGTAGTGCAATGTTTCAGGAGTGCCTCAAGTTTGTAAAGGAGATTCAATTTGGTAGATCACAGGATTTTTCTGCCAAACCGTTCCATCATTCTGGTGCTCTCTTGAATCTTTATATGGAGAAGATTTCTGCTATTCTGAAGGTCTATTTATATGCTATTTTTTTACAATTCATGTTATTATGTTTTCTATGATTGCTTACATTGGTCTCTGTACTCATTATGCAGGTGTTAAAGGCTCATACTGGTTTGGTTACCTCAACCAAGTTTTCTGAGGAAATAGAAAAGTTGCAGGCAGCAGTCATGGATTCTAGTCCAAAGCTTCAGAATGGTGAGGCTGCGAATTCACCGACTTCTGAAGGATATTCAGATGACATTGAGGCAGAAGCAAACTCTTACTTCCATCAAATGTTTTCGGATCAGTTGACCATTGAAGCAATGGTTCAAATGCTTGCACGATTCAAGGAATCTTCTGTGAAAAGGTATAGCGTTGATAGCTTGTCTGGTTGATCTAGTACTGTATTTTGTTCTTTCTTTGTTTTTTAAAATCCATTAAAACTACAGAAATGTCACCCTAGATAGGCAAAATGATGGAAGAGGATTCATGTGGCCAATGGAAACTAATTAATTTGTGATTGAGGCATGGTTGAGTTTACTTCAAAGAGTTGTCACTTGTAGTCCTTGTCTATTCTTATCTATTTGATGAAGCTTGATGCCATATCATAACATTTCTAGTACATTACATTTGTGGGTGTTTATGTACATCTAAATAGTGAATTCGTTGAGCATCACATTTTGGTCTTTCTTGTTTTTGCTGTTGTCCTCTAGTTATGCAAGTGTTACTGTTACATATATTTTTCTTCTTATGAGAATTCTTTACACTGTCATATTAGTGTCACTTGGTGAGAGAAGAATAGTTTCCTCCTGTTTGACATTTCATATGCTTCCATTTTTGTGATTATGTATAAACTCAATTTTTGAACTGAATATTTTGAAGATACCATTATTAATTTTCATTTTTTGAAGAACTACTGTAGTAAACCAACAATACTCCAAATTAGAACTCTCTAGAAAATTTTCTTTTTAATTTTCCTTCAGCACAGAATTGAGTTTTTTAAGCTTTTTGCCAAATTGAGGAATAACGATACACTGACTGCTATGTGGATTGACAGGGAAAATTCAATTTTTGAGTGTATGATTGGGAATCTATTTGAGGAATACAGGTTCTTCCCAAAATATCCTGAAAGGCAGCTGAAAATTGCTGCTGTTCTCTTTGGTGAGTTTCATTTGTCAGTACACCCGTTACCAATCTGACTTGTATTTCTATTTTTTAATCTGCACTCACATATTATATACCAACTTTTGAGTTTTTAACTGTAGCTTAGAAGAGCTCTATGCAACTTGTACAATTTTCAAACTTTGCTATAATTATGCTTTGCTTGGGTTATTTTGAGCATAGTTTCTTTTATCTCCCTGTAAACTTAGCCTTGATGCTCATATTTCCATCATCCAAAGAGGTTCCTTGTTGGCATCAAGAGAGTAAAAGGATCCTTGATTTTGGACTTGCTTATTTTGCTACTCTGATGACAGAAGAGGGATGGTTAAAGCAACACAAATGTATACCATGAGTGGAGGCTTGCATTATTTGCTGTTTACTTGTTGAATAATTATGTTCTTAGATTAGATGCTAATCATGAATATGAGATGACACTTAGTTAACGACCCGCTCTGTGTATTCAGTGCATGGTTATCCAATTTTTTAGAGGACGCATCTATAGCAAAAATGATTGACCTAATTTACATCAATGTAGTTTCTTTAAAATACTGTTGGTATCTTTATCGATTTCTTCTCACACTTTTAGGCCAATATCCGTCTTTAAGTTGATGCTTACCTTCAATTCCGTCTTACTCCTAAGTCATGGCTCTGAACCTTTTACAGGCTCCATTATCAAGCACCAGCTTGTAACTCATCTCACACTTGGCATTGCCCTTCGTGGTGTTTTAGATGCATTGCGTAAACCTGCTGATTCAAAAGTTTGTATATTCTTCCATTCGTCCATTGAAATTTCCTCCATTGATTTTCTCTTGTATGGTACTGCTGATGGCCTCTCTGCTTGCAGATGTTTGTGTTTGGTACCAAAGCATTGGAGCAGTTTGTCGATCGTCTGATTGAGTGGCCACAGTACTGCAACCATATCTTACAAATATCTCATCTACGTAGCACTCATGCAGAGCTTGTTGCTTTCATTGAACGGGCTCTTGCTAGAATTTCATCAGGCCATTTGGAATCAGATGGAACAAGTAATCCTTCTGCTGTTCATCAGCATGGTTCCTCACAGGCTACCGCAGGGAATGGGGAGGTAATTGGTGATATAATATACATATTTTGCTGTAAGAAGATGAAAATAATTGTCTCCAGTTGACTCACCTTCCTGAACTTGCATTCAATTTTTATTTGATTTCTTTAGATCTGTCTGTGAATATCGTAATGTGTTGCTCTTAGACCTTCATTTTTGTACTCTGTCCAAAAGGATACTAATTATGGATCAGAAATTTATGTTACGGTGGAGCCATATTTCGATCTGTTTCTTTAATACTAGGATGTTGATATGGATGACTTGGTTTTAGTTACAATGTAGCATTAGGCCACTGTTTTTGAAGTCATAAGTATTATTGTTGTCTATCTGGTGGCTAAACCAGTTGAGATTTTTGTACACAAACAGTTGCTTCTGTTCGTCAATATGATTCATTGTTACAGATTAATAGCTCTAGCATCACACAATCTGGGCAGCAACTTTCTTTGCAGATACAACCTCAACAGAAGAATGAAAGTGCACTTGATGGCCGTCATAAAGTGTCTGCAGTTCCTTCTAATGACATGAAACCACTTCTATCTTCTATTGGGCAACCATCATTGGTTGCTCCGATAGGTGATACTTCCAGTGCGCAGAAGGTATGCCTTTGGTGTTTGGCACTCTTTCTTATTCATTGGAAATTAACAACTGAAATTAACATAAATCTCTATATCTGCAGTTGCAGAATGTGGTGAGTGCACCAGCAATGCTGTCGGCATCTTCTGGTTTTGCTCGTCCTTCTCGAGGAGTTACATCTACTAGTAATTTTCAGTAACCTACTTTTCAAATCGCTATTGAGTTTCCATTTTATGTATTCAATGCGTAATTTCTGTATGGATGCTTGTACATTGTTTTCTCTCTCAGAATTTGGCTCTGCTTTGAATATTGAAACCCTAGTTGCTGCTGCAGAGAGAAGAGAGATTCCTATAGAGGTAACTTATATCTCATCCCTCATAAATAGCATTTGGTGCAAGCATATTTTTATTGTTGAAGTGCTTCTGGAAGTACAGTGGCACATTGACTTCAGTAATTGTTTTGCGACACCGTTGTTATATTATAAGTTGCAGTATACCCTTTATGCTCTTATGGAACTGACCCCGAGTTTGAAGGAAGCAGGTTGTGGTAGGTGGACTGACAGCTTTCATTAGAGTCATACATCTCAAGAACATGAATTCTAACTTGCTTGTGATATAGATATAGTTGATTGTGTTAAGACTATTTGCATTATTTCTCTCCTATTCTTTGGTATTTAAATTTTAAGATCTATGTTAAGATATAAGGGTGGATAGAGTAAGGAATGATTGCCCCCCTGAGAAAGGAGAAAATAGCTCAAGGATAAAATGGTTCGGCTATGTACTAGAAGATATAGGACCACCTAGGCATAGGAATTAGAGTTCAACAGAAAGAAAGTTATAAATTAAGGAGACAAGGATAGTTGTTTTCATATGTCAATGAATGAAAGCATGGATAGAGATACTACTCTTTCTTCTCTCTTGACCTCCTCTTCCTTCTTCCTCTTTTTATTTTTCTTATGAAAAAAATAAGGTCAGGAAGATTTAGGTAAAAGAAATTATGAAAGAGTGGAAAAGAAGAATAGTTTTAGAGATCTGTAGATTTAGGTAACTTTAATAAGTACAAGTTACAGTAATGCATCTCTTAGCACTGATTGTTTATTGTTTTACCAAAATCTGATTAAGTGTTTTTAAAAATGAGGACAAGTATTATTATTTTGTGCTTTAAAGGACCTGAGAACACAACTGGTGGTGAACTCAAAAGTTGAAAATGTAACTTGAAAACTTTTTTCCAGAAGCTGTGTTGAAAACACAAAACATTTTTTAACTTTTTTCGAGTTTGAACTATTTTTTGATAAATGAATTGTGTGTCTGCCTAATATTTTTTAATTCCACTAGCAAACACGTAGTCCATCTTGTTGAATTTGAAAAGTAGAAAAGAGGTTGGAAGATGTTGCCACATACCCCCTGAATTTTCCGCCATTTTAATGTGATATGGTGTTTTGTGATGTATTACAATATTATGTATCTGCTTACTGTTTGCAGGCTCCAGCATCAGAGGTCCAGGACAAGATATCATTTATAATCAATAATATTTCAGCTCTGAATGTTGAAACCAAGGCTAAGGAATTCACTGAAATATTGAAAGAGAAGTACTATCCCTGGTTTGCTCAGTATATGGTTATGAAAAGGTCAGAAACTCTGAATCTCCATTGATCGTTCTCCTTTGTGTGTATGTGTATGTGCATGTGTATGCATGTATCATGGATATTTTCTTTGTTATATGGGTACAATATTAGTGTTGATCATGGCAGCTAGTCTGTCATATCATTGCCAAGTCTCATGTGATGTACTGCCTATTTCTCACAGAGCGAGCATTGAGCCAAATTTTCACGATCTGTACTTGAAGTTTCTGGACAAAGTCAATTCAAAGGCTCTGAACAAAGAGATTGTTCAGGCCACATATGAGAACTGCAAGGTTTTTGTTTCTATATAGTCATTGTAATATTACATTCAAATTTATTTAGCAAATAAAGAAATAATGTTTGGCATTTGGATGTTCTTTTAGGTTTTATTGGGATCAGAACTCATAAAATCAAGTTCAGAAGAGCGTTCGTTGCTTAAGAATTTGGGTAGCTGGCTTGGGAAGTTAACAATTGGGAGAAATCAAGTTTTAAGGGCTCGTGAAATAGATCCTAAATCATTGATTATAGAGGTATCTGTGTCTACTGTTTCATCTTGCAGAAATCTTATTATCCCTTTTTTGGGGTTGATCATTTGATTTTATATATGTGTTCTTTCATTGGCAGGCATACGAGAAGGGTTTGATGATTGCTGTAATTCCATTTACTTCCAAGGTTATTGTTGCACTTATGTTTGTTTTTGCGCTCAAGCCTTAAGTTTTGTGATTTACATTATATTACTTGCTGCAGGTTCTGGAACCGTGCCAAAGCAGTCTAGCATATCAACCTCCGAATCCATGGACAATGGCGATTCTTGGATTACTTTCTGAGATATATTCAATGCCAAACCTCAAAATGAACCTTAAGTTTGATATAGAGGTAAGAAGATATAGTTGCTTACACATAGAATCACATGTATATATTCATATGTCTGTAAGATTGGTGTTGTATTGAGTTATGCATATACTTATTCTTGTGGTGTTTCAGGTTCTATTTAAGAACCTTGGTGTGGATATGAAGGATATAATACCTACTTCTCTTCTCAAGGAACGTAAAAGAGAGATTGAAGGGAATCCTGATTTTTCTAATAAAGATGTTGGAGCATCCCAACCCCAGCTGGTTCCTGAAGTTAAATCAGGAATAATTTCTCCACTTAGTCATGTTGAATTGCCACTTGATGTTGCCAGCCCTCCTAATTCTGGAGGCCCTGCACATTTATTGTCTCAGGTTTATACTGTTTGGAGTGTTGTGATCCAATGCTCTCAGATTTTAAGTGCATCTTTAATTTTTTTTTTTGGTTGTTTTAGTATGCGGCTCCTCTTCGTCTTTCTCCTGGTACATTGATGGAGGATGAAAAACTAGCGGCTCTTGGCTTGTCCGATCAACTTCCTCCTGCACAAGGCCTGTTTCAAGCTACTCAATCCCAGTCACCTTTCTATGTTAGTCAGGTATGGTATCTTATCTGTTGTTCTTTGGTGCAGTACGTGTTGATTGACTTGTATATTTAATGTTGGATGGTTCTTCTGTTGCAGGTTTCGACATCAATACCAAATATTGGAACTCATGTTATTATCAACCAAAAGCTTGCTAACTTGGGCCTGCACTTGCACTTTCAGAGGTTTGAAAGTGTTGCTATCATAATAATTCTTGTTTATTGAGTACAGTGGGTAGTGTATCTACAATAAATTCCCTCCTGTTCTTTTGTTGCAGAGTGGTTCCAATTGCAATGGACAGGGCTATCAAAGAGATTGTGTCTGGCATTGTCCAGCGCAGTGTTTCTATTGCAACTCAAACAACAAAAGAACTTGTTTTGAAGGTATGTTAACTCAGTAAAGCAGTATACCCCAACTTGTTGGGGTTATTGCAGGAATTGTATTTTAGCATTGACTAGTGTATTATCCTCCTCTGAGTCATTTTATCTAGGTCATTACTTCCTGTGTTTTTGTTCTCCTTTGTTGCAGTTTTAAGTTGAAAGAAATCCTCCATTAGATAAATGAATTGGTTTCTCTTATTATCTTGTTTACTAGATGGTAACGTCACCCTTACACATAATCTTCCTACTTGAATAATGAAAAATTAACCTCTAATCCTTGATTTAGTTGATAACCTTCACAAGCACTTTTTAGTGAAGATTGCTGATCAATATTATGTATTGACTTTACTTACTTTACCAATGCAATTGTAGGATTATGCCATGGAATCAGATGAGACACGTATATTCAATGCAGCACATTTGATGGTTGCTAGTTTGGCGGGAAGTCTAGCCCATGTTACATGCAAGGTTTATATCTTATATTGGAACTTTTCAGAACTTCTGTTCCCCTTCAATTATTGTTTTCTAAATGATGCTCTCTTGATTTTCATTTTTTCTTTAAAGTTTAATTGCTTTTCAGCTGTTTTCTAACTATGTTTTTGGTTTGCTAGGAACCCTTGCGCAGTTCTATATCAAGTCAACTGAGGACTTCTCTTCAGGGTTTGAATATTGGGAGTGAACTCCTAGAACAAACTGTGATACTTGTTACCAATGACAACCTTGATCTTGGTTGTGCAGTCATTGAACAGGCTGCCACTGATAAGGTTAAATCATTTGCTTAATATATACTTCTGAGTCTGCTTTTAGTAATTGAACAGACAGCCATGGTTATGGTTGGCTTTGTAAGGGCCCTGTGTGCACTGATACAAACGTTCTTGCATGCTTTCCTTAAAGTTTATCATTGCCTGAAGATCCTTTACAAGTGATGTTTTGAACTGCCCCAGATTTAGGAAAGTACTTTCAATATTAAATTCCAAACTGGTATGATTGCCTTGCGAATGTGGTTTGCACTGTTTGGAAGTCATTATAATTTGCTATTTCAAGTTTGGAACATGAGAACTGTTCTTGTCACATTTCTAGGGCGTGTATCCTCTCTTGACCTATCTATGTTCTGGATGATCTGTGTTATGACTCCATATTGGGTCTGTGGACTGGCTTCTTCCATATATAGTGCTCAACATATTTCTCTCTCTATATTAAAATACATACAATAATTTTTTGTTATTTATGTCTTGGATTAGGGTTGTAAACAGTGTCCGTAAGATTTTGAATTTCAATTGATGGTTTTTGTTCATGTAGGCTATTCAAACAATTGATGGAGAAATAGCTCATCAACTTTCTTTAAGAAGAAAGCATAGAGAGGGTGTGGGTCCCTCTTTCTTTGATCCAAACATGTACGCCCAAGGTTCTATGGGTGTTGTACCTGAGGCACTGCGCCCTAAACCTGGTCACTTATCTGTTTCTCAACAGCGAGTTTATGAGGTAAACACCAATTGACAAGTTACGAGTTATTTTTGATGTCGAAGAGAAAAGGCACCTTGGGTTACCCTCATCCAATCCCTCCTTTTCAGGATTTTGTTAGACTTCCCTGGCAGAACCAATCTAGCCAGAACCAGTCTGCTGGTTCTTTGGCTTCATCTGGTGAAGCTGTTCAGGCTGGTGCATATGGTTTAGCAGCTGGACAAGTTAACCAAGGCTATTCATCAAGTGCAGGAAACACAGGATTTGACGTAGTGTCTCATCCGTTGGATGTTGCCCCTGGGGCAATTGCTTCTAGTTCAGCTGGGCTTCTAAGGTTTTTTTTTTTCACTCTATTAAGTACTCTGGCTTTTCCAGTTTTTGTAATTTCTTTGCTTATTTATTCAGAATTCGTTATGTATTTCAGTGCATCGTTGGTTAATGTTGGGGCATCAGATGGTGGTATTCAGCATAATTCTGAAAATGATTCTGCCAGTGCTGTATTTACTTCAACTGCTGCAACCCCTGAATTACTTTCAGTTGATTCTGCAGAACATGTAAAATTACAAACTTTTATGTACATTAGTTTACATGTTGCTTGGAACTTAGATCCTTTATCGCCGACATTTGCTTCTACTTTTTGTCAGGAAACGGGAGCTTCTGTGCAGTTATTGCCATCACCTGCTGCCCCCGAACGCATTGGAGGCGGCATTTTAGAACCTTCATTGAACACAAGGGATGCATTGGATAAATACCATATTGTTGCACAAAAGGTTGCATATATCCTTCTATTTTGTGTCTTTTCCCCCCATTGTTTCTTAACACTTGATGATCTACCTCTTGAGCAGTTGTAGTACGATTTGGTGCATTGAAGTTGTACTTTTGAGTTTCCACTGGAATCTTGGGTTTGAGTCTTTGATACCAAGCAGGAGAGGAGTGTGGGAGACTCAATTATACTTTGTGTGTCTTGATGTTTAGGGTTCTGAGACAACTAGAATGTTGCATTTGCATGGGGATTAAAAGGGTCTACTTTTATGTTTCATTGATTTACATCACACTAGTTGAGAAATGTTGTATTGGGTTGTTAGGGTTCTAGGAGTAGGGCAATGGATAATGGATTCACCTGTTAAAAGATGATGTTCGTATGTTATGAAAGCCGCCAATGGAATTACTGTGGCGTGCAAGAGAAACCAATGCTCTCATGCATGGGAGTCATAAGTATACTAAGTTAACCACAGGCTAGGGGTTTTCTTGAGTTCTTATGTCTTCTACTTGATTTGAGTTTAATTATCATATGTTAATCTCATCCATTGCTTTGTTGATCTCTCTTATTGAAATGTTTCAGCTAGAAGCTTTGGTAGCCAGTGATGTGAGAGATGCTGAAGTTCAGGTATTGTACCTATTCCTCTCTTCTTCTTAGTACATAGTGTCTTCGGATTTTTCTTTTATGGGCACATCTTCGCCATGAATATACCACGGCTTTGGTACCTTATTCTGCCTCATACTTTTTGTTGTACTTGTTTTTCATCCAAAATTTGGTTCAAAATATTCTCGGGACTTATATTTAGAGGAAGACACATACTTATCATGATGTAATAATCTTTCTCAGGGAGTAATTTCTGAGGTGCCTGAGATAATACTCAGATGCATTAGTCGAGATGAGGCTGCCTTGGCTGTGGCTCAAAAGGTTCACTCTCCTTTTTAGAAATACATTGTTATTTTTTCCTCATTTTAGAAGGTTTATGGATGGGCTCCATCTGTTTCTGCTGCTACTTTCATTTGGATGTCCTTTTATTTTCAGTACTTGCAGAACGAAACAAACAACTTAGTTATTTAGCGAGTTCTAAACTTTCTTGTAGGTCTTCAAGGGATTGTATGAGAATGCATCAAACAATCTTCATGTTAGCGCTCGTCTTGCAATTTTGGCTGCCATTCGTGATGTTTGCAAGCTTGTTGTTAAGGAACTCACTAGTTGGGTATGATCCAATGAACTTTTTCCTTGTCCTGGACCAGAAAATGCAAGCTCCTTGTTTCTTTGATTGCCTCTTTTCCTACTACTATATTTGCCTTGTTTTGTCTATTGGAGTTTAGTCGTGAAGTAGAACTGTGAGGTTCTCTAAGGGTCTGCTTGTTATACATTTGGGAAATGTATTTTGGTTGAGATTTTTGTTTCAAATACTACATTTAGCTAAAATGGATAGGTATTGCATTTTCAAAAGATAAATTATCCAATTCTTATGGTAGAAAGAGTAAAGTAGGAGGTTTAGGTTTCTCCTCATTTTGAGAATGAATTTTTCATCCCTTTGTTTGTAAGATTCTTTGTTTTGCTGTTCCTTATATTTACATACATTGTTTTAGGTAAGCATGTCATACATAATTCTTAATTTGAATTTTATTATAATGTATTTTGTTTTGTTCTGTCTTATAAAAACATTGGTATAGTTCCTTTTGATGATTGATTCTCATAATTGATTATATGATTGCACAATGAAGTTCAAGTGGAATCTAATTGTTCTCTCATAATATATGACGTCTTTGCTTCGAAAAATTAAATAAAATTACTCTCTGGTGGTTGCAAGGATTGACTTCATTTTCGTGGGTAAGATGGTATATATGTGAGCTGAGTTTATGTACAAGTGATGATGATATGAGTTGCTTTGTAAACGGATTATGCATTTTGCCATGCCATAGATTTAATGAGCTATTGCTGTTGGTATATTCACTTTCTGAATGTTTTTTTAAGTACCATCCCTTCACTATCATTACCTAGGCTGTTTTTTTATAGGTGATTTACTCGGATGAGGAGAGAAAGTTCAACAAAGATATTACAGTTGGCCTTATTCATAGTGGATTACTAAACCTTGCAGAGTACAATGTTCACATGGCAAAGCTTATAGACGGGGGACGGAATAGTATGTATAGAGAAATGTTTCTTTTACTTATTTTTTCTGCCAAAGTTGTGTCAACTGACCTATTGCATACAATGTGCAGAGGCTGCAACAGAATTTGCTATTTCTCTTCTTGAAACTTTGGTC
Source organism: Swietenia macrophylla (assembly GCA_032401905.1). NCBI lineage: Eukaryota > Viridiplantae > Streptophyta > Magnoliopsida > Sapindales > Meliaceae > Swietenia > Swietenia macrophylla. The sequence goes on along the minus strand of CP135579.1, from coordinate 6,768,465 downwards.
ACTGATGAATCCAGAGTCGTTTCAGAACTTCACAATCTTGTAGATGCATTGGCAAAGGTTGCATTCATTCTTTGATTTGATTGTATGTATTCCTTAATTCTTTGTGCTTTTTTTCACTTTTATGGACTTCCCAGATTGCTGCAAAGCCTGGATCTCCCGAGTCATTACAACAGCTGATTGAGATTGTTAGAAATCCTGCTAATGTAAGTGCATCATCCGGGGCTACCATCGGGAAGGAGGACAAGGCTAGGCAATCCAAGGACAAAAAGGTTAGTAGAAAGGTTATAATCCAATGGTTAACCTGTGGTCTGATGATTCTTCTTTATGATCCTAAAACTTTGTTGAAACAGGCTTCTGGTCATCCCACAGAAAACAGGGAAGATTATAACATCATGGAGTCCATGGATTCAGATCCTGCTGGTTTCCATGACCAGGTATGTTGACCTTAAATTGATTGATAATTTTGTTGGACAAAATCATGCGAAGAAGAGCAGAATGGGGTAAATACACAGAATGGGGTAGATACTCAGTCCCCTGTGCGTACGAAAGATCTGCCAGATGATGCTCCCAATAGAATGTTTCCAATAATCGGAACCATTAATGACTTCTGTCAAATTGTCTACCTGAAGTGGTCTCTGAACATGTCGCCAGTAGAATTTTTATCTGGTTTCTCTTTAAAGTACACCCATTGACATTAAGACAGATTTGGCAAGTGGGGATGCCAATTTTTTGTTTCCAAGAAGCAAGAGGACTGCCAGAACTGCACAGGACTTCTTCTTCTCTCTTCAGTGCAAACGCACATACGCATGCACTAATATTTCTCTCTGGCCCTTTTCTTCTTTGTTTCTCTATATACACAGCTTCACAAAATGCTGGTATATGTATTCTTTTGTAGGTATCCATGCTGTTTGCGGAATGGTACCAGATATGTGAACTTCCTGGCACAAATGATGCAGCTTGTACTCGTTATGTGTTACAATTGCATCAAAATGGACTGCTGAAAGGGGATGATATGACAGATCGCTTTTTCCGCCGCCTCACGGTAATTTTTCTTTCTTGGCTTGATTTCTAGTTCCTTCTGCATTTCCCCTTTGTTTTTAAGAACAGTAGTCACTATTAAAAAACCTCTAATTCTTGTCTTCCATATTCTAGGAAGTTTCTGTTGCACATTGCCTATCTTCTGAGGTGATTAATCCTGGTACATTGCAATCACCTCAACAAGTGCAGTCTCTATCTTTTCTTGCAATCGACATTTATGCGAAACTTGTGTTATCAATACTGAAGGTATGTGTATATGTTTTTGAATATTGTTAATATGGTTATATTTGCATCCTATTTTCCAATCTAATTTACAATGCTGTAACTTTTCTTCTTAAAATTTTACACAGTGTTGTCCCATGGAGCAAGGATCAAGTAAAGTCTTTCTATTGTCAAAGGTGAAGCCTAACCATAATTTATTCCTGATTTTTCCATTTTTTAAATCATGATTTGTATACTAATTTTAGTGCATTTTACAGATTTTGAGCGTGACTGTAAAATTTATTCAAAAGGATGCTGAGGAGAAGAAAGCATCTTTCCATCCAAGACCATATTTCAGATTGTTTATTAACTGGCTGCTAGACATTGGTTCACTGGACTCTGCTACTGATGGTTCAAACTTTCAGGTATGTTTCATTTGTATTCAATCTGTCCTAATTGTCTCAATTGATCAGCTGATCTCGATTGTGTATTTTGCAGATATTGACAGCCTTTGCAAATGCATTCCATGCTTTGCAACCACTCAGAGTACCTTCATTCAGGTTAGCATCATGAATTTGAATATTTAGCATGGGGTGAGTTATAGTTGAATTGTTGTCAAACTTGAGATAGCGGGGCATCTAGTAAAGTGTTCTTTTTATATGATTCCTTGTCTAGAAGGCTCTGTCTTGCCGATATCATAGTTTAACCTGTAAGATTGTTGTGTTGGAAGAGATCAGTAGCATTTCCATGTTGATCGGAATCGAAGTCTTATTCTCTCTTGAAGTTATTTGTGGAAATATCTTAACCCAAAGAAATTTCGAATACTTTGACCTGGAGTTTGTTATTCTTTGGCTGTTGTTCAAGCATGGACAAGTCTATATAGTTTTTATTTGCCAGTTGCATTCAGGATGTGAATTGGCACAAGTTCTATGGTGTGATTAACATCTAATCGCACATTTCTGTTTGATTGACATGATGGTTAATGGTTTCTTGCTTTGGTGAAAGAGAAATTTTATTTTCTTTCTGATTTTTTTTATATGATATGTAATTTCTGGCATTCTGAAAATGTTGATTTTGGGGTTGATATGACACCACTTTGGATGATTTTCTTGGAGATGCCTTCTTGTATTTTTGTGCTTTTCTTTTATAGGATAATTTCTCACTTTGCTAGTCAGTTCCACCATCCCCTTAATATTGAATGATTGTGTACGGCCTAGAAAGGGATTTTATCAAAGGCTTTTTTAGTAGTGCTCATGTAGTCTGTGTTACGAACTGTGCAAAAATACCATTCAAAGTTGTGATATTCCGTGCAATTTCTATGTTTTTGTGTGTTCATTGAGTTGTCTTGATATTTAAACCAGTGGAGCTTTTCTGGATGCCTTTCTGATGAGAATTAGCTAGTTGATGGCTATTATTGTTTCAGCTCACATGTTCTAGATCTTTGAGATTATGTAAAGAAGTTTTGATATTGCTTTTCTTTGTACTTTGTGCATTGCTAACTTGGTTTAAATGTTTATCCAGCTTTGCATGGCTTGAGTTGGTTAGTCATAGGAGCTTCATGCCTAAATTGCTCATAGGAAATGCTCAGAAGGGCTGGCCTTATATCCAACGCTTGCTAGTGGATTTGCTTCAATTCCTTGAGCCATTTTTAAGGAATGCTGAACTGGGAGTGCCGGTTAGTCTGTTACAGTTGCTGGGTGGTTCTGTCCTAGGTCTGTTATAACAGTTGCCGCTTATTCTTTTTTTTTTTTGGGTTATCTGTGTAGGTTCGCTTTCTGTACAAAGGCACACTCAGGGTGCTTTTGGTGCTTCTTCATGATTTCCCAGAATTCTTATGTGATTATCATTTCACCTTCTGTGATGTGATTCCTCCAAGCTGCATACAGATGCGCAATATTATCCTTAGTGCTTTTCCACGTAATATGAGGCTACCAGATCCATCTACTCCCAACTTAAAGGTGGCTATTAATGATTGTTACTAATTTGGAATCTCTTTAACAATGAAAATTAAACTCACATCATGCTTTCCAGATTGATTTGCTTCCGGAAATCAGAGATCCCCCACGTATTCTCTCTGAGGTTGATGCAGCTCTTAGAGCAAAGCAGATGAAGGCTGATGTGGATGAGTATCTCAAGGTACTTGATATTGCTTCTGATTATCTGTTCCTTGGATTATCTCCATAATTTACCTTTGAATCTGGGCTTTTATTCCTTTCTATATACTCCTTTCCTCCATGGCTATGATTCTTCTTCTTCTATTGCTTTTCTTACTATTGTCATCCTGTTAATTTATACTTGGGTTTTCTTTGCAGACAGGGCAACCAGGTTCTTCGTTTCTGACTGACCTGAAGCAGAAATTGCTCCTTCCGCCTAGCGAGGCCGCCGCTGCTGGTACCCATTACAATGTACCATTGATCAACTCTCTTGTGCTCTATGTAGGAATGCAGGTAACCTCTGTTCCTTAGACTATTTCCATGTCTGGTTGTTATTCTAGTCATATTGATAGTTATTCTAGTTATATTGATATCCACATTCTATTGTTTTGGTATAATGTCTAAACCGTGAAAAATTCAACACAGATTTTTGGAATTATAGCCTTCTGTGTTTGACATCTAGTCATATCACTGTTCTTTTTTATCCTATTATTTGAAGAATAATTCTCTGTTTGAAGTCCAAAAATACATCCCAAAGTCTATTGGAGCACACTATCTTTTACTGGAAATTGTCATTGATTTCTTTCGTCACTCCCAAATTTGTCAATCTTGAATTTGTTGTGTCTAGTTTTTGGGCAAATTAAAGCAGGGTGAATTCGAGAATGATTCTAAATATTTGAAATTGAAGAGTATAGTTTTCGATTTTGGTTTAAATAAAAATAATTTGAGCCAAAAAAAATTGTTCTCCAGGCCATCCATCAACTGCAGACGAGAACATCTCATGCTCAGTCAACAGGAAATAATAGTACACTTACTGTGTTCCTGGTGAGTGCTGCCTTGGATATTTTCCAGACTTTGATTCAAGATCTGGATACTGAAGGGCGCTATCTCTTCCTTAATGCGGCTGCTAATCAACTGCGCTATCCAAACAACCATACACACTATTTTTCCTTTGTCTTGCTTTATCTGTATGCTGAAGCAAACCAGGCAAGAACTTCTTTTATCCATAGTATTTCTTCTTTTGTTTGAATCTGTTGGACAAAGAGTAACTAGTTTTGTAATTGTCTGATAATGAAATACTGATCATACTTAAATTTTGGAACATATTAGCTGGTTTATTATCTGTTAAAAGGGTAATTATCAGGAACTCTTTATGGTTTGATCTGTTGTCAAAAAATGGAAGATTTTGGCAATACTAGTTCTTAGTATGGATCGTAAGAGGGCCTTGATAATTTCTATTACATCTGGTAATTTCCCTCGGGCAAAATTTTCATGTTAGTGTTTATTTGCTGTTGACGACATATTTTCCCCTACTGCAGGAAATCATTCAGGAGCAAATTACAAGAGTACTGTTTGAACGCCTCATCGTTAATCGACCTCATCCTTGGGGTCTTCTTATAACCTTCATTGAACTTATCAAGGTAGAGCCTTTCTCTTTGCAATCTTGAATGTTGTTAAAATGGGAGATTTCCATATTGTTAATTAGTCTCATAACTGGATGTGTTGTTCAACATGCAGAATCCTAGATACAACTTCTGGAACCAATCTTTCATAAGGTGTGCTCCGGAGATTGAGAAACTCTTTGAATCAGTTGCACGATCATGTGGAGGTCTTAAGCCTGTCGATGAAAGTATGGTGTCCGGTTGGGTGGCCGACAACGCACAATGAGACAGACTTAATATTTAAACTACATTTGTAAGATTAACGGCAGTCTTATGATATGGATGGAACAAATCAATAGAACCTTGTCTTTGTTTTTAATCGATCATCAGATCCCATTTTCTTATGGAAAATAGAAATGGAAAAGTCAGCAGAGAATGCGTAAGGCTCGTTTCTCTGTGGTTGAACTCTTAGATAGTTGCGATTATGATATGGAACAGGCAACGGATGCCACGAATTTTATATTTGATTTTAAGCAATAAAGAAAGGATTCGTTGGCGCCAAATTCAAGCCCTCAACATAAAGACCCAACCTCACCACCAGCAGATGTAAAATGTTTGCTAGCATGCTTAACATTACTGCTTAAGTTGTGGAAGAATTTAAACCAGTTTTTTAAAGTATAGCATTTATGGGGTAATATTAGAGGTAATAAGTATTAAAAAATGGACAGTAATACTAATGCTCAACTAATAGAGAAGCTCGGCTGTGGTGTGGAACTTCATTCAAAATTTCAAGTGGTGCTTAAACTACGTGTCGTACATTTTGTCCAATCTGCTAATCGGATCACCTTAATATCTATGTTTGGTGATAATATGTACAGCTAACTGAGCTTTGTACATTGATTAAACCATGCATCAACGGAAAATATACACCACGGAACTTTGACACACACAAGGAAGGAGAGGTTCAAATGGAACAACTAAGTCATCTAAGGTAACATTTGCTACAAGATAGGAAATAAGAAAAATGCAAGTAATTACAATTCAAACTTACTTTTTAACACCAAAAGAAAAAGTCATTGGATGTAACTTTTACACGAACAAGAGATTAAGATCTTCCTTGCTACCGTAATTACATAAGAAAGCTACATCACAGGCATGGCAACCCCAGATATTATGTCACGGGTAAAACAGGCAGGGCCAGTAAGTCTGCAGCATAGTTTGGAGAACTTGAAAAAAGAAACAATTAGGGCACGAACAAACAATTTACCAATTCGTGTACTAACAGTTGCATGAAGGTATAATGATTGGCAGATCCAATAAACTCAGGGGAATCACACAGTACACGGGAAAAATAGACTTCACTCGTGTTTATCCTTGCACCAATTCCGGACAAATCATAACTATCTGACTAAGAAAATTAAAATATCCTAACCTTGTTGAATGCTAGAAAGATGGTACTGATCTTAAATTACATTAACAAAGTAAATTCTAGCTTGACAATGAAATATGGACACCAGTTACCCCGAATGCAATTTGGGGGTTGAAGAGGAATTACATTGTGGGCAAGAAATAGATTGTCGCTCTTATCACCATGCTGAACATCTGAAGTAGATTATCTACTGATAACCTACTGAAGTCCTAAAAAGTATGTGTGTATCTGGTGAATTATTGCAGCTGCAGCATAAATTGAAACCCAGATTTCTGGCTTCAAGTGCCACTTAAGCCTATAAATCCTTGGAAAAATCTAACGCCTCTCTTTCCAACTCCTGTCCCTGCAAGACCAGCTGACAAAAGAGATCGGGAATCTGGTCGCCACTTCAATTCTTTAAGAACAGAAAATAGAGATGCCAGAGCAGGAGTTATTTCACTATCTTTTATGTTGTTACATGACACTACTCTCAGTCTTTGAAGTTCTTTCCAAGAAAGAACGACCGACTCCAATCCTCCAGTTGTTAGCAGAGAGCATCCTTCTAAAGATAAAATCTTCACCCTCCTATGAAAAAATTGAAGAATAAATAAATAAATACATACTCAAGAGTTCATTTGTCAGATTTTTGGATCAATGTATTGCTAGAAATGATAATACAAAAATAATGAATTTAAATTCCTTTGAAATTCTCCTCCCCGAGGACACTCAATAAGCACAAAAATCACACCACTGTTGATGCATTTTCCCTTATTTTTGTTGTTTTAAATTTAAGGCTTCTTTTATTCAGAATCAAGAACTGGATTTATCAATTGGGTTAACAGGGAGCTATATAACAATTGCATTTTCAAATCATTCTTCAAAATGTACATATCCGCCTGGATATGTACATGGAAATTAGAAATTAGTAAAATCGGAACATAAAATAAATATTCATAGTACCTACAGATGGTGGCACAACCAAACACATCATCCTCCAATCCCCAACAATTCTCGAAAGCAATCTCGCTAACATTCTCACAAACCAAAAACAATGCTTCCAAACTCTGTTTATCCCTTAACTGACACCGCTGCAGCTGCAATTCTTCAATAGCCAAACAAGAACCCAAATGCTGAGGAGAACCCGGGCTCAAATCGATACTCTTACATGACTGAAGCTTCAAGGTCTTCAGATTCCCACAAAAGGATAGTGCGGCCAACCATCCACCATCTAACTTATGATCACAAAGAGTTAACTCCTCTAGCATTTGACAACATTGACCAATTGCTTTAATCCCATCATAACTTCCTTCGCATCCACTTAATTCTAATTTCACTAATCTTCTGCAACCTTGAGCAAGTATCGTTAGCCCAATATCTGAAACTATGGAATTGTAAAATCCACCGATAGAACCAATCAGTTTCACTACTTGTAAATTTTGACAACCAGAAATTCCCTTCAACGATAAATCTCCACAGTAATGCAACTCCAATTCTTGCAATGTGTGACACTCGTTAGCAATACTCAACAACCCATTTTCGCTCGCGCCAATGACAACCATTCTCCGCAAATTCGGATACTTTTTGGCCAGTAATTCAAGCATATGATCAACGGAATGTGAAGGTAAAACGACATCATTTTGGTCAATAAATCCATTTGTGGACGAAAGCTGTGCATCGACATTTACCGATAAAGATTTGTGGGACACCAAAATCCCAGAGTTTTTTGACGAGCGAATACACGCGCTAACCACGTTTATCTCGGTGAGATTAGGGAACCGAGTAAAAACCCGACCCGGATAGACAAATGAACAGTCAGTAAGCTTCAGGGATCGTACCAAACGACCGTGAAGATACAACCAACGTTTGCAGACTAAAGAGTTTGACACGTGCTGAGATATTGGGAGCTTGGAGAAGATTTGGAGAAGGAGCTCATCGGAAAGTAAGGAGGTGTAATCTGGTCCGGGAGGGTCTATAGTAGGAGATTGGAGTTTTGTTTGATTAGTTTCATATGGCGATGCTAACGGTGCAGAGAAAGATTGAAATCCCATCTTGCGAAGAACATGCTTTAGATCTTGGTTTCTCAGTAGTACGTCTGGTAAACTTAATGGTCTGGGTCTTTTTGATGATGGTCGTAGCTTAATATTGTTCTTGTTCAGATTAGGGTTAGGGTTTGGACGTTGATTTGGGTTCGGATTTGTCCCTGGTGAATGCGACATTTGTTAGGGTTAGGATTTTTTTTTTTTATAATTTGAATAATTAAAAAAGTCAGTACTGTACTTTGTTTGTTAGCTGCGAAAACTCACCAGGAACAGCCTTTGGATTAGATTCGTGGGGCGTACAAATTTTCCCATTCGTTTGTTAATGATTTTCTATGGGAGAGAAACAATTCGATATGGCAGGAACTCACTTGCACGTGCAACACAAAGCATTGTAGTATCACCACGTCAGCAGAGTGAAAAAAATCTCTTAGCGTGGCAAAATTCTATTGGATGTTCGTGTGCTCTAATTATTTTTCCAAAATGATTAGCCAAGGAACGAGTTTTACCGTTGGCTGCTCAATAAGTATCTAGAATTTGTCTCGTGTGGCGGGTGACGATATCACATTCCGCGCAACTCGAACAACTTTTAATGGGCCAACGGTTCTAGTAATAAATCATTGCCGTTTCGAAGTTAATGATGTTCATGGTCATAATTGACCTTCTCCCTTTGGTAAAAAAAAGAAAAGGGGGATTAACCTTCTCCTTCAAACAGTGATGGAGAGATGGATGTACCTGTACTCGATAATTCATTAGACATGTTCTCTAATTTTGCAGGTTTTTAATTCCTTTTTCGATTTGGTCATGGGCTTCGGCCTTTCTTATTGGGCTTTGCCATTACCCTCAAATAATAATCGTGACAAGTCCGTATTATCCTCAAGGCACTCACTCATAAGTCCATGAAATTATGGGCTGAAGGTGGGCTAAAATGATCAAAAGCCCAGCCTGAATACTGGTTTGCAATGGCTCCACATCCACTTGTGGCTGCTGAACCGGGAAGGACAAGTGGATGACCTGAAGAGCGAAGACCTGTTAACTCTGGTCTACGCGGAGGAACTCAACTCACACAAGAGGCATGACCAACTACGATAAGAAGATACATCGTCTTCTCCAAAATAAGAAGAAAAATTCGGAATTGATATTTTCTTTCTCTCTACAAGCTTTCTTCTCCTACTTCATCCTTAACACTCGATAGCATTAAAAAATGAATAAAACCTCGTTGGATAATCTTGGGTTAAAAAAAGTAGTTATAGGTCTTGTAAAATTACTGACTTCAGCATGGACTGTTACTACTACTTTTTATACGTGTTGTCAAACAAGGAAAGTCAAGTGTTCACCAGCTTCTTCGGTAGGAATCTTTCGATAAGGGACTACTTATTTTGATAGGAGTCGTTGAATTACAAAGGTAAGGAAAAGTTATATTCACATCGATGTTGTGAAGGTGAAGGCCTGCTAAAATTGCAGAATGCCATTAATAATCAACTGTGTTTGCAAAGAAGAGTCTCTTTCTACCTTCAATTTCGAAAATGAGACACGACAACGCGGAGAACATATGAATTATTAATCTTATAATGTATTCAAGTGGACCCTTATCTAATGTCTTGTCATTCTTGTGTTACTGCACTTGGGATATGCAACGCAATGTTTCAAATACTAATAAATGAAGATGACCAGTTGATTCAAAACGTGGCGGAGCTCCATGGAGAAGAAGATAACAAAGCCATTGTGGTATCACCACGTTGGCAGCTTAAGCGTGGCAGAATTCTACTGGACGTCAGATTGAAAGTCTGTAGTTTGTGTAATGAATCTCGGATTCAAGTGGGTTAAAATGATTTCTTTTGAGAACGGAAGCCAGTCTGAGTCGAGGGTTTGCAGTGGATCCTCGTCCACTCGTGGCATTCGAATCGAAAGGATAATTGTACGACGTAGTCTGGCAGGACCGGCTCACTCTGAGCTTCCACAGGGGGGAACCACACTTAGGATGAGCATCGCATTTTTCAAGTAAACCAAGCAAATCCTTCAGTAATTCTAAATTTAGAACAAATTTGCGGCAGTTAAATAGAATATTAGTAAATGAAGATGACTAGTTGGAACAATACGTGGTGTAGCTCGTCGGAGAATCCCTTGGGCGTTGGCTGCTTGAGAAGATAGCCCGTGGCATTGACATGTGGTGAAGCTAACACCAGCGTGTCTCATGCCTGGTTATCATTTTCAGTTTCCTTACACGTGTGCAGTATCCACGTCATACTCCCGTCCAATATTTGACTTCCCCACGCGCTCTTGTGATCTACTTCCCTTCAATCGCATCCGTAGAGGCGATACACTCGTGTGGGTCCACATAATTAGAGCTCCGCATGTATTTATCACCCTATCCGCACCACAACTCATTCTCTCTCTCTCTCTCTCTATAATTTATTTATTAATTCATTTAATTCGAATTTTCTGCTTGTATAATACTAGTACTGCTATTCAAGAGAGGCAGACTGCGTATATATAAAAATATATATATATTTATACATCGATCACTGTTTTGGATTATATCATCATTGATATCATTCTTGCGGGGATTGTTTTCCTGCGGAATTAACCAGTTAGATATGGTGGCCTGGGCTGGCCTCTGCGTTTGAAATTATGCAACCTTTCATTCATTTTTTATTACGTATGGACCAGAGTCTCTTTCTCCCAGTCCCAGCTCTTTCTTTGTCTCCCGGCGTCTTAATTCTCTCTCTCTCCTACACACACCAAGTTATTCTTATCCACACAATAGCAAAGCCTTTGCCCTGTTGACTTCGTTTTCCACTTGACTCTTCATGAAAAATTAATTTTACGCATAGAAAGAAGAAAGAATGATTCTATCATAAGCCAACACTTTTCTTCGTTTCATTCGAAACAACACATGTTACACGCAGCAAGCAATTCTTATTAACATGAGCCAGTGTGTTCCCAGTTGGGATCTCGATGACAATCCAACTTACAGTCGAAACTCTCTCCGTTCTCGCTCCAATTCCACTGCCGCCCCCGATGTTCCAATGTTCTAAGCTACTTATATTTCATTTCATATCACGCTTGTGTTAAACGGTGTCGTTATCTGGTGTATGGTATATTAGCTTTGATTTTAATGGATCATTTGTTATTTGGTGCAGGTTAGACTATGAAGTAGCAGAGCTAACATGGGAAAACGGCCAACTAGCCATGCACGGCTTAGGACCGCCGCGCATGCCGTCCAAACCAGTGGCCAACACTTCTCCGACCAAGTACGCATGGGAGAAGCCACGTGCCAGTGGCACACTCGAGTCCATAGTCAACCAAGCTACTAGCTTGCCCCAACGCAAGCCCCCATTCGAAAGCGGTTGCATCGATGAATTGGCCCCTTGGTTCAACCAAGAACGTGCTGCAGTATCTGCAGCCGCCGCCGCCGTCTCCTCTGCCTCGGCCACCATGACTACGGACGCTTTGGTTCCATGCGCAAATCGGTCTGAAGACAGAAACGCGCGCGTGATGGATCTCGTGCCTGGGGTCGGTGGCAAGGGCGTGGCGGATTGCTCAACTCGCGTAGGGTCGTGCAGTAGCCCAGCTGCCACTAAGGATGAGGACCTTCCCCCGACCAGTAAACGCGCTAGGGTGGCGCGCGTCCCCGTTGCGCCAGAGTGGAGCGGTCGAGACCAAAGCGTGAGCGGTAGTGCCACGCTTGGTAGAGAGAGCCAGCATGTGACTCACGATACATATGACACGGAATTGGGTGTGGGTTTCACGTCTCCTTCGATGGGTTCGCCAGAAAACACCAGCTCCGCCAAAAACGGCACTAAGGCTAATACGGCTGATGATCACGACTCCGTTTGTCACAGTAGACCACCGGTGAATTCCACAACATATTTTTCCAATACTTCATGCATATTTATAATCTCATTTTTTGCGAATGAAAGAGTTTTATATTTATCTAGTTATTACTTTTCATATTGAAAGAGGGAGACAGGTGATGAGGGGGACAAGAAGAAAGGAACTGGGAAATCCTCAATTTCAACCAAGAGAAGTAGAGCTGCAGCTATTCATAACCAGTCTGAACGAGTATGTCCGTTTCCTCTCTTGGGGGTTTCTTCTTCTTCTTCTTCTTCTTCCTTCTTTTTTTAAATTTTTTTTTCATTATTTTATTGATAAAAGAACTTTGCAGGTATACCATATTACATATAAAAATATAAAGATTTTGTACTTGTATATTATGAACTAATGATTGATTCCATTGGATAGAGAACAGAAAAATAAAACGAGAAACGAGGTTATCGGTTGGATTTGGATTGGTCAGATAAGATTTGCTCCAAAACGGGGACAGTCAATAATGAAGGAGACAATATTATAATTATTTATTTTATTTAAGCTCTCTCTTGTTTGATCTGAAGAAGCTAGCCGTAATTAGGTTGAAATAATTATAACAGTAAGGATTTGTACATTGCATATAGATAGTCATATTGATTCACTAAATCTGCCTGCAATATTAATTCCAGAAAAGGAGAGACAAGATCAACCAAAGGATGAAGACGCTGCAAAAGTTGGTCCCCAATTCCAGCAAGGTACGACGTCCGACTGCCGCCTGCTTGTCTGTAATTGGTCATTTAATTAAATCTAAAAAAATTTAAATAAAATAATTTTATTACATTAATATTATTAATATAATAAAATTAATTAATTAAATAAAAAATATTTATTAATAATAATTTTAAAAATAAATAAATAATTTATAATTAAATAAATTTATTAAATTTTTTTATTTATTATTAATAAATATTTTTTATTTAATTAATTAATTTTATTATATTAATATAACATTATTTTACGAAGACTCTTTTCAACCTCAAATATTATAATTATAATTAGTACACCCAAGAGACACGTTGGTATCAAAAATAATTGTCAGCCTTCAGTTGTTACAGCCTAGCTATTTCAATGAAACCAACCCTAAATTGACTGTCTTGATTGATTACAACATTTATTGAACAAACTATTTATTGCATAAATTATAATTAATGATTAAAATTAAATTTTAAAATATAATTTAAATGATGGATGTTATATGGTAAGGTTTGATTTTATTTTTTTAATTACTTTATATAAATATTGATATTCAATTACCGACACGAATATTTCTATTTTCTTTATATTCCTCAAACAACCCTTCTCTGCTGGCTGGATACAGATAATAGTGAAAGGTAAAGAACAAAAAGCTGAAGAATAACTATTTTGTCAACTTTTCCTGCCTTTTCGATCCCTTTCTCAATTCTATGAGGAATATCAGACTTTATGGTTTAGTAGATTCTGTTTTCATTACCTATTTGGCTACAGAACATCATCTTTGCATTACATGTTCTTCTCGATCGCTTGTTACCATTCATGTCTTCAAAGGTTAGGTGAAAAAATTTCAGTTCCATTTTGTTTAATATTGTAAGTTTAATTCATTCATCTTCATCCTGAGGTGAAAATACAAAATACCATTCTTAGAATGTAAACAGCTTTTGTATTTAAGGACCCAAAACTCTCTAAAAATGGCAGCAAGCTAGCACAGAGCACCGATTTTCAAAGTGGTCCAAAACTCTCTTTGCATTCAAATGGATGTAGAGTTTTTGGGAGAGATCGGATAATCCTCGTCCACATATCGAATATTTCCATCGAGACAACTTGACAGAAAGTTGTTAGGTGTAGGGACATTCACCTGCCACCGCATTAATACCCTCCAGTTGTAGGGCATATTGCTCTTATTCTTGTTTCAACCCATGAGTTCGTTCCTCTTCAGTTTAATTACGTGTTCACGCTTTACATTATATCTCCTCTCATGATTGCTTGGATGAGTCCCCACGCATTCAATAATTACCACAAAATATTAATAAGATAAAGGTTGGATATGGATATGGATAAAAAGAGAGTAAAAAAGAATGGAAAAACGTGGGTATTTTAATTTGCAAATTCATGGACATACGTAAACCAATCAACACAGTAATGGTTCTCGATTTGATTTTGATCATTATTTGTTACAGACAGACAAAGCTTCAATGCTGGATGAAGTGATAGAATATCTGAAACAACTACAAGCTCAAGTTCAAATGATGAGTAGAATGAACATGCCGCATATGATGTTGCCAATGACAATGCAACAGCAACTCCAGATGTCTATGATGGCTCCAATGGGCATGGGGATGGGGATGGGTATGGGCATGGGTGTTATGGACATGAACAGCATCGGCCGTGCTAACATTGCCGGCATGTCCCCGGTTCTTTGTAATCCTTTCATGCCTATGACTTCATGGGATGGTTCAGCTGATCGATTACAAGTTTCCCCAGCGACAGTAATGACTGACCCTTTATCTACATTCCTCGCATGCCAGTCGCAGGTAGCCTGAGGTTTTTGCGTTAAAATTGGTTGCAAACTGTTTATAAACATGATGGAAGTTGATTGGTTATGTAAATTTGTTGCAGCCGATGACAATGGATGCTTATAGCAGGATGGCTGCACTGTATCAGCAGATGCAACAACCTCCAGCTTCAAGTTCTAAGAGCCGATAAAGATTATACCCGACTTATCGCAACATGTCAATGTTAAAACTGCAAGCCATAGACAAAACATCGACTTGGATTTGCAAGCGTGTAGTGTAGGTAGTAGTTGTGTTTGATCAATGCCGAAAAATTATTTCAATATTTTGTACCGCCAATAAGGAAGGAGCTTTCGTGTACAATTAATCTCTATAGGTGCTATAATTGATTGAAAACTTTATAATATCTACGAACTGAATTAGTCGTTGCACTTATTCCTGTACTCGAGTGATGTTAATTTGACATATAATTTGATAGGTTCTTTTTGTTAGATAACCCAATTTTAAGGTCCTATGTTAATTGTATGATTATTTCACAAATACTAGCCATCTTGATCGCATGATTATTTCATTGGATCATTATTTTGATTATTTGTCATACGATTGACAAATCAAAGTACTGTTAAACAATTAATCAACAATCATAAATGGTCATCACGTTAATTCTTTGTTAGATGGCACACGTCCAGTCGGCGAAGGCTTCTTCAAAGCCTCTCCAAAAGCTCTGCTCTTCAAAATAGTCATTTAGTGGCCATGGTGAATTATTATTCTTGCGAGTTTGTGGGCATGGTGAATTCCCTTTCTTGAGTCAAGAATAACGGAAAGGTGCGGAAAGCCCTCACTTTATTGACGGGATATTTTGAACCCCTTTTCTGGAAAGAGCTGCTTTGACTTCGTTTTCCATGGTTTCTGATTTCACTGGTTGCTCCAGGTCTTGGGCGGTCCTTCTGCTTGCCTACAGCAAAGGACGAAGACGACGAATGCCCTCATTTGGAGACGCAAATCAAACTCCAATTCTTCTTTTTCTTGCTTGTTTTTGAGGATTTTGAAATCAACAATCGTTATTCTTCTCAACATGTAATTCACAGAAGAGTATCGGGTCACTTTTGGCAGCTTTGTTTGTCAAAGCGTGGGTCCGCACGGCGAAAACATATAGCGTGGGGTGTTTGATAAAAGAAGAACATGTGAATGATTGGATCCTCAATTGTCAACTTGGATTAAGGCGTCACCACATGTTTGTTTATTCAAACATGTTCGATTTCGATGTTAATATATGTATGTTTATTATCGTGCATGCACACACCTAACCCAATTCATGGATTAATTGCAAAGTTGGGGCCGATACGGGTCGTGTATAATATTGCATGGTGGGTCACGAGAGAGAAATATGACAAATTTGGCGACCCAAAACGCTGCGTTTCATATTTTCATCTCAATATACAATGGCTAAAGCTGCCATGCAAGCTATAGCTAGGAGGCGCAGGCATCATTGAAGGAGTGCACCAGCAGTGTTCTATTTTCTGGCATTACAAAACACACGGGGCTGAGATATCCAACCTCTGCAGACAGACTGTTACAGATAAAATCAACGAGAAAGAAACAAGATATAGAGTCAATAATGGATTGTGACTGTACATTTTGTTTATTTTTATATAACTGTAATGGCTCACAGTTCTTTTTCTGGGCAATAGGACCTCAAACATACTTTACAACTAGCTTTAACATCTGTCCATCTAAATGTATTCAGAAGTACTTGAACGTGATAGCTACCGACTTGAGTGATTTTGCTTTGCGTAAATGATAAATGAGTATAATATATAGATATGAATGCTCATACATACCATATATGATTGGCCATCAAAGGAAACGCTTGGACGCTGGGATCACCACATGCTTTGCATTGAAAATCTGGGTTTTCGTTGTTTTCGCCTTCGTCTGGTAGCCAATGCTTGTCTTTGTCTCTTACCGGTTGGTTCAGTTTCTGCCCTGCTTTACTTGAAGCATTCATATATTGCATGTAACTTTAGAAGATTAGACAATTTAACCGCTAATCTTGCCCATCGTCAATAGATTCCACATGCATTATTAGATATTTTTGAAATTTTCAATTTGTTTGCATACACATAGTGATAATCCCGGTTGTAATCTAAAGCCAAATCCACGTTATTTCAGCAATTAGTTGCTGCATGTTCGCACGTGGTCAAAGGGTCAAAGAGGAGCTAGTCCCCAACTGCAAATAAAAAGACAGTTAGTTGGGCAAGTGGAACAATTATTCTTGGGCTCCTTAAGCAAATAATTTCGTTCTACCAAAGAATAATCCACTTCGTCCACGGTTGAAGTGCTTTTCATGTAAAGGCACAATATGGGATGGGAGACGTCCGTATAAAGCTTGAAAGGAATTCATTCGGGCAGCCACATGATAAATTGTATTCCCATGAATGAGAATATTGGCTGAAAAGGCATTGCAAATATACAGCAATGTTTTCTTTTGAGTGTACACTAGAGGTTGGTCAATTTAGAGTATATAAAGAAAAGACGAGAAAGAGTAAATAAAGAAGAGGCCGTTGGCATAAAAAGCGAAGTAGTTAGAATTAAAATCATGGATTGATTTGGTGTTCAATCGGTTATCCATCAATCGGGTTCAAGAATGCGTTCGATATATCCATTCGAAGAGCAAGTGCACCGCTATTACCAGATGTTAATTGGTTTCAAGGAATACTCGCATATCAAGATTTTGATTGTTTACTTTTCAGGTTGAGGAGTTGAAACTATATAGTGAGCCAGTAACACTAGTATGTGTACAAATAAATTGACGAATGAGTGGCAAATACTGCGAATGCAATGTATTCTTGTGGCTCGAGTGGATATGCCACTAATTAGGACCATTCATGATCGTAGTGGAGGATAGTCATTGTCAAAAGCTCCAAGTATTTTCTTTTCTTTTCTTTTACACGGCTATGGATGCTCTCAGCTACTATTATATCGCAATCTCTTGCATCAGCAATCAACTTTTGGCAAAGATGTAATGCGCAAGGTCCATTCGATTCTGATCATAAAAGTAAAATCCAAATTCGGGCCATCTTTATTACGGCAAGACATGTCACTGAAAAGGCTATTCCTAATTATTGAGTTTCATTTGAGGACATAATCAGGCTCACATGGGCCAGATAATTTCAAAACCTTCGTCGGCTTAAGCTTTTCTGGCCTGCAATATTATACAACTGCATCCGTTAGCCCAATTCACGCCCAGTTTTACTGTTCCATTCTACAGCCCAACAAAACATCTCTCGGATACTCCTTATATTAAAAAAGGGGCAGTGTATTGAGAAATAAGGAGCGTGCAGATTGGTACTGGGCCTAATTAATTTTAGGCCTCGAAAATACCATATTTTTGGGGCTAAGAATACAGTGCATCTAAATACTGCATGTCCAATTAAAAGTGTCGGTTCAAATAATCAAGTATTGTATTTTATATAAATAAATAATAAATTAGGAAACAGACAAGCAAATCTAAAGATTGTAACAAGACATTTAAAACTTATGGCCTAGGCAATTCATAAGGATATTTTTATTTCTTCCGTGGGCCTACAACTTTTGAGAAAATCAACCTATTTGGTCCCACTTCTTTGGTAAGTCGCCATCTACGTCCAAGAATTCATTTTATACATCGTTAAAAGACTGGCAAAATTTGAATCAAACTGAAGATTTTGAGGGATGAAGGTGCAAAATCTCAATTAAGAGGAGGAGAACGATTGATAAAAAAGAACGGGTGATATTATTTAATAAAAAAATTTAAATAAAATAATTTTATTATATTAATTATATTAATCCCATTATATTATTCTATCCTGCCCTTTTTCTTAAAAATTAATTAAGTAAATAAACAGCACGTGGAGCAAGTTGCAATTAAACCTAGATTTGATAATTTTGATTGTGTAATAATACTAAAGCAAAGCAAGTCTATCGCACGTGTAATCAATGATTATTACAATTGGACACGAATCTTGAGGCAGAGTGAAGTACATGCACTAGTGCCGTCAACTTATTTGTGGGTCCAAAAACCAGGTCTTTTGACCCTACTTCCACCTCAGTCTCAGCCGATCAATTTTCTTTCTTGCATGCCCATCCTTGCCCTTCGACAAACTGTCGGCGACCCCTTTTTTTATTTTAGTAATAAACTTACGAAAGCTTAGCTGTTTTCCGTGTACTTTGGCCTTGCAAACTGAAGCATTCGAATCTTGTTATTTGATTTCGTCTTTGCTTCCACTCACCTTCCATTTGGCACAAACCGATGTCGTTTTTCTTATTAATTATCACGGCTAAGTTGTCGTCGAAATAAAATATTAACCTGAAAAGTATTTTTCAAAAGTGTTTTCACTTGGGTACCTACTCAATTCCACCCAGACCCTGTTATAAATTCTTACAAAACCTTCCCTTTCATGGCAATACCCCACAGCATTAGTTTGCCCGCCTGCTCGCTTTTAGTCTTTCTTTGTATAAATCATCCTTCATTTGATCTCTCCTTAACAAAAAAACTCCAAGTTCTTTCTTTCTCTTTAGTTTCTTTCACTAATGGCAGCTTCGTCCTCTCTTATAATCTCTCCGAGAAAACTCCGATCAGATGTTTACTCGTATTCCTACCAGAACGACTCCAACTTCCCGTTAGTAATATCAGTTCTTGCTTCTCTGATTGAGAGAACCATGGCTCGGAACGAAAGAATTGCTGGAAACTGCAAATTGGCATCGTCAAAATGTTTCAGAACTCGAGTTTTTGACTGCCATGAGATTCCGGACATGACCATTCAATCGTATCTGGAAAGAATTTTCCGATATACTCGAGTCGGTCCTTCTGTTTACGTTGTTGCTTATGTTTACATTGATCGGTTTTGCCAGGCCAATCCCGGATTCAGAATCCATGCCAGAAATGTACATAGACTTCTCGTCACGACAGTCATGGTGGCTTCCAAATATGTGGAAGACATGTAAGTATTATTCTCTTGAATTTCACTTCTATTAATTTTGTATAATTATTCAGCTGTTTTATTAACTAATGGAAGGAAGCTTTTCTGCAATGGGACTGCGTTTTTCTGAACACAGGAATTACAGAAATTCTTACTTTGCTCGAGTGGGGGGATTGACGACGAATGAGTTGAACAAGCTGGAGCTTGACTTCTTGTTCTTGATGGGTTTCAAAATGCATGTAAATGTGAGTGTATTTGAGAGTTATTGCAGTCATCTGGAAAGAGAAGTGAGTATAGGAGGAGGTTATCATGTAGAGAAGACTTTACGATGTGCTGAAGAAATCAAATCAAGGCAAATTGAAGAAAGAAGATGCAATCAAATTGCTCGCATTACCCTGTAAATCAATTACCAAAAGAAGTTTAATTTGTTTTGTTCAACTTTCCCTGCCCCCACATTGATTTGTATATATTGATGTATAATAATTAACTGATGATTTTATTGGAATTTTAGGATTTCGACAAAAGGGAACAGAGAGTGATGTATAAAGATTTATTTCTTTGTTCATGTGTATCAAGAGCTTAAAGCTACATACGTTAGATTTTTAATTATTTATTTCTGAATATCGATTTGGAAATGTCTTGTTTACTGTCCATGAATTCACATTGATTGTATTAAAAACTTTCAGACAAATGAGAAGTAAACGAACAAGTAACGTGTTTTATCAAACTATAAACATGGTTTCAAAATTTAAACTTGAATGTTAGGTTTATGTCTTATTCGAGAAAATTAAGGATATATTTATTTCTCCAACAAAAATCCTTGATTGTAGGGCCTATTTTGTGACAATTTATTGGAATTTTAGACTCAGTTTAAACTTCAAATACAGAGAGATTGCATAATGCCATACTTGAAACCAAGCTTTTCTGCGGCTTGGAAATCCATTCAATTTTAAAGGGAAAACTCTTTTGTGGATCGAGAGAGGTTGAGAAATCATTCCTTGTGCTGAGATTTTTGACGGCACGGTTGACTTGCTAACTTGCTATGATTTCAGTCTCCTAAATTTACCCGCGGGGAAAATAGTTGTTTCGACAACAACTAAACCCAGATAATAGCTTTCCCTTAATGATTTTAATTACTATAATTAGTGCTCACTGTCAGGCTATTTAACCTTGATTTCATCAACCATCGTTGTCCGAATAAAAAGCAGGAGGAGGCCTGCAGCAGAATTATTAATTTTTATTACCACCTCAAAGTAACCCGTGAGGGGCCAACTTGGCGCACTTGCGCTGTAAAAAAGCAACGGGACGGGCGAAATTTGACATTTTCGGATGCGTACAACTGTAAATTCGGCATCAAATTGTGCCATAATTTGAGAAGATTAGCTGCATCTAAGCAGATTATAGTGTATTTCCAACAGAAGACAGCTTCTGTCAGTGGAAAGAGGAAAGAAACAGCAATTCTCGAGTGATTGGAAAAGACAAAACAACTAGTTAGTAGCCAGGAGAAGCCTCTCTCTCTGTATTGCTTTTGAAACGTAAACAATCGACAATTTTAAACAATTGGTTCACATCAAAGTGACTGTGAGGGCTCTAATTTTGTCTATATCCTGCGCCTTTTATATAATTAATCAACACTAATCTCCTTTTACTAATCACCAGCAGCTTCCTTTTAATGTTTCTGAGTGCTAAAGGCAGCCACTATTCGATCAATCATGTAGATGCTGCAGGCGGTTGGTGAGAAGCTTTAAGCCCATTTTGCCTATCATTGATGTTATTCACGTACGGATTCCCCATATATAATTGGATATATTAAAAGAAAAGAAAAACAGTTCGATGAAACTGTACCATAGAAAGGTTGACCCTCAGCCGTTTGATGTTGCCGAGCTTGATGAGAATTGAGATCATTCATATATCATAGTCGCTGGAGAGTTGATGTCGCGCAGCTTATAGTAATCCTAAATTTGCAGGAAATTAATGATCATTTTTGAACAGAAGAAACCACAGTTGATAATCCAAGTACCAAACTCAGATTGAATAAAGTAATAGCTAATGGACAATATGTTAAAAGATTGGCAGGAAAGAGCGAATACGTTTGGTATCTTAGCAGAAAAGGTTACTATATAAGTCAGATCCGTAGGCAGCAGTGTCGTTCGACCACTTTCTAAACGCCAAGAACACAGCCAAATTGTAAGCTTTATATTTATTTTATTCACAGCACAACTCAGATTGTCTCCTCACCACCAACCCAGTTTACACAAATTAGTGGGTGGGCAGTGAGTGACAATGCCCAGTAATTTCAGGTCTTTTAACCACAAAACTTCTGTGACTTCACTGTGCGTGCTCTTAAATACGCCATTGGAATCTTATCAAGTCATTCCAGGTCAGCACTAGAATCAAGAATATCTCCCATGTACAGCTCTTTAATAATATAATTTCATTTAATATGTATATGAAAAGCTTAACAGTAGGATGT
The DNA here is from genome assembly GCA_032401905.1 of Swietenia macrophylla. NCBI lineage: Eukaryota > Viridiplantae > Streptophyta > Magnoliopsida > Sapindales > Meliaceae > Swietenia > Swietenia macrophylla. Next base: position 6,746,457 of record CP135579.1, on the reverse strand, counting down.
TTCATGCGTTGCTTCGTCTTTTGAATTTGGGAAAAAAAATAAAATAAAGCTGATCACTAGCATACTGTCAGATTGTATTATATTTATTGTATGAAACAAATGCTACTTCCATGTCTTGTATATCTTGTATGAATGAAAGTTGAGCAACGTATCACTAAGCTAATCTTTCTGATGCATTTTGTAATCGGATAAAAAGAACGAGTATGTCTATTTTGCTGCCATCTCCGTGGGCCGTTGCCTAACTTTCAAACCTGGATATTCACAGCCCATCGATTATATACAATGAAGTTAGATGGAAATAAATAGAAACTAAGATACAGATGCGGATTTCGTGTCGCACAGTAATTTCAAGCAGTGTAAACGGTATCTCTCATTTGCATTTTGCAGTTCTAAGTACGGCTGTTAGTCACTAATAAGGCAGGAAATCTTTGTTCCCCCAGGTTTCGGATGTAATGTCCAAGTGAGAATGCTGCAACAGTATGGCAGCTGGCAAAAGGACAGAGCAGCTTAAGTCTTTCCTGGGCCAAATACCTGAGCAGCTCTTCGATTGAAAAAGGCTTAGGTCCGTGTTCTATGTACTTACACGCATAGAAACAAGTTTGTATTCTTAAGACCCAAAGAAACCCAAAAATTGAAGGGCAAAAAGTGTACTTATATTCGAGCCCAGTATAGCCCATATGCAACGAATTGCCTTTGTCACACAGAGAGTTAAAGCATTGATTTTTGAGCAGACTTTCTGTCCTTTCAACCATTTATACGAGACATAGCGCAAATTGCGGACTCTCCCTCAACATTTCAACCATTTTCCCTATGACTGGAAGCGCTGAAAACAACTAAACGAATTCTCCAGATTGATCATCAAATCAAAACGTGGGATGAAAATGAGAGGAAACTGTTCGTCTATAAGGAATAATTGGAATTCATGACCCATGGAAAAAATAAAAAAAAAAAGAAGGAAAGAAGGAAAGATAGACAGAATCATTCGAAGTTTTTCTAGTCATATTTGTTGAAATTTAGCAAGAGTGAAGACATATTGCAAGAGAACAAATTTCTAGTTGCTGTTAATCCATCTTTTTTTCACATCAATTTGAATAATTACATTATGTGTGACTTCCGGATTCGTCCGTAATTTATCAAATTTCCATGTAGCAAACAAACTTCAAAATCCCCTGCAAGTTTTCTCCCTTGATCTTGGCTATTAGCTATAATTAAGTACTCTACATAGCTAAAATGTCAAATACAATGTCTCCCGGTCGGCCTTTTGGATCAGTGTATTCACACCATAATCTTCTCTTTTATAGTTTTATTGGTATCAGGAATTTATTTAATAAAATTTTTAAAATTGTTCAAATATAGAAGGAGCTTTGCTAAGAACGTCAAGTGTAGTGGGTTTTCTAATCAAGGAGCTAACTTCGCAGCTACCTTCTATTTCACGTACCAACAAATTCTCCAGTGGGGAATTTTCTTTTCCCTGGCTATCGTTTTCCTCCCTTGTGAAAACGATAGCCATGTGGAGGATCTGTTTCATTGTTGAGAATTTAAGGAGTCTGTCTCTCCATATTCTACCAATTTACTCACGCTGGTATATAGTTGACAGTGATAACCATGTGGGTAATTCAAGAAACTTCAATACATCATCAAATCAATCTTACTTTGTTGAAATAATTGATCGTTAAGGATGATTATATCATGATATAAGCGGCAGAAAATGGCCTATATTCATGAAGTTAATTAGAGCTTAATTAGAACAAAACAAAACAAAAGAAAATATAAAACAAAAATATGGGAAAACCCTAATCCTCGCCAAATATTACGTGCCGTTGTTTTTGAATTATTGACTGCCACGTGCTAGTTTTCTGCCTTTTTAAATCGTGAAGTTGAAGATATTAAACGGCCATAACCTCCATTAACGGCTACATTTGCGAATACATTTCGCTCTCATTGAAAATTATCATCAAAATTGTGTATTCAATGCATCTCTAATTACCTCATTTATCAATAATTAGTTAATAATTAATTACATAATTTACAATTAATAATGTATGGCTGATACGTGTATAAGGGGACAAAAATACTTGTGGGTCCATCTTTTAACCGACGGAGTGGGTCTCAACAAATAAACCCAACGGCCAAAGTCTGAGTGGGCAACCGTTTTCAATCGGACGCAACGTAACTGTCATGCAAGCAAGGGAGAAGCTTAAATTATACAGCAATATACTTTATTAATACAACTAATCTAATAAAATTATTTAATTAATAAAATAAAAAATTATTTATTTATAATAATTAAAAAATTATTAAATTTTTTATCATATTAATTAAATAATAAATTTTTTATTTTTTATTAATAAATTAATTTTATTAATTTTATTAATTAAATAATCTAACTAAACTAAAATCTGTCGCCTTAAAACTTTCTCTTGCTGTTGAAACGTTGATGTTAGAGTTTTTTCTATTGGTTACTGGTTAGACTTACCAAGAGCTCCAAAATTATCTGCTGATTTAAAGGGAAATCTATGTAAACAATGTTGGGATGTCGTATCTACAAGATATACTAATTGTCTTGTTCCGTAAGAAAATAACACTCAGATTCTCCCATTCTCATAATGACACCTGTCCTCTAGAATATGCATGTGCATGATCCATTCTCACTCTATAAATACCTGTAAGTAGTGATGGCTCAAACCCAACAACACAACTACAAGCGATAACTACTAGTATCAACAATTTCACAAAAAGTTTTCTGGTCACAGTGATCATGGCTCTTGTTCTTCAACATCAATTATCGTTTTTCACCCTTGTGTTCATCTTTTCTCTGCTGAACTCGTGTTTTTGCTTCAATCCCAAGCTCCTTAATGTTTCAATGGCAGAAGTGGAGTCTGGTTGGTCGCCGGCAGGAGCAACATGGTACGGTAGCGCTACTGGTGCAGGAAGCGATGGTAATGGAGATAATTTGGTGTTTGCATGAGAGTTTATTGAATTGCTACATTATTTGAGTTTCTGAAATATTGTTTTGTTTGTATTATAGGTGGAGCTTGTGGATATGGAAGTGCCGTAGAGCAAGCTCCTTTCTCTGCAATGGTTTCTGCTGGCGGTCCTTCTTTATTCAAATCTGGCAAAGGATGTGGAGCCTGCTATCAGGTAATTTCATTTGCTTATGCATTAATTATTTTATGACTAATTACTACAATTTACTGATTAAATTTACCATTCACCGTGATTCAATTTCAGGTAAAATGCACGCAGAATAAGGCCTGCTCAGGAAATCCAGTGACTGTCGTTATTACTGATGAATGCCCTGGTGGTCCCTGTGTTTCAGAATCAACTCATTTCGACTTAAGTGGCACTGCTTTTGGAGCCATGGCAACTTCTGGCCAGGCCGATCAACTGCGTAATGCTGGAGTCTTACAAATTCAGTACAGAAGGTAATTCGAGCTCATGTGTGGATGACAGAGAGTGTAAAGAAAATAACGCTTTCATTTAGTCAAGTTCTTACTGTTAGCTCATTAAGTCCTCAAAATTTTTTATGCTTACTCCCATACTTGGACTTGACCAACAACCAAGCCCGTGATGTTATAGGATTCTTTAGTCAAGTTCTCCACGTTTCTGATCATTTTCTGTCTTTATTTAATATATCATGGTCATCAAATGACTTGCAGGGTTGAGTGCAATTATCCCGGCAAGACAGTAACCTTTCAAGTTGATTCTGGCTCCAACGCAAACTATTTCGCAACCCTTATTGAATACGAAGATGGGGATGGCGACCTTTCTTCAGTCGACCTTAAACAGGCTCTAGACTCGGACTCATGGATTCCCATGCAACAATCTTGGGGTGCAGTTTGGAAACTTGATGCAGGATCGGCTTTGCGCTCTCCATTGTCTCTGCGTTTAACTGCTGCAGAATCTGGCGATACTGTAATAGCAAACGACGTGATTCCTGTTGGTTGGAAACCTGGACAAACTTACCGATCACTTGTCAATTTTAAAGCCTAATCTAATGTAAACAATATATGGTTCAATGAAGGAGTAATTCCTACATTGACTAAATGAAATATCTATCTTTTTTTATGTCAACAAAAATCATGTGATATGACATGACTTGACTGTTCTCTCGGGACTCTGAACTCTCCTCTTTTGTTAGATAAGAGTAAACCCATTAGAAGGAACAATCGTGTGATACCTAAACATTCGTTTTGCATACTAACTTTCAATGATGATCGATGCGAGAAGAAAAAGACATTTTATTGGGTGAATCTTACACTACTTGATGCAAATAATATCTTACAAACTGGATTAAGATTTTTCGTTGAATTTTGCTTCCCACTTTTTCCTCGATAAAGTGAATGATCTCGCATGCATGGTAGTTACAATTAACCAGTTATGGTTACAAAAGCTCGTATGCCATCTTAGGATTTGATGGAAAATTGAGGCACTGGTCATAAGTCCCCCGTTAAAGAGCTAGAACACAGCACTACAAGTCGTTCACGGGATGAATAACTGAGGAACCTACGACAAGGAAACTAACTGGCTATATATATATATGTATGTATGTACGTATGTATGTATAAATGGTGGCAACTGGCAAGAGGTTAAATCATCCATTTTCGATCCGTAAAAGAGTTGCTGTGCGTTAGGCAAAATATTATGAATGGGATATTGTCGGTTATAGCCATTTCAGCATGTGATGAGAAGTTCATGAAAAGTTAAGATTTCATTTTAGCACGTTGAGAAACTTACGGATCACGAATCTTAACCATTGAATTATTTTAATACGACTGATACACGAAAAGAAAATGCAAATTAGTGGGACCAATAATAATCCACGTGGGTCCATCTTTAACCTACGATGTGGGTCCCACCAAATAGAAATAAATAAACAGAAACCGTCCAAATGGACAACCGCTTTCTATTTGATGGAAGTTTGATGCATGCAGAAAACATACCAAGAATAAGAAAATGTTGAACTTGTTTTTTACCAATAATTGTAATTTCTTTGCGATGTGATTGGAATATAGAATTACGGCATAAAATGGCTTAGCTTAGTTTGAGCTAATTAATTAATTAGACGGTTTAGCCTCTAATCTTTAAGTAAAATAAATATTAATTGACTAGTTTCCAAGATTCGAAGAGAGAATAATGTGAGTACTCAGTTTCGGTAATATGGTTTGCATTTTTCAATGAATTCATTCGTCCATTGCTTACATTCCACTTTTCCAGTAGAAATTGCAAATAGGGACGCTAAAGGAATCGTGCATTCCATTTCCTTGCCAGCATCACTTGTAAAAAATTATGAACATGCTTCTGGCAGCCGGTACATAATCCGCAACCAAATCTTTCGTATCTACCATATCTTTATATTTGTCTTGTTCTTTAAGAAAATAACGCTAGCCTATGAAAAATGCATACAGTGGATAACAGTATCCGTTCTTACCCTATGAATACTCGTAAGTAATCGCTTATAACACCCAGCAAAAAAAAATAATAGCTAACAGAAGACTACTAGAGGAAACGATTCCCCTAGAAACTTTCTGAGCGTAGTGATCATGGCTGTCGTTTGCCCATCTCCATTGTCGTTCTTCACTCGTGTTATTGTCTTTTCTCTTTTACTCGAGTATTGTTGCTGTTTTAATCCCAAGCTCCTTAAAGTTTCTATGCCAGAATTTGAGTCTGAATGGTCGACCGCCGGGGCAACGTGGTATGGTAGCCCCACTGGTGCGGGAAGCGACGGTAATGGAGAAAGAGATACCGTTTTTTCTCTCTTTGTGAGAGATAGTTTTTTTTTTTTTTCAATGATTAGTTAGGGTGTTTTAAAGTGTTGAAATTTTTTTCTGTATACAGGTGGAGCTTGTGGCTATGGAAGTGCCGTGGGACAAGCCCCGTTCTCTTCAATGGTTTCTGCCGGTGGCCCTTCTTTATTCAAATCAGGCGACGTATGTGGAGTCTGTTATCAGGTCTCGTTTTGCTTACGCATTTTTCACGTATAATTACTGCACTTATCTGATTAAAGTTAATTACTATACCTGTAATTCAATTACAGGTAAAATGCACGCAGAACTCTGCATGCTCTGGAAATCCAGTAACTGTAGTTATTACTGATGAATGCGCGGGGGGTCCCTGCGTTTCCGAGTCAGTTCATTTCGATTTAAGTGGCACCGCTTTCGGGGCCATGGCAATTTCTGGCCAGGCCGATCAATTGCGTAATGCTGGAGTCATACAGATTGACCATAGAAGGTAATTCGCAAACCATGAATTAATGAGATTTTTTTTTTTTGAATTTGCAAATATCATAGCACGTTATTAGGGGATTCTTATCTTGCTGCCAAATTTTAGTCATTCTATGCGTTATGTCTCATACTTTAATCTTCTAATTTGATGGCAAGCAGAGTAGAATGCGATTATCCTGGAGTAACTCTAGCCTTTCACATTGATTCGGGTTCCAATCCCTACTATTTTGCCACGGTGATTGAATACGAAGATGGAGATGGCGACCTTGCTGCGGTCGAACTTAATCAGCTGGCTTCAGACTCAGAATCAGGATCAGAATCATGGCTTCCCATGCAACGATCATGGGGTGCGGTTTGGAAACTTGACTCAGGATCAGCTCTACGTGCTCCTTTCTCTCTCCGTCTCACTGCAGCCGAAACTCGGGAAACAGTAGTAGCAAAGGGTGTCATTCCTGCTGATTGGAAACCTGGACAAACTTATCGATCACTTGTCAATTTTAAATCTTAGTTGATTGGAATCATACTTGGTTTAGTGTAGGAGAGAAATTATAAGTGAATTTAAGGAAATAAAACAAAAGAAAATGCATCTGATTTACATGCGCCTTGATTTTTCTCCTTAATTCGTTCTCATTCCAGTCTTATTATCATCCAGTGCATGACAGTTGTAATTATCCATTTATAAGCAGAGAATCGTATTCGATTGAAATAATTTTAAAGCAGAAATTAAGCGCAAAGGATTCGGGTTTAATCATGGACTGTCTTTGAGCGGGGTAGAGATTAACCAGATAATCCGAAGAGTTTTACCGAGGCTCTATTAAGAGGCTACTTTCGCTAGTAGCCGGACCTTAAGGGCTTCGTTTTGGGGTATATGCAAATAGATGGGTTGAGCCTGGTGGTCTTTGGGTCCATGTTTAGACTTTTTGGGTGGAGATATTTCAATAATTCTTTCTTTATTTGAGACAAACGGCATTAAGGGCAAAAAAAGAAAAAATCAAGCAGCAGGGCAGTGAAGGAAACGCCAGCTGGGAAATCGAGTGCCAGAGAAAAAAATGGTTTAAAAGCCTTATGATTACATCTATTTCATCACTTATTTGTGATTAGATCTTGAAATTTCTAATTAAGCAACAATAATCACGATGCAGCTTCTGATTCACAAAATATGCACCAAAAGAATGCAACATTACACCTCGATCGAACTGAACCATTGTAATTATGCATTAAACAATGCTCTATGTATCAGACCAAAATCATTGTTTCAATACAATCTTCAATGTAATGAGTAGTTGTAGGTAACGGTAATCGTCAAAATGATAATAATACAGTAAAGCGAACAGTCCCAATCGCACGTCTACAATAGCTTTTGCTGTTCGAAGTGGAGTATACTGATAGCTTTTCAATACTGTTCTCTCTACTGACGGAGCATGCTTGCTGGACTTTACTTAAATCACTTTCACTACTTAAGTGATCCGTAGCAAGCTAGCTAGCTGGCTGCATCTCTGTATCTCAACCCAATTGCTTTGAATCAAAGCGATAGTGAAAGAGAAATGGTAATTAATTGATTAAAGGCCAAAGTCTATACCCACTACACCGATGTAAACCACTCTTTTTTGCTTAACCATGAGTTCAGTGACTCTTTAAACACACAGTTACCTATTCCACTTGGTCCCCAATTAATATTCTCCATATCGATCTCATCCATTTGCTTAATTAGTTTTATGCTAATTACACACACACACACACACACTTAAAAGGGATACTATTATATAATACGAGAGATGACAAACAGAAGATAATTGATTAACTAATGGATGGATGTAAATTAAGAAGATATGTAAGATTAAAAAAAAAATGTGGAAAAGCAGGGAGAAACAACCGACAGACAAGGAGAAGCATTGGGTTGGGTATTAATTAGTTTTCTTGGCTAGGAATTGAAGGGATATGAATAGGCATGGCAGTTAGAACCAACTCTTTTTTCTTCTTTCCTTTGACTCACTCACTGATCTATCTCCCTAACATAACACCACACTCACAACACTCACTGTTTGTCCGGACATCCGTCGGTTTCATTGTTTGACTGGCGGCGCCACCGCACCTCGAAATTATAAACACATGAATAAAATGCAAAACACAGTATGTAGAAAAAGTCTCTCAATCTCTCAAATTCCCACCACTTGTCATCACACTCACTCTACCAACTCTTTTCTTCGTTTTCCATCTCTCATCTCACAAAAAACCAACCGTTACTTTTACTAAAAACTAGGACTGTTACCTTTCTCTTCCACCATACAACCTGACAACAATTTTCACTACAAGAGCAATCAAAATCCTTGCCTTTCTCTTCCATTCTCCACCCACTTCACTTTTCCTTTTCTGTTCTCTCTCTACTTCTTCTAGGGTTTTCTTTTTTCCTTTTGTTTGTATGGCTTTGATTGCCGATCAGCAATCAAATTTTAAGCACTACTGTAAAATTTGTAAAAAGGGATTTGGTTGTGGAAGAGCATTAGGTGGGCATATGAGGGCACATGGGATAGGCGACGAGAGCGGTCATATTGACGACGAAGATCCAGCAAGCGATTGGGAGGATAAACTTGGAGGAAATGTGCCACCTAGTAATAAGCGTATGTACGCATTAAGAGCAAACCCGAATCGGCTAAAAAGCTGTCGTGTTTGTGAAAACTGCGGCAAAGAGTTCTTGTCATGGAAATCTTTTCTCGAACATGGTAAATGCAGCTCTGAAGACGCTGAGTCGCTTGTTTCTTCGCCAGGATCAGACGGTGAAGATGGAACGCCGCGAAGAGCCTGTGGTTGGTCTAAAAGGAAAAGATCTTTGAGAGCTAAAGTGGATAATTTCAATTCAAATTGCCCGTCAAGCGAAGAAGAAGATCTTGCTAATTGTCTTATGATGTTATCTAATGCAACCGTTGATCCTTTAGGTGTTGAACCAGAGGAGTCTTGTGCTTCGGCTGGTAAAGAAGAAGAACGAAGAAATACTATGAATTTCTTTGCTCCAATTGCATGTAGAGTACCTATGGACAAAGCCAAAGGTGTTGCCAAAGGATTATTTGAGTGTAAAGCATGCAAGAAAGTATTCAATTCTCACCAAGCTTTGGGTGGACATAGAGCAAGTCACAAGAAGGTTAAAGGATGTTTCGCAGCCAGACTTGATCATATGGATGTTAGTATCGTTGATGAAGATCATGATGTGATCACACACGAAGAGTTTTTTCCAACTAAATCAACGTCTGCCATGCAATTGGATCATGGTACAAATACATCATTGGCTTCCAGTTCAAAAAGGAAATCAAAAGTACACGAATGTTCAATTTGTCATCGGGTATTTTCATCCGGACAAGCTTTAGGTGGACATAAAAGATGTCACTGGATCACTTCAAATTCACCAGACACGTCTCCGTTGGCTAAGTTTCAGCAATTTCATCACGATCACATGGAACAAATTCAGCAAAGACCAAAATTCAACGACAATTCTGATCCACTTGATCTAAAGCTTGATCTTAATCTGCCCGCTCCGGATGATGATCATGCTGCAACACGAAGCGGACGCGTAAGCCTTGAAATTTCAACAGAGATATATTTGCAGCCATGGATTGGCGTTGAAGTCAAAGAAAAAGATGAAAATCAACAAATTAACAGTGATATTGTTCACAAGAATAATAACAGTTGTAATAATTCAATGCAGATGCAGATTAATGTGGATGATGAAGAAGACAGCAAGGTGAAGTTAGCAAAGTTAAGTGAACTAAAGGACATGAACACAAGCGGAGGTTCATCTCCGTGGTTGCAAGTGGGGATTGGTTCAACTGCTGATGTGGAAGCTAACCCATAACTTTTTTTTTTTAAAGTGATGTAACGACTTTTTTTGTCCATTAATGTTGTATTTAAAAAGTGTAATTACAAAGTCAACACCTTTATAATTCGGTATGGTCAATTATTAGGTGCAATGAAAATTGTACTCAGAAAAACTTTGGACAAGGGGTTTTTTTTTTTTGCCTAACCCAATCAAGCCCTTCAGATTATCTCAAAATTTCTCATCTATTTTAGGTCAAATTGCTACAGTTCTACAGATATAGCAGCCCTTTTTAATTGCGTAATTCTATATTCTTAGGCAACATTATTGATCGTGAATCACATAGAAGAACGAAAGGGATGAATCAATTGATTATTCGTGGTGCAATTCCTTTTTATCCTTGATGACAAATGCATAGAAGCCGTCTTCTTCAAGTGGAATCATCCTCCAAACTGCCTGCCATTACAAGTTTGACTTATCAAGTTGCCCACTTCATCAACCATCAAACACAGTATAGTTTGAATTGGGTAAAAGTCTATGCATTTCAATACATTAAACACTGTAAATTGAATTTGAAGTAAATAATGAATTAGGGTTCCCTTTTACTTGGTAAATGGAACAACCACTTCTGCGATCTTTCTATTCAGTTAGGCCGCAATCTAGCCCGAGAACTGGGGCGGCGTTACTCAAAAGTTAGAGGCAACAGAAATGGCCCACGATCAGACAGTGAATAGTTAATTTATTCGTGTTTGCTCCTTTTCTCCCTCTTTCACGTTTATTGTGCCGAGAAAAAAATAAAATTGGTTATGATTGAGCGCATTACCAGTCGCCTCATTCTGATTCTATCCCATGAGAATTGTTTGTTTATTATTGTTATTTGTTGATCTTGTGATTTCCAGAACTTAATTTAGGTTGGAATCAATCCCGGATTTGTTTACCAATCCGGTGGCGTTTCTTGACCAATATGCCCAGAGCGGATAAACCGGCTTGACAGTCGGTTCATGCTTTGGTAAGCATTGCTTGTGATTCTTTCTTGGTCTCACTATAAACATGGCGGTGACTGGTGAAGCATTAAGGCTTCATTTTCCGAATATAACAAAATATATGCAATCGAACAGTTAAACACTTGGGTAATTCTTGTTCATCAACAGTTAATTATGCATACTCCCGTGTTATGCAATTCAAAAAGGGTACAAGCGTGGAAAGCTTGCACAAAAACGTCGGACGATTACAGGCCACTTGTTTATCACAAACAGAGCTTTTCTCAATCTCACCTGTGCTAATTTCAAGCCCCGACAAGGATTTAAAAACCATATTTAAATGACTCACGAAAACCTCGTAAGAAGGGACAAAGTCTATGAATAGTGAATTGTTCCTTAACGCTCTTCCGAAGAAGTCTCTTGATTTCTGCTTTCAATTATGGCGTTAACTGAAAATCTAATACATGGAAGGATTTCAAACGGCAAGCAATTATCGAAATCAAAATATTCAGACAGTTATTGGGAGGGATGAGATTTGTCGTAGATTTAGTTGTATCATTTTGATTACAGGATTTGATGTAAAATCCAATCTGTTGAAACCGTGACGACAATCGGAGAACTGTTATTCCATTATCCCAGCAATGGGTGGGCCCAACACGTAGTCGAGCGTTCATCATTTCACCCATCTTCTTTCCTCTACCAAAGGCATCGCGCGATGATGTACGGTTGAGATCAGAATTGTACTTAAATACTTTAGTGCAGTTTTGCCATCCTGCTCCCGGTACCACTAAACTTGCAATAATCAGATGTGCTCGATTTTACGCCAGCTTGTTTACTTGTCAAACGCTCATTGGCCTTAATTAAATTTTTTTTTTTCCAGTAACTGCTTCAATATCAAGTAACTTTCTAACCGGAATTTTGTATGTACAATTTTGACCTGTTTTCCGTGAAGGACAAGCTGTCATTTTGTCTAAACAGAGAACCATCAAACGAAACCAAAAGGCGATTATAATTTAAGATTAGTTAGAATGAACGGCCTTTGTTTATTTATTTCCTTAAATTAAAGTTTGTTTTACGACTGACCTGACCCGTATGCGGATTGTTAACATGTGCAATGATTGGTTATCCATTCTTTAAGAGCATTAAATATCGTAACACTAGCACCATGCCATCGTTGAAAATTCACAACATCTAATTCGTACACATTACAATAGAAACGGCTTAGCTTTTTTTCAAGTTTTATTGTAAATAAATAATAATACTAGTTAAGTTAAGTGAGATAGTAAATACTCTTATGTTGTTTAAAAAAAAATTTAAATATAATAGATCTAACACGTTAATATAATTAAATTAATAAATAAAATAAAAAATTTATTAATTAATTATAAATATTAATGTAATAAAATAATTTTACTCAATAATTTTATTTTGCTGAAAATGTATTGAAAATTGTAACAAAAAATTGTCAAAGCAAGTACACAAAACATTAGTTGATGGTTAAAAAATAAGTGATGAATTTGGCATTAAATATCATGAATTCAACATTGTACATGTAAGACTTGACCGGTTTCACTAACAAGGAACAGATGTTCAGTCGTAGAAGGCAAGGCTGGTTCGATTTTAACCGTGGGCCTCAAAAACGATCAAAATCAAAAAGGGTACGTGTCAATAAAAATCGAGTATTAAATAAAAACGTGTAAAGGTGGCACATGGACCGCGCGCGCTTAGTAGATTTTGAGAGGGGGGTGGGATGGCATTAGGACCAGACTGGGTCTACTCACCCCTATAAAACGGCATTTACTTCCCATATAAAACGCTAGTCTGTTAATTTCCAACGGATTTCCCAACCTTTACTCCTTACCAGACATTTCAACGAAAGATCCATTTTTAAAGGGAAGTAACCCCCAAGGAGTTGGATTTACCTTTAATTAACTTGCTAATTTTGTTTAGTATTTAATAATTAAGAGCAAAAAGAGGCAGTAGCCGGTCCAGCCGGCTTGCTAAAGCTACTCACACTGGCAGTTGGTTAAAATAAAGTTAATTAACTGATTTCGGTTTTTTCATCGAGAGAAAATTGGAATAACAGTAGCCCAAATTTACTGTTTACGGGAACCCGTAGCGTTCTTTAGTTGGGACCTTGCCTTTAGCCATGACACGTGGCAATGTAAATCGATCCTGTACGTTTGTTATTCAATTTTGCGTCACAGCCTGGGGTTTTAAAATTTTAGTGGAGCCGTTCTCTTTTGCAAAGATGACATCCACTGGTTTTTTAATCTGCTTCGTTGTTACAACCACCCAGCAATTTTCTTGACTAGTACAAGAAAGCCACCGGTTTATTCTGGCAACCTCATTTCTTTAAATACCCAAAATATCCTTTTTATTATTTTATAAAATTAATAATTAATTACCCTTTGAAAATAATTATAAAAAAAAAAATTAGAATGAAAATGAAAATATGCATAAATCACGTGCGTTAGGATATTTTTATAAAAAACAAAATTTAATTTTCTGGTGGTAAAAAACTAATGTAAGGGAGGGTAATTTAGGAAGGTTAGAATGCGAGACAGAGAGGGAATAAACACAGAAACGGGCGAGACTCGCATGTTACATGTCGTTCTTTCTCCCTTCACGCATACGCTTTAATTAAAATTTTATATTTATTGTTTTTATTGCCGTTTTTAAAGAAAATAAATTACAGCCAAATCAAAAATTCATTTTGATTTTTAATTTTTTTTTTTTAAAAAAAAATTTTCTGGTATCTTTGTATATATCTCTTGGTGGAGGAATGCTTGTCACCTACTGCTTTTCAGTTCTCATTCTCGCACATAGAAAAAGAAAAAGAAATCCAGAGCTTAGAGAAAGAAGTATCTCAGTTTTTACTCTGTTGTTGTAAGCTCTGTTTTGGTTTGTAAATGGAGATGCACAAGTGTAAGCTTTGCTTCAAAACCTTCTCTAATGGAAGAGCTTTGGGTGGTCATATGAGGTCTCATATGTTGAATCTTCCGATTAGTCTTCAGAAACATGAAGCGGAAGGAGAACCCTGTAATCAACTCAGTGATGATGTTGAGTCAGCTTCTTCACCGTATTCTTCATCTTCTCCTTCAGAGGACGAAGAAGGAGAAGATAAGAGTTTGTTTTATGGTTTGAGAGAGAATCCAAAGAGAAGCGTTCGTCTGGTAGATCCCGAGTTTTCTTTTGCTGTAGATGCGGGTTCTGTTGTTCTTCAAGATAGAGAAAGCGAGACTGAGTCATCCAAGAACCCCACTCGGAGACGATCTAAACGGACTCGGAAATTTGAGCATCCATATCAGCAACAGCAAAGACAAGAACAGGAGATAATAAAGAAGCTTAAATTTAGCAAACTGAGTAGGACCGAGTCGTGGGTTGAGCCTGAACCGGTGAGTTCGATCTCTGACACAACAACAGAGGAAGATGTCGCTTTCTGTCTTATGATGCTTTCAAGAGATAAATGGAAGAGAAAAGAAAAAGAACATGACTTGTTATTATTACAAGAAAGGGAGGATGCAGCAGCCGCTGTTGTTGCAGAGAAATCAATGGAAGAAACAGATGAATCAGAGGAGTTTAAATCTTTCAAAAATCGAAGTAGAGGAAAGTACAAGTGTGAAACATGCAAGAAAGTTTTTAAATCTTATCAAGCTTTGGGTGGACATCGAGCAAGTCACAAAAAGATTAAATTTTACACTCAAAGTCATGAAACTGAGTTAGAGCAAGAAAATGCAGGTACTTCTACTTCTGTTGTTCCTATGTTAGACAAGAAAATCCACGAATGCCCAGTTTGTTTTAGAGTTTTTTCGTCTGGGCAAGCTCTTGGCGGACATAAGAGAACTCATATAACTGGTTTAGTATCATCATCAACTTCTGCTAAAAGTTCCATGCAGTTAGGAGAAAATTTGATAGATCTTAATCTTCCTGCCCCCATCGATGACGATGATATTAGCCAGATTGAGGTGTCAGCCGTTTCTGATGCTGAATTTGTGAACCACATCAAGCGATGAACTAATGCTTAGTTTTTGTGTTGATCCGCACAACTGGTTCGATCTAAAGGTAAAGAATTTTGCCTTACTTTCTTTTAACTGTTATTATTATTTTGTTTTGTGTTTTTGGGATCCAAAATTATGCCATTCGTTGCGGTCAACTGGGTTTTGTTGGGTTTCTTCTTTTTATATTGGTTAGACTGTTCTTAATGTTCTGAATGTAACTCTTCATCATCTTCTTAAATTTTCCGATGCTCTGTTTCTGTAACAACTGATCGTTATTCAGTGAGAACTCATTATTAATGAAGGAACCAAACAAATATATCTTTATTTACAATTTAAGTGCATGATTCATCATCACGATCGAGCAGAGCAATGCCTTGTATTTAATGTGGGGTTGCTCTGCTCCAAGGTTTCTGTTTTTTAGCTCATTTGTTTCACCAATCTTTTTTCCAAATATAAAATGGCCCATCTGGAAAAGAAGTTGATAAAGTAACAGCATATTTTTATTAATAGAAAAGTACCTTCCACCTGGCGATTCTGGCATTGTTACGGCAATTGAGGAGGAAGCTCATTATGCCTTATCTGCCACTGTTCCATCTCTGTTCTTGTTCTTGTTTTATTTGCAACAAATCATATCTTACCTTTCTTGTTCTTCTCTCGCACCCTCTGTTTCATACTTTACTTACAGATCTGCTAACCAGTGACCAGTAACCAGTTAGATATTATAAATTAATGACTGCCGCAGCCATGAAACTGCTTATTTTTCATTAGATAAATTTCCACATAGGGAAATTCTGAAAAAGGGTATTGGGAAGAAGAAAAAGGAAAAGTCAATTTATTAATTTTCATGGGAAAATAATGTTTGGTTTGGAGTGACCAAAGGGTTTGGCTGACCCGACTCAGGTTTTCAGTGGAAATATATGGAAGATTCAGTCACATTCATTTACTTTGAAACAAATGGGCAACTTTATATTTTGCTTTTATTATTACTAAATCAGGATGCCTAAATGCCTAATTAAACCACTATGACTAAACTACAGCGTTTTAGGGGCTGGCAATTAGCGTAACAGGCGGTTGTCTTTCTGACGCATGACAGTTAAAATCAGGGTCATAAGTTCTGTCAGAAAGCATGTTTCCATACGGTCCGGCCCCTGCCTTGTTTTCTTTTCCATTTTTTTTTTTTTATATACCTTTCACCGTCTTAAAAAGATTAAAATTTTACTTATTGCTTCGGGGTAGTTACATCCTGCTTGGCTGCTTTAAGATTTTGCCACGTGCACAAAATAGTTGCAATGAGATTAGTTGACCACAGGGTCTAATTACCCAGGTGCATACCTTGGAATCAGTTAATTAATCTGTTATGCATCGCGTTGCATAACTTTTGTCCTTTACTCAGAATTTTATATATATATATATAGCGGATGATTAAGATTGCATATCGACATGTATAATATGTCATTCTAGAAATAGCAATGCCTATCATATTCTACTCTATTTTGGCCGTGAATTAGTGGTGTGCTAAGTCAAAATTAACACACTAATATTCTTTGGATTGATGCCAAATTATATTCCCAAAAAGAATCAGTGTTCTTAAGAAATCTGAAGACAAATGCAAGGTATAAATTTTGTGACAGAGACCTATAAACACTGCTAGCTAAATTGACTATGGTGATTTGGGCTGCTCAGCTGTTATTATTATATGTTTGTAGTAAATTTTGGCAGATTAATATCAATGACTCTAATATATATTTATCTATTTAGAGTATGTTTGTTTATAGCTGTTGTGTTTTGCTCTATTTAATTTTATCAGTTGAAGCATTTGGTAACCAATGGCTCTTACATTGTGTATTCTTTATTTTTAAAACTATAATGGTTCAAGTGATTACCATTTACTTAGTGGTTAACGATTTCATTATATAACCATTGTGCATTAAAAATTATAACAAAAATAACTATTGACTAAAATTTAATGTTCGGTAAATATTTTTAACTGTTATATTTTTAAAATTATTTCTGATTATGTCATTAATATGACTTAACGAAAAAAAATAGATATTGTCAAAAATATCAGTTGAAACTATAAAAATAGACGATTGATATTTACCTTCTAGTAAGATATACCCTTGATTTTTTGGCCTTTTCAAAGGACTTACTTCCATCAAGAGAATCCTTTTCTACGGGGACTTCAAAACCAATAAGAGGAATAATTAATTTACTTATAAGATGTAGAATCTCTTTTCCTTTCGCTGCTAGATTATGCTTATCTTTAAAGCTGACCTACTCATCCAAACAGATCAAGGGAAAAAAAATAAAATAAAATAAAATAAAACTACAGGAACAGCAAATCAGAGGACAGGACAGCTTGTGTTTTGGTTCGCTGCTTCCTTTTATAGTTGAGAAACTGAGATGGCCATTACATACACGATTCGTCGGTTCTTGTTCTCTTTCAAATCAACAGATTAATTATCAAAGAAGAAAAGAACAACAAAAAGTAAGTGGCAGTAGTAAAAGAAAAGGGTATAGGGTTAAGGCAGTGTTGTGAGTGAGTTATGAGAGTGAGTGCTGGTACATCATGGTCTCGCACACTTGTATTCTAGTAGTGGTGGGGGATGTGTAAACTTGAATGAAAAGGAGATACAAACAAAACAAACAAAAGCACTTTTTAATTTGCCCGAAAGTCCCGAAAGAAAGAATGAGTCAAGAAATGCATGTCTCTTTTCAACTCATCTTTTTTTTTTTTTTTTCTCTTCAAAGTTCTAACAGACACTGCATCAGCTTCATCATTATCATCATTGAAAAGCACTTTTTCAATGGAAGTTCCTCTATGGTGATATACATTTGCTGAATTAAACCGCTTGGTAGTCTGTAGAAAACCGTAAACTCCATAATAACTGAGAGCCTTTTCGAACAAGAGACTAGCATTTTTCCTTGGCGTGATTTGCGCAAATTGTCCGTATATAGTTTGGTACTGCATTTAGGTCCATGGCTGCTTATAGCATAGACGACTAGAAACAGTAATTTGGTGTTCTATGCCACCACAAGCTTTGCTCTCGATCACGTTTCGAGCCAATAACTTAAAGGGTACCTTTGTAATTGACAGACATTAGCTACCAAGTAAACCCAAGATTAGCAAAAGCTCAGCGGCACTAATTCATGAACAAATATTATAGACAACTACAAGTTTTCAATCCTACGGCTATTCCTTCTGAGGAATTCTCCTGTCTAATACTATAAGGACAAAAGCATGCAAAAACAAGTAGGTTGGCTCCGTCTCTGGCATGTGAACGGTTTAGTATTTGTAGTGTTAACGCAACAGCTTATGAAAAATATTAACAAACTTGCAGCGATTCCTTAGTGAGTAATGACATGCAGAGAAAATAAAATTATCAACGTTTGGGCGGTAAGATAAAGACACTGTTTGTAGTGTGCTGCGAATTCTATATGTTGTCATGTTGTCTTGTTTTTGGCCACTAACATCGATCGTGCTTGCGGTTACAAAGCGAGAAATAAAGTCAAACAGCTTTACTTACAATACTGGTGGCGGCGTACATAGTCTGAAAATCGTAATCAAATATTCATTGCTGCCTAACCTAACTACCATTAAACGCAGATCTTGTTCTTTATATTACATAGATATCTCTATTGCTTCAAATCTTAACAATTAATTCACCATTATTCATTTAAAGTTGTGACTGTAACTATAATAATTTAGGTTCAGTAATTGGTAGATATTATTTGCTTTGAGCACATAATTTATCACAAATTTGTTCTTAAACTTTACAATTTAAAATGTGTCTACTTAATTGAAAAGACTCAAATTATGTAATATATAGTCCAACCCACCTCATGACCTAGGACATGACAGCAACTCTTCTATTTATCATACATTTTTTTATGCAATACGCGGACATTACCTAAAATTCACGGCACAAACGCCATGATTTCATGCCCCTTATTGCAAGCAAGTCATACACGGACACTTAGATTCATAGCCAAAGCCTCGCACTGGCAGTGGCAAATAGAGCTTGTGATCTCTCGCATGTGATCTTCAAGGTGGACACGGCAATGTCAACAACAAAAACAAAACAACTGCCCTATTTCGGACAGATTCCTCGAACTCTTCCTTTCATAAACCACATGATGCAAAATGGTCCCATGAAATCTTTATCAAACGCCAGATTTAGCCCATTGCCGCTGTAAGCTGCAGAGCTAGAGAAGTGGGAATTTTTTGACAGCCGTAACTTTTGTGCTGATTGAGTGAACAACAAAAAAAAAAAAAACAAAAATGAAAAAAAAAAGTTTGTTAAAAGGAACTGGAATTGGGCTCCTTTTCAAATTACACTATCATTTCTGTTGCCAATTCACATTATTCTCGTGGAAATTCATCTGATATTTCCGGCTGCTAAGCTTTGGTTTATAAAAAAAAAAAAAATCTCATAAATAACTGCAAAGAGTGCAAATTACAATCTGCAGTACCTATTTTCTAAGGTATCATTCATAGGATGTTTGACTTGACTCTTCGGGTGTATTCTGATCTAATTATGAGAATTAATAGAAAATTTATTGTTCGTTAATGACCGAAACCGGTTTATTACATATTTATCTAGCTTTCTTTGACTTGTATCTCAACCCAAAGCCTTCGCTTGTATTTATTTTATGTTAGTTGCAGCCATCACACCCCTTGGAATCACAAGACTTTTTGACTTGTGTATATATATATTTGTTCAAAAGATACAGAGATGAAAATCTTTTTCCAGTAGCTTTTCCGTTGGGTGATTGCCCCTTTCTTTTAAATACTACTTGACCTCAAAGTTTTAGTTGTTGTAATCCTTAACATATAAAATATAACAAGCCCTGCAAATTAAAACTAAAAGAGTTTCCAAATCAAGTTGAAATCTTGCTGCGAGTTGGCAGGCACATTCTGGCCGCCGTTCGAGGCAATCATGGCTTTAACCACCCACCATTGTAAATATCAGTGTCTCAAAAAAAAAAAATAATAATAATTTTGCTGATGTTGAGAAAATTTGACCTGCAGAATCAAACTCTTTGCTGATGAATAATTCTCCCAAGTCCAAACAGTCTTGCTAATGGGATCCCGCTGGCCAGACTTGCTGAAATTTATTCTAATTTAGACTCCAATAAAATACTGAAACTTCAGCTCACTTAAAACTCATTAGAATATGGAATGAAAGTGTGATGATAAATACAAGCCCACCAATTTATATAATAATGTCGTTACTCTTTATCTCCCGATAATAAATTTCTGATTATGCTACAGCAATGGTTATATAAAATTTCAGTAGAAGTGGAACCTTGGCGAATGCACTGAGTAATAAAATGAATTCAATTGAGTGTGGAAGATTGGAGGCCTTCAAAGTTTGTAAGTCTCCAGACTGGGCTTGGCTGGTGAGATCACCTGGAGTGGTAATTTTGGGCCTGGAAGTTTAAAAAGTAAGAACAGACAAGAAAAAAGCAGTAAATCTATTATATATCAAAAGTTTTGGAAACAAGCAAGACCCACAGCGTTGGTAATTCAGTTGCTGGTCAAGGTAACCGAATCTTTAATTATCTGTTCTCTGCCTGTAATTTCTTGGAAAGCTAAATGAGTCTATGATTAATCGAAATAAGTGTCAGGTTTTAATTTCTTGGAACAAAGTTTAAATCTTTGCCTTGGCTTGGCCACATTTTTCTTAGCAACTGAATGCCATACCCGGATTTCGCTACCTCTAGTTTGGACCTTAGAATTTTAAATATAGACGACATTGTCTTGAGTCTTGACCGCTTCTTCCCATGGATAAAACGAGCACAGATGTAGAGCTGCACTGCATTGCCCCATTTTATTTTATTATATTATGGTAAAACAAATTGGCAAGCAACTTACAAGCAAATCATACCAGCAATGCGATATAATACACAAGACGATCGAAATAAATGGACTACACACGACAGCTACAACTTCAGCTTATTGAATCTTACTTTATTATTATTATTGACTCTTCTGATGGCTTGAAATATGAAGTTCCCAGCACTTTGTAGAATTTGCGCATTAGAGATAGCCTTTCTGCTTGCAGCATTGAATTGCTTCATCGAACATTTCATCGATTCCGTACTTGAACTTGAAACCTGTATCCAAGAGTTTCTTTGAAGACAATCCAGGTAGTTTGTGGGCTTTAATCTCAGCTAAAGAACTGCCGCAGGAAGGGAAACAATTAGCTTTAACCTTTTTATTTTCTTTAATGATCTGTCAGTGTCAGTACGAGTGGAAATTATGAAGAGTAACTTACTCAACAGATGGTACAGGATATTCAGGGTATTTGGCTGAAATATATTCAGCAATCTCTTGAATTGTCATTGCGTGTGAAGAACAAATATATCTCCCTTTTGCATCTGGATATTCAAGCATTAAGATATGAGCTCTGGCCAAATCATCCACATGAACTAGTGGCAGGTTGTCGAAAATACCATACTCCTCTCGTTTACCTGAGCATTATGAAATCAAATCAAATGTAAATGTGTAATTAATCAACATTGGCTTTGATACATTTAATAGGTAGCCAGGCAGGCACACACCCAAGATCAAAGCCAGCAAGGTGCGATTTGAGGCAGGAAAATGAGGACAAATGAATGGACCAATAATAAAAGAAGGAATTATTGACACCAGATCTAGTCCATGCTCTTCTGCAAATTTAAGAGCAGCCTTTTCAGTTACTGTCTTATAATCCAGCTGGCTGTATAACCCCCGGGAATTCAATTCTCTGCATGTTTTTTCGTCAGTCCAAATTGTCTCATCGAGCACTTCAGCGCCCTTATAATCATTGAACACAACAGTTGATGCACCTGAAGTGTAGACAACTCGCTTCACTGTACTTTTATATTTCAAGCATGATTTTAAGATGCCTATTGTTCCATTCACTTCTCTGTGGACCATCACTTCCCGAGATTCTCTAAGATCATTAGACGTGGCAACATGAAAAACACCAGTGCATCCAGCAATTGCTGGCTCAAAACTATCTGGGTCATCCAGATCCGCATGAAAAATTTGAAGCCTCTCAGATGCTCCTGGTAGATTCGTCAAGAAGCTAAGGTCCCTCTTGCGTTCTGATCGATCATTTCTCAAAGGTCATATTAGAAGCTCAGGATCAGATCATATTAATTAATTAACCAATACATCGAAAAAAATAAAAAAAAAAAAAATTGTTGATTGTTGAAAGCGCTTACCTGGGTGAGCTCTAACAGTGGCTCGGACGGAATAACCCTGTTCAAGGAGCTTCATGATCAACCATGAAGCTAGGAAACCTGTTCCACCTGTTACACACACGGTACCTTTTTCTTCTTCCATCTCTACTAAATCCTCCTAAGTTTACACACTACTTTCGGAGTGCAAGCTTAGAATATATACAATTTGCAAACTTGAATTTGTTTTAAATACTCATATTTTTATATATTTTTTAATTAAAGTACGACTATTTTTTAAAAATTATATATATATAATTATTTGTCGGAGATAGCTTGAAATACTAAATGTAAGGAGATTAAATAAAATGAAATGATAAATGTGAAGGAATTAAAATGCAAAAAATAAAATAAAATACAAGTAATTGAGTATTAGTACAGGAATTTAAATAAAAATAATAAATATTTTATAATTTTATTTTAATTTACAAAGGTCAAGATTGAAAATCAACATATAAAATATATAAAATTTTTGAACATCAAAATTAGAAAATTTGGGACGGAACACGTCAGTATAAGTGACTTGTTAAAACTATTCAATTAATGAAGAAAGAGAAATTTATTCAATGATTGTGATTGAAAAATATTATATTATAATAATATAAAATATTATGATGTTATATATATATATATATATATATATAATAAAATACGTACTATTAAATANAAGTGTAAATATTTAGACAATGCTATAAGGGTGTGTGGTAGCGGGTATCGAATTTTATCATTTCAAATGGACTGGATTGGATTAGTGGATTAGAGTCGTACTAATACATTAAATAAAATGTACACTGTATTTGGTATAATAGGTACTATATTATTTTATTGTATGGAACATATTATATATATGTGTGTGTGTGTGTGTGTGTTATAATATTTACATGTATATTGTATTATAAAAAAGATAATTAAATATAATAAAATATTTTTATATTTTTATAATTTTATAATTATATATTTTAATAATATTTAATTAAAATAATTTATTTAAATATTATTAATATATTATTTTTAATTTTATTATTATTGAAAATAATAATAATAATAATAATAATAATAATAATAATAATAATAATAATAACGACAACTCACTAATATTTCCTACGCAAAGTCAAGCCAGCACTATCTTACTTTAATATTTCCTCAGCAAGTAACTAATTCATGCCGGAAGCATGCCAGAGCAATTGATGTGCCAAGCATGCCATAAATCACATCCATGTAATGTCGATGGACCAAGGGAATGTTACAAAACAAAACATAACAACTCACTATACAAAACCAAGTAGAATTACAATGCGAACATCACCATCGCAATTTGTGGCACCAATTATCTAACACATAATAGGATGTTCGGCTTGACTCTTCTGGTGTATTCTGAACTAATCATGAGAATTAATAGGAAATTTATCGTTTGTTAATGACCGAAATCAGTTTATTCATTCTTTGTCTTGTTTCTCAACCTTATACCTTCGCTTGTGTTTATTTTGTGTTAGCCCCAAAATGCTCACGTTTGAATTCTGATAGCACGAAAGCAGTAACATCAGTTCGTCTTGACATTAGTACCAAGTCTCCATTACATACTGGATTCCAAACCACAAAACTGGTAAATTCATGTGTTGAAGTTTTGTTTTCAAGTGAAAAAATTTAGATCTTTTGCGAGGTTCTGACATGCACCGTAATTTTAACAAAGAATTGCATATGTGCAATTTTTATTGTACTATATGCATCCACAGAATCATAAGAAAGTTTGTGTCCGTCCTATGCTTCTTTAAAGCTCATTGATTTGACTGCGTTTTCAGAATGGATTTCCTGATAAGCATTTGAAAGCACTGATAATTTGGGTATGAATATCGCTCTTTCTGAAGATTTTCTGTTTAATGTAGCATTTTCTATTTGTTGCTAGCAGGTTAAAGAGCTGACAGAACAGTTTCCCTCATCAACAACCCTTGCTTTGGTACTAAAACAATTCTTGGTAGATCGTAGCCCGGACCAGTCCTATTCTGGCGGTTTAAGTTCCTATTGCCTGGCGAGTTATCCTGCATTATTCGTATCAACGCCACAATAGTTGGCAAAACCCATGCGCTTGAACATGATTGTTGTGATCTTGATGAAACTGGCCTCTTTTCTGGCCTTTTCTGATAAGGTGAATGAGATAATTACACGTTTTCTACAGCATGAGCATCATCTCGGCCGGTCTATTAGCCAGGTATATTCGTTTTTCAATTTGTTATTTTTTATAAATGTTTTTTGTCACAGTTGAGAAGTAATTAGTGTTCTATTCTCTGTTTATCTCTCTCTGTCTTTCTTTCTTAATAATCATAGATTTTAGTGATATGCATTCTATTTCACTATGTACTTGTTATCCCCTTAGCATTATGTTCGTGTAAAACGTTTTTCTTACTAACAATGTATATTGCGATCATATGGTGAAGCTAAGTTATAGCAACTTGGTAGTGGATGATCACCCTCCAAGAATTTTGGTCTTGTGGGAAAATTGCCTTTGAAATGTTTCCGAGGTCTTGGAGTTGACTGTACTACATGCTATTTCAGGATTTTCGTATTTAAAACCCTAGCTGTACTCACTATGGAGTAGAAAGTTTTCACCTCGGGTGATAAGAATGCATGTATATTTCAACCTTTGTGAAGTCAGCGCATAACCAAGGCCTTACATGTTATTTACCAGGCATAGTGCAATTTTTGCAGATTCGAACATTTGTGAGCCTGGTGCTCAAGGTCCATTATTTTCGCTGAGATTTCGTCTTTGATGGCATTTTTCATGGTTTCCTCAACTCAAGAATGCGAACACTGCCCCGTAGATACTAAAATGCACTGCCAGATTGCTATGGGATGACTCAATTAGTGCTGTATAAATGTGCACACGGACACTGTCATTGTGTGTTTGTTACTGACAGAGCTGTGGAGGAAAAAGATAATTGTGAATGTGATCCTAATCTTAGGTTAATTCTGTTTCTTATTGCTTCTTTTCGTTTTGTAAGAAATTAATTGAGTTGGTTGAAAGATTAGTTGAGCAGTTAGTCAAATAGTTGATTGGTAATTCAAATAATTGAGCAATCACTATTTCAACTGGGATACATATAGGAAGCAACGAAGAGAGCAGAAGACATGATGACACACCATCCCGATGGTAATGATCAAATCCACTATGAGATGATAAGCAAGATGTTAAGAAAATGGCGAAGCCGTCTCATGCATCCAATAGACGCAGCTGCAGCATTTTTGAACCCTTCTTTACATGTGTGGTGAGAACTTTAGGGAAGATGCTGAAATGCAAAAGGGCCCGCATCTTCTATCATTACTGTTGCCCTCTGAAGAACAGGAATCTTTCTTAAAGCATGTTCAACTATACCGTGTGAAAGAGTCGGAATTTTTCACAGCTACAGCAATGAATACGCTTACTAGAATCCATCCCAGTAAGTTTTGTAAATAGTGCTCATGGTAATTCATTTTTCTTAGTAATTGAGAGAGTTTGTTATTGTCTATCTGTTATTGATAATGTGTAGGAAAACGGTGGGAATGTTTCGGTGAACATTATCCCATACTTCGGAAGTATGCCATGCAGATTTTGAGCCATAACTTTGTGCGATGATTGTTACTCCCAGCCAAATGATATCCTTGAGGAATCAGTGATGAAAATGGAAAAATCTAGCCCTCTCAATTCACAGAATATGGAGACTATTGGCCTAGAAAGATTGAGGGGACTTCCTGATTATTCTCATAAATTTGTTAACAGATTTTTTGAGGAGCTGGATTGGTCAGACGATATAGTTTATCAGTGATCAACAACCTAAATGATCGCATTCTTACAGCATCAGATTCAAATGATCATGATGATTTGGTCGATATCAGCAGCCAAAATGATTGGATGTTTCTATCAGACTTATATTAACCATGATGATTTTTAAGAGATCATCCTCCAGAATGATCGGATATTTAACCCATAAAGATTTGAATGAGTATGCGAAAATGATTTCTTGTAACGATGAACTCGTTCAACCGAGCAACCTTGATCTAACTTGTGGCCTCGTTAACTCGAGAATGGACATATTGTGGCCTCGTTGGTTCGTGTGTAAACCAAGGATTGCATGGAATCTACCAACCCAAGATTCGGACAAGCTGCAAGCTACTGTCACGGTGGCGTCGATCAAACCTTTTTCTCGGCGTGCAAGAAATTGGTTTGGCCCACAATCTTTGTAAGTTGGTAGAAATTTCTAGTTCAATATTCAGATATTCCCGTATTTGTTTTCTCCCAAAGTTGCCCTTTTTTTTAATTTTTAATTATTCTATTTCCACATCCTTTGGAGATTCGTCGTAGATTTCTCGGACTCAGTACACGCATTGACTGACCCTCCAGTCAACACGACCTGCACTGCACCCACTTCACATTTTTATACAAGAGTCTTCCATGTGATTCACGCATAATTGTGACAGGCATGTAAAATCAGTTTTCCCCGTTCCCCAGTTTCTCCATTCAAGCGTCAGTCTTGATAGTCTTCGGTCTTAAGCATGACTATGGAAACCGAATATGCTTTAGTTAATTCTCTTATTTCAACGACTGTTTTATACCTTTCCTTCGGCCACTTCATCACGCCAAGCATATGCTCCCTAATATTCCAACAACCTCTAACGAATAAAATCCAATCTCTTGTCTGTGATTATTACTACTCCTCCAAACTCCATTCTTTGATTTTTATTAAAGAAAGACATGAAGTTCGGCAAGAGATTACAGCAGCAAATTCAGGAAACATTACCAGGTTGGCGCGACAAGTTTTTGTCGTACAAAAAGTTGAAGAAGCTCGTTCGATTGATTTCTACAACTCCGCCATTGTTGGATGGATCGCTCGAGTTTGTGAAAGCAGAGGCAGAATTCGTCTACTTGTTGAACAACGAGATCGACAAGTTTAATGCCTTTTTCACGGAGAAGGAAGAGGATTTCGTCATCAAGAATAAGGTAATCGAAATTGCTTCCGAATTGAAACCGATCAACAATCAAATAACAGCCTTTCATTTTATTTTGGTTTTAATAGAAGCAACCCATATTTTTCTTTTATTATTTTTTATTTAAAGGACGAGTTGTTTAACTGAATTTACTATGAAGCCAACGTAAACTCCGTTAGATCTTAGAAACGCTTAGCTTTACAGTCAATACCAGGAAAGTTTCGTCAGGCTATACAAATTGCCGGCACCCGGTTGGGACTCCATTTTTTAAAACTTACTGTTATTTGACGGCCAGAAAGTGGCCACGTGGTGCAGCTCAGTTCTCATGTTCGAATAATATTTTATTTAATTTAATAGAGTTTATGGGTGAAAGAATAAATTGGTGGATTGAGCCAGTGGACTATTTTCTTTGAATTTTTAACAAAAAGAAGTTCTGATTAGACAAATTTGAAGAGACAGAAGTGATGAACTGAATACAAGTATCTATGTATATACATGCAGGAAGTGCAACAGAGGATTCAGAGAGTGACTGATATATGGGGTCCTAACGGAAGTCAACCTTCAGAGATTAATTATGAAGAGGAGATGGAAGAGATTAGGAAAGATATTGTCAATTTTCATGGCGAAATGGTGCTCTTAGTCAATTACAGCAATATCAATTACACAGGTAATCCATTGAAGCTGAGCTCTTGCCAGCTTTTATGAACCGAAACCTTATTCTTCAGAAGTAATGTTGAAATTAAAATTATTTTACTTTTTGTAGGTTTGGCTAAGATCTTGAAAAAGTATGACAAGAAAACAGGTGGGTTATTGCGCTTGATATTCATCCAGATTGTGCTGAAGCAACCGTTTTTTACAACTGAGCTTGTTTCGAAACTCATCAAGGAATGTGAAAACACCATAGCTGCAGTTTTCCCCGCTGAAGAAAAAGACGAAGAAAGGAAGAACGAGAGAAAAGAACCAATAACAGCAACAGGGGAAGGAATTTTCAGGAATACAGTTGCTGCTTTACTGACCATGCAAGAGATCAGAAGTGGAAGCTCTACTCAGGATCATTTTTCCTTGCCTCCTTTCGACTTGCCAGATTCTGAGGTTATTCAGTCACATTCACCTATATCAATTCTCTAGTGACATCGAAATAAACAAACAGATTACAGCACTAGTATAAAATAGGAGTATACTTTGTACGTTTTTTTGGGATACATGCAACGGCAGCTGGATGTTAATATGTCTTAGTAGAGAGCAAACTGTCGCTGTTTAATTATTTGTACTTTCTTACATTAAAGTGACCAAATTATTTGTAATATTAATGTTATTTGTGAGTATAAACTTGACTTTCCACGCTACCACACTTGATCTTTGCACTTTCAGTATTCATCTGAAGGACCAAAATTGTTTTTTATTCTAGTATTTAATCACTATTTCTGTTATTTTAAAAGGCTCTCCATCCTCTTTTAATGCAAAAATTCAAGTCAATGGATCAGTTTTTTACGCCATAGGGAGAGCCCAGTCAACTGCAAAATTACATGATGTAATTGTGCATTGTATTATCATTGATAAATAATGCATCATATTAAATTCAAATCCACATTTATTGATTAAATAAGTTAAACAACAAAACTTCTCCGAAAATAATGTGGGGTTGTTAAGTCAAGCAATAGAATGTTAAGAAAGTAAAGCTCTATGGTTCTTTTTCTAAATTCTTTCTCTCGCTGATCGTGTAATCAAAAGCCCCCGTAAATTTTATGATGGAACTACAAACAAGTGTAACTATTTGCTTCTTGTACCTCTTTATTAATTACAACAATGAGAGATTTACTTGGGTAAACTTTGACTCTTCAAGGTTATAAGGTAGCTCCGGAGTCTATTGAAGCCATCGAAGGCTTGCCAAATTGTCTTCATAGTTACATGTTTGAGCCATTCGTAAATAGGTTTGATTAAATGACTGGCAAAAGGGTCACAAGACCGAATAGAGCCACCCAATCAAGCGTGGAAGGTAAACTGAAACTAGCGAGACAGAACCAAGAGCCCATGAGCTGAGAATAGCATAGCTAATGAAATCAGAGGAATTTGCGATTGTGATGATTTCCTTCCAGGTTAATAGTTAGTCCGACACCATAAATGCAAGCGGCTGCGAAGAAAATCCACATATTTGTAGGGTGTGTATCAAACGGGGATTCATTTTTGTTCTGATAATCCACTTGAAGCAGGCGAATCAGCAACGGCAATATTAGTATGTATGAAGATCATAGGGCTTGGAGAAGAGGGAAGAACTGACCGCTCTCTTTCAAAACTACCCAGAAAAAAAAAAAAAAGGCTTAAGCTCTGTAAAAGATCAATTAAAATTGGATATAGAGAAGTGTCCCTGCTCAAGAAACCCTGGAGTAAACAAAATTGTTCATTACTGTAAGTAGAAGCGGTGGCGGACTGCCAAAGCTGCATTGCTTTGTTTTTCGTTGAATATATTTAGCTATTTTTAATGGATCAGCCATTCCTAAAGGCACGTGACCGAACCGTGACAAGATAGCCTTCAACATGTAAATTGTGATGGGCCACAGATCACTCCGTTCATTACTGATGGGGCTCAAGGGCCTAGAGTACAGGGCCACTCTTTTGTACTGGGCCTGGATAAAACAAGCAAGCAACCATGATGATCAGCATGACAAAGGCACATGTTAAATCAGCAGACCAAAATGCATGCATGATTTTGTTGAATCTATCAGTGGAGAGAACTTACAAACTCCTCTTAGTACAAGTCTTAAGATACCCATGACAATGCAACAATCTCCTGACCAGATTCTGAACCCTCACAGTGCAATGGCGTAATATTTGACAAACAGGGATAGGGAAATAAAACTAAGAAGAGATCAGCAGAAGACACGGCTAGCTAGATGCATAATTCGACGAACATAACAAATCACATCAAGACAGGAATTAGGGTAGATTTAAAATTATAATCAATATTACCATGGTTGATATAAGATAACTAGTGTAGAAGATGATGATTCATGTGAGAGTAAGCATATGATGAGCATATATGATGCTAACATTGTCTGTAAGTTTTGATGAAGATGGCAGAGTAGGCAGTTTTGCTTCATTGGTTTCTTCTTACTCATTGTTTTTGAGACTGTAACTCTTTCAACTCTGAATCTTCGTGTCGGTCTTTTAAAGTTTTCAAGTTCTGTATTTACCTCGTACTTTTCTTGCGCCAACCTCATTTCTCGAAGACAAAGACTGCAAAATATGGATACGAATCTATGCAGCAGACATAGACATGCGCTCTGTGACTTCAATCCACAAGCCAACTCTTTTATAGCTCTTAAGCTTTTAGTTTCGGTAGTTCTCTGGCTCTTGCGAATTGGAATAGGCTATGTTTTTGAGAACCCTTTAATTGGAAAACTCGTACGTAAGAAATGGAATAGAATTTACCGAATAATTTGTATGTACCAAGGAGTAAAAATATCTGCACTAAGTCATGGTATTTTAATGTCGACCACCTCAAATTCCTTTGACATGGCAATAGGCCATCGATCCCGCAATGAGGACATTCTATACCACTATGTGTACCTTAGTAATCTTAATTCACGCGCCTTCCCGTCAAATGAAAGTTCCCCGATAGTGTAATTCTTACAACTCGAAGCGTTGACGTCGTGATCTACTATGTAATCGGGAACTTGTGAGATACGCAACCACAGGCCGGTGAAATGGGTAACAAGAATATGATATGATTCGGGAGTACCAATCCTTATGATAAATATTTGATATTAAAGTGTAATTGAAAGGCCCTGATTTTGTCATTGAAATTCCTTACAGTTTTAACGTTTAATTAAGATTGATCCAACTTTTATCTGGCATTTGATCATTGCATATGTGGGCTTTCTTTCCCTCTTTTGGTGTGCTAATAGCTCGTACCAATTGGATTATAACATATGATCCATGTAATTAAAAGGCCCGTAATTTTTGTAATGGAGATATAAGATTGTTATCTACTTGTCCAGGGACCTCTTATTTATTACAGCAATTATATTTAAGCAAGCAATGCGCAGGGCAGAGTCCAGTAAACTGCTCAATTACAAATTCGTCGATATACACGCAAGGGAAAGCCCCTTAATTCTTATTATGGAACTGCAACACTATTACTGATTACAAAAACGAGACATTTACATGGGCAAATTTTGCTTCTTCACTGTGAGCCAACACCAGAATCTATGAAATTTGTCGCAGGCATGGAAAATTGCTTTCACGGTTGCAAGTTTGAGCCATTGACAAATATGTTTGATTAAATGCCTGGCTAACATGAGAGGCAAAAGGGTCCACAAGGCCAAACAGAGCCAGCCAATTAAGCGTGGAAGGAAAACTGTTGCTAGTGCGACCGAAGCAAGAGAACCTGAGCTGAGAATAACATGGCTAATGAATTTAGAGTAATTTAAACCATAATTGTCTTCCATGTTAATAGACGTTAGTCCCATACAATAAATGCAAGCGGCAGCAAAGAAAATCCACATATTTATAGGGTGTGTGTCGAACGGGGATGCATTTTTGTTCTGATAATCCACTTGAAGGAGGCCAATCTGCAACGGTATCAGCAGCGTGAAGATCACATGGGGCGGGGAAGAGGAAATCAATGACTGCTTACTTGCAAAACTACCATGAAAACAAAAATAAAGAATGTTTAATTTAACTCTGGCTGATTAATTATTTAATTTAGCGGATTAGCTGTTGATCTAATAGAAATTATCTGTAAGACGTAAATGAGAAATGTCACTCGACGACTCCAAACTGCAGAGCCGTCCTTTTTGAGCTGCATGCTCTCTGAAATTTCAAGCTTTTAGATTTCAAGATAAATGGGTGCATATTATAAGTTCCTTTTCCAAAACATGGCTTCTGTGATTGTAAATCTCTACTTTATAGAAGACATAAAAGTGCTTAAGCTATGACCTAAATCCTAACAAGGAAAAGATTGCTCGTATGGAGCTTAAAAGTGGAATCAGAAAGTCCCTTGAGAGTTAGCGTGTAATTCGAAATGAGAAGAAAAAGCAGGCCTGTTAAACAAACGCAAGAAACATCACCAAATATGCATCCATTTTAGGTCTAAGATTCCATGAGAATAATGCAACAAATTCCTGAACCAACTCTGAAATATGAACCCTAGTTCTTCGACTCTGAAATATGGTGTGGCAAAAAATACGATAAACAAATCAAAAGAGAATGGAGTGGTAGGTTAAATTTATATCACCATAAATAGGAAGAAGATAACTAGTGAAGAAAAATCATTTCAGAATTGGCGCAGGAAATTAAATATTGATGACAACAAGCTGAGAGTTCCGAGTCTAGGCTTTCTTCATTTTAAATACAAAGAAAAAATCAGATGAAAACTAATAAGAAGCAGCAAGTTGCTTACCTTCTCAGGTTGTGTCGAAGATGGCGAAATATGCAGCTTTCCATTAATGGTTTCTTCTTTTTGTTCGCTCTTTTTGCTACTGCAACCCTACGAACTTTGAATTTGCTTATAGGTGTTTTAAAGTTTCCAAGTTCTCTTACCTCACCATTTTGCTCAGCCAACCTCATTTCCTGAAACACGGTTTCTATATGTTTATCTATGGATTATGATCTAACATGTTGTAACTTTTATATCCATAAAAGCTTCGAGTTTTTGTCTAAGTTAGACCTAATTTCCCTTTCAATATTTAATGAATTAATTAGTTTTCGGTGATTGATTTTAGTCAAGAGTTACTGCCCTTGTGATTTCCATATCTGCGTGGAAACTACGTTCTGATTTTGTTTAGTGCTTCATTTGTCGCGAGTAGGCGAGCAATTTATTATATATTAAACGCTATGAACGTACCAGTGAGCCATTAAACTTGCTTAATTGGACTCATTACTGTATTTGATGTTTCTAATGAAATTCCTTCGACGTGACACTAGGCCGTGGATTCCTAAATGGGGGCACACTGCATAACACCATTATCTCTCAATCAAAATCTTATACATCGCAGCTTTCTTTGACAAATTATTCGTACGCAACACCGTGAAAATTTCCACGAATAGGGATCATAGCAACCTCCATGACTACGTGGAACTTGGGCTTCGACAGTTGCATAATTGATTTCTTAATGGGGGCAACTTCTCAATATTTGATGATTCTGTTGCTTACGACTACGAGTGTAGGGGCTAACATGACATCGACGTCATCCATGATAAAATAGAACTTTCTTAATGGGTGAAAGTTCCATACTCACCTCGTCGTTTCTCTCTGCCAGTCTCATTTCTAAAAAACAAAGATTCATTATATTCAGGATATGAATCAATGCAATTCAGTTCAGAAGCCGGCTGTTTTACAGATCTCTTAGGAAAGAGTTGCCTGCCTTTGTCACATATTTCAATATTTGATTTAAGTTTCGCTGGTTAATTTTTAGTCAAGACTTATTTAAAACCGGTGATTTCAACATCTGCTGGGGAGCTTCGCTAACGTGCTAATGGGAATAAAAGAATGCAAAATTCGGTGAGGAAACTTACTGAATGCTTAGAGGGAATTTGCTTGCACCGAGTCGAGATATTTTAACGTAGATCACCACAAATTCCTTGACGTGGCACGAGAACATTGGTCCCAGAAGGAAACGTTATATATACATAGTCCTTCTCTCTCACACTTTTACTTTCAAAAATCATAACCATGGCGTGGAAGTGGAAATCTTTTCTTACAACTTCAGTAACTATGTCGTGGAACATGGACGAAATCAGTGTCAGAATTAATTTGTTAATTAGCGGGTGGAATTTCTCCTGCGAGTATTAAACAATGGATACGGCAAATGGGTCCACTGATATACGGCAAGATTTACAGAGAATTAACTTCCTCCTTCACTTACTAGCGATAATAATGCAATACTTAGGACATATGAATTTGAAACTTGATACTCAAGTAATTTGGTGAGAATCCCGAAAGTTAGGTACCTCCGTTTATAACCAAGTTGAGTTTAGAACCCTTTCCCATGCATAAAACTTTTTGTTTAAGGCTATGGTAATGATTAGGGAGCAGATCGAGCAGCAATATTTTATTATTATTATTATTTGAGATTACGGAGCAATGCGCACGGCAGAGTGCAGTAAACTGCACAAATACAAATTCGTTGACATTCATGTAATGGGAAGCCCCGTAATTCTTATTACGAAAATATAACACCAGTACTGATTACAAAAACGAGAGATTTACATGGGCAAATGTTGCTTCTTCACTGCGAGCCAAATCTATGAAATTTGTCACAGGCATGGGAAATTGTTTTCACAGTTGCATGTTTGAGCCATTGACAAATATGTTTGATTAAATGCCCTGCTAACATGACAGGCAAAAGGGTCCATAATGCCAAACAGAACCACCCAAGGAAGCGCGGGAGGAAAACTGATGCGCCCGAGACAGAAGCAAGAGCACCTGAGCTGATAGTAACGTGGCTAATGATTTTAGAGTAATTCGAACGATGATTGTTTTCCATGTTAATAGTTAGTCCTGAACAGTAAATGCAAGCGGCTGCAAAGAAAACCCACATATTTATAGGGTGTGTATCGAACGGGGATACGTTTTTGTTCTGAAAATCAACTTGAAGCAAGCCAATCAGCAATGGTATCAGCAGAATGAATACGCTATGGCGCGGTGAAGAGGAAATCAATGACTCCTGACTTGCAAAACTACCAAAACGAAGACGAGAATGCTTAAGCAAAAATCAACAGGAGTAGAATTTTTTATATAAAAGAGTGGACCTAAATCCCATTATTTGGTATTGGCTCAACCCTAATAAAAGAAATAAAAATGGTTGTATTGACAAAGAAGAAAGAATTCATAGTTAAACAAACATATCTAACAAATTTATCTCGGGGACAAGCATGAAAAGGAATAAAGTAAAATTAATTTTATTGATTCTAGCTTCCAGCGGAGAGGCTCTTAATTTCATCCTAAGATACCCATCACAATGCAACGATCTCCTTACCAGATATTCTAAACCCTCGTTTGTACTACTTCTGCATGCAAATGGGGGTAATATTTGACAATAAAAACAGGGAAATGGGACTAAGAAAATTTTAGCAGAGAAGACTGGATAATTTGACAAACAAAACAAATTGAAACATTAGGACAGGTAGGAGTTGAGATTGAAACTTATAATAGTAGCTACCATAATTGATGGGAGAATATATATAACTAGTGAACAAGGTAATTCGTGCGAGAGCAAGCATACGATGAGCATAATACTAACCTTTTCTGCAGGTTTTGGTGAAGATGACAGAACAAGCAGCCTTGCTTCATTTGTTTCTTCTTCCTCGCTGTTTTGAGTCTTCGTGTCGGTCTTTTAAGTTTTTCAAGTCCTATATTCACCTCATCGTTTCCCTCTGCCAACCTCATTTCTCAAAGACAAAGATTCTTTATATATTCGGGCGTTTGTTTCTGTATAATACTGATATGAATCTAAGCACGCAAGCCAGTCCCTTTTTACAGCTCTTAATTAATTTTTAGGAAAGAAAATTACTTGTCTCTGATGTTCAAATCATATCTTTTAATTTTTTTTTATTAAGTTTTATTTTAGTCAAAAAGGCGTGCAACGGTGATTTCAACATGTCTGCGAGGAAGCTTCGCAAGCGGCTAACCTGACTTTCAGCTTTCTCTGCGTGGGCGGTGCATGTGCTGTTACTACACTTCGGGCAGGAGTTCAAGAAGTATACGTGCTCGTCGGCCAGGAGTTTCATAAATTAATTACCAAATATTCTATGATGGTAAATGTTGAGGTGTTAAATATAAATAATTAAAAAAAAAAAAGTGATTGATAAATATTAATTTTTTTTTTTAAGTATTATATTTTAAAATTAATTAAAAATATAACAGTTCTATATCTTAATCAGTCAATCTTGACTGCATAACATTTACTTATAATTGGAAGGACTCTACTGTTAATTTAACCTTTTTTTTTTTAAAATTTATTTACAGTTTTAACATTTACGAAAGATTGATTTAATCTTTCACATTTAGTAAATATTTTTATTTTGTCTAATAATATAACAAGAGTTACCATATGATATCTTTGGAATCATCCATTAAAATTGAACTCCATTTATCACTTTCTTTATTTTAGTTAGACCGTAATTTGAGAACAGTGGAAGTAACCTAATTCTATCTGGAATCCTGCATGGGTGAGTGTGGAAGTCGTTTGAGAACAATTGCAGTTCACCTTGCTTCGGCCTCTTTTTGAAATACAGATAGTGATGACTCTGAATGTTCTTCGACGACCAGTTCTCGTTTCTTCTTCCATTCCCATGCTCCTTTCTCGCTACGATTTACCTATAATATGTACAGTGTACAGGCGAAACTCCAACACTTTGTTATCCAATACAAACCAAACCTTCAAAAACAGACAAAACAAAGGTAAAACTCCAGCCTTCGTTAATGAAGTTGACCCCGTCCGGGGCCGACTTTCGGCTTAGCGATTCATTTTAGCAATTCTTGGTTTTCAAAGTTGACTGTGAAGCAGGCCAATCATCAACGGCAATATGAGTATGAAGATCATATGGCTTGAAGAAGAGGGAAGAACTGACTGCTCTCTTGCAAAACCAAACGAAAAAAAAAAAAACCGCCTTAGCTCTGTAAACGATCAATTAAAATTGGACATAGAAAAGTGCACCTGCTCAAGAAACACCAGAGATAACAAAATTGCTGCATTACTATAACTCGAAGAAGTGGCAAACTGCCAAAGCTGCAGTCCTTTGTTTTTCGTTGGTCGTTTTTAGTTATTTTTAGTGGATTAGCCGTTCCTAAGGCACGTGACTGAACCGTGATGAGATGGCCTTCATTATGCAAGTTGTAATGGGCGACAGATCACTCGGTTCATTAATGACGGGGCTCAAGGGCCTCATGTACAAGGCCAGTCTTTGTATTTGGGCCTGGACAAAACAATCAAGCAACCTATTTCTGTTTTATTTTTTTTAATTTTTTGGTGTCGTGGAAAATTCAATGCAATGGCCAGTATTGGTGATTCAAGTTTGGCTCTCAACCCTAGGAGAATAAAGGAAAGCTTATTTGAGAAGTATCTGCCGGTTGTGCAAAACCTTGACAAATAATGCATGCATGACATGAAAGAATGTAAGTTTATTTTTATTGATTCTACCAGCGGAGAAGAACTTATATACTCCCCTTAATACCCACGACAATGCAACAATCTCCTGACCAGATTCTGCACCTTCACAGTCCAATGGCGTAATATTTGACAAACAGAAATAGGGAAACAAAACTAAAAAGAAGAGATAAGCAGAAGACACGGCAAGCTAGATGCATAATTGTGACACACAAAGCATATCAAGACAGGAAGTTGTGTAGATTTGAAATTATGATTAATATTACCATGATTGAGATAGGATAACTAGTGAAGAAGAAGACAATTCATGCGAGAGTAAGCATATGATGAGCATATATAATGCTAACCTTGCCTGTAAGTTCTGATGAATATGGCAGAGTAGGCAGCTTTGTTTCATTGGTTTCTTCTTACTCACTGGTCTTGCGACTGTAACTCTTTTAACTATGAATCTTTGCTTGTTCTTCTAAGGTTTACAAGTTCTATATTCACTTCGTTGTTTTGCCCTTCCAGTCTCATTTCTTAAAAAAACAAAGATTCTTTATATTCAGCATATGAATCAAAACAATTCAATTCAGAAGCCGGCTGCTTTACAGCTCTCTTAGGAAAGACTTACCTGCCTCTTATCATATATATTACTATTTAATTTAAGTTTCGGTGGTTGATTTTTAGTCAAGACCTATTGCAGACCGTTGATTTCAGCATCTGCTGGGATGCTTCTCTAATGTGCTAATTTGAACAAACTAGTGCAAAATTCGGGGAGGAAATATTATTCAAGGCTTACTATGTAGCAAAAAGGGGATATGCTCGCACAGAGTCGTGATGTTTTAATGTAGATCACCTCAAATTCTACATAAATATGCACTTCCTATATTTTAAGGGTACAACTGTCCTTTTACTATAGAAAAAAAATGATTGTTTTTGGGTTGTGCAAGGGTGAAAGCCCTTGTATGCAATTTGAAAATAGTGGGTATAGGCCAACTACTGTCGGCGACAATCACAGGAACTAGCGTTGTGATAATATTTTCTGGCCATTTGATATGCCCTGACGGGTTGTTTGACAATTTCGGAAAGCGAATGGAGCATAAAATCACTTGGAAAAGCCAACGGAACATAAAAGCAAATGCTTTAGATTTGGGGATTTATTGTTGTTTTTCAACACAGAAATAAGAGATTTACATGGGCAAATGTTGCTTCTTCACTGTGAGCCAACACCACAATCCATGAAAATTATCGCAGGCATGGGAAATTGTTATCATAGTTGCATGTTTGAACCGTTGAAAACTATGTTTGATTAAATGCCTGGCTAACATGACAGGCAAAAGGGTCCCAAGGAAGCTTGGGAGGAAAACTGATGCGAGCGAGACCCAAGCAAGTGCACCTGAGCTGATAATAACATGGCAAATGATTTTAGAGTAATTTGAAAAATAATTGTTTTCCATGTTAATAGGCAGTCCCGACCAATAAATGCAAGCAGCTGCAAAGAAAATCCACATATTTATAGGGTGTGTATCGAACGGGGATGCGTTTTTGCTCTGAAAATCAACTTGAAGCAAGCCTACCAAAACGAACCTGGCAATGCTTAAGCAAACAACAGCAGAATTCTTCTATGTATAAGAAACGTAACAAAAATCAACAACATTTATAACGTGAATGTCAAACGGGGATACATCTTTGTTCTGATAATCCACTTGAAGCAGGCCAATAGCAACGGTAAAAAGAGCAAGAAGATAATATGGCACGGAGAAGAGGGTAAAATTAACTGCTCTCTGGCAAAACTACCCGAAAGGGAAAAAAAAAAAAAAAGAGGCCCTTAAGCTTTGTAACTAATCAACCAAAAGTAATGGGGAAAAAAGTGCACCCACCCACGAAAGCCCGGAGATACGAAAGTTGCTCCATTACCAGATAAATTACCTATATATTAACAAGAAGTTGACATGAGCGTAATGCTAACCTTGCCTTGCCTGCAGGTGTTGATGAAGATGGCAGGACGGAGCAGGGCAGGCAGCTTTGCTTCATTGGTTTTTTACCACTCAGTTCACCGTAGTTGACGAAGAAGAATCCAGACTTGAACCCTAGTCTGTAGACAAAGTTAATTCGCTCATAAAAGACAACCCAGCCCAACACTCATCAAAATTAAGTAGCTTACGAATGTTATGCAACTACAGACATGTTATCCCTTTGAATATGTCAAAGAGCCTTGAATTTTTCTCTAAGTTATACCTTTACCTTTAAAGATTTAATGGATTAATTGGTTCTCAGTGATTGATTTTAGCCAAGAGTTACTGCCTTTGTGATTTCCATATCACCGTGGAAAATACGTTCTTTAATTTAATTTTTTTTTTTGCAAGGATATATATATATATATATAGAGGCCAGTGAAATATGAAAATTGATTTGGGTTTACGGCGTGCCAACCTTTCACAGTTCCGGTGCGGAGCACAACTGCAATTCTGCTTGCTTCGGCCTCTTTTTGAAATACAGACAGTGGTGACTCTGAATCTTCTTCGACGACCAGCTCTCGTTTGCTTTTCCATTTCCGTGCTCCTTTCTCGCCATGATTTACTATAATCTCACTAATATATATAGTGTGCAGGTAAATTTCGAGCACTTCGTAATCCAAAACAAACTAAATCTTCAAAAACAGACAAAACAAAGGTTTGGATACTGTTCCTATCCCTGACACTGGCAGGCATATGCATTGAGTTAAAATGAAATTGTTTTCCATAGTTTATACGGTTGCAACTTCTGTCTGATATCCTTTGTGATCGACGGGAATGCAGTTCAAAATTCCGGACTTCACGCGGACGCCGACAGCCAGCCTTGGTTATTCATTTGTCTTTTATTTGTTGTAGTTTTTCCTTCGTCTATGACGAATGCACAATATAAAATTGTTTGTGAGAAGATGATTTATTTCTTTTCTCTTCAGCTTCTCTCCACGACATAATTACTCAGCTTTCTTGGTTTGCAAAGTTGAAGATATTATGCTTTTCGCGTTACATGGCTTGTAGGAAGGAACAACGAAATTATAACAAGTAACCACCAGGCTGCTGCGCCGCTTCTCATCATGACGTTGAAGGGCTAGTTGTGAGATTTTCTTGAGGCCCTTCTCGGATAGTGGGCTTCACCATTAATGGGCCATGCTCAATTACTGTATTTAGCCTTTTTCTTTTTCAATTTCCATCCTCCTCGTTTGCCGTTCTCTTATTCCTTCTCTTCGTTTCAGACTTTCCTCGCCACCTGATTCGACACCAAGATTTTATAGACACTTGTCTACGGGAGGTAAGAATACGTTTTATTTATATTTCTTTCCCTATTTTCAGCTACGATCGCAAGGCATATAGCGTCAAATTAATCTTTCTGGCTCTTTGATTTGCCTTGTTTGGTTGTTGAGAATCGTTCTGGAAAGCGAATAGAATTTAAGAGAAAATTCCTAGTTATGGGTTTCTCCGGGGAGGTTGATGCAAAAATTATATTTATATTATTAGATTCATAAATTCCGAGCTCGTTAGTATGTATTGTTCTTCTGATTTGTGGATTCATTGTTGGGTAGCTTGCAATTCTCGGCTTGATGCCGGCGAGTGTGTTTTTATTTTGATATAAAAATAATCTAATTATTATTGTCCAGTTAGTTTTATTACTGTTTTCTTTGTTTCCGGGGTATTTGATTATAAAAGGAACGAAACTGCAAACGGGTATGCATATTTGATTCTTGCTTCCATCATTATGATTCCTCATATCTGTACTTTCTCTTTTCTTGGACTGGCGCAATTTTTCCTGTGGCTGTTTAGAGTTCGTCGGCTGCTGTGCATGCATATTAAGAAGATACTAGCAACTTTATACTGTAAGAGGTTATTAGGGGATATTTGAGTGTTAGTTTGATAGAATCTGTCATGTTTTGTAATAGTTGGATAGATCATAAATGAACTATATCAATTAGAAAATTACTTGTCTCTTGTGGTTTTCTTAACCTGGGAGTCCCTTTATTCCATCATTCTTCTACTTGTGTATATCTTGGGCTAACTTTTTCTTTATTTATTTGTTTCATGAAGTCTGCATGTTTATGTGACTTGAGAGGATAGTTTCCACTCCAACCTGCTAAAATTTTAGCTCTAAGGAATGGCATCATTAGCTCGAGCTCCATTGACTATGTCAACCATTTGTGTTCCCAGAGGACTCCTCAGAAGCCCGAAATTGTTGAAATTCAGAAATGTGAACCATGTAGTCAGCTTCCCACCTATTAATGTTAAACAATGCCCTGTCTGCTGCACAAAATTGACACCGTGGGAACCTTCACCTGTCACGTGTGCTCCCACTGATGATGCTGATTATAAATTGTTGAATAAAACTAGCGACATATTTGAAACTCTGATTTCTGACAATACAGCTGAAGCACCAGTAACAAAAATTGAAGGGGTCACAGATGCAAATAATCAGCCATTGGTGCAGCTTCAGTTTCTTAAATGGCCAATTTGGCTTCTTGGCCCTGCTCTTCTACTTGGCACAGGCATGGTACCCACTTTGTGGCTACCAATATCATCCATATTTCTTGGCCCCAATATAGCCAGCCTGCTTTCCTTGATTGGACTTGATTGCATCTTCAATCTTGGTGCAACCCTTTTTCTTCTCATGGCAGATTCATGTGCTCAGCCAAAAAACTCGGCACAGGCCTGCAATAGCAAGCCTCCTTTCAGTTATCAATTTTGGAATATGGTTGCGAATTTGACTGGATTTATCGTCCCCTTGATGATGTTGTTTGGGTCCCAAAAGGGCGTTGTCCAACCCCAGATGCCTTTCATCCCATTTGCCATTCTTTTAGGGCCCT
Source organism: Swietenia macrophylla (assembly GCA_032401905.1). Taxonomy (NCBI): domain Eukaryota; kingdom Viridiplantae; phylum Streptophyta; class Magnoliopsida; order Sapindales; family Meliaceae; genus Swietenia; species Swietenia macrophylla. Next base: position 6,704,330 of record CP135579.1, on the reverse strand, counting down.
ATTTACTGCTTCTGTCAATACAGATTCTGACCGAGTTATTAACATGGCATTGGCAATCACCAGTATGGTTGGTGACTCCAGTTGTGTACGAGTCTTACCGCGTGTTGCAGCTGATGAGGGGATTGAAGCTTGGGGCTGAGCTCAGTGCACCAGCGTGGATTGTGCATACGGTTAGGGGCTTAGTATGCTGGTGGATATTGATCCTTGGCGTGCAACTCATGAGGGTCGCTTGGTTTGCTGGATTCACAACTCAAGCTCATCAGCAACTATCTTCTGTTTCGACTGATGGTTAGTCTATTATCTGTATCAAATAGAAGAATTGTGGGTAAAACAAAATGTAGATTGGTATATACTTATTTGTTTTATATCAAATATCGTATTGAGGCAAAAATGTAAAAATGCATTAAGTTTTAACCTTTAAAAGTATGGATATCTCATCGAAATCTTAGATTAAGTGGAATTTTTGTGCAAGGACTTACACTAAATGGAATCTGTGCCAAGAAAACGATGGCTTCATTATAAGTGTTCTTTGACATCGGAAAGGATAGAATTTTGGGAAGAGTCTTAAGAACAATGTGATGAAGCCAAGATGTAGAGATATTTTGTTTTAGCATTGGAAACTTGGTTACAGAGAAATTTTTGCTTGGACTTCACTCTTTTTCTTAAAGAGAAATTAATTGAATCAGAAACTTGCTGGTTTCAATGTCAGTTATTGGAATTTCAATGACAAACACAGAAAGAATCATAAATTGGCAAGATCCAATCCAAGAAGCAAGGGCTGGTAACCTAAAATTGAGAAAATGACCAAGGGTTGTTTTGACTGTTTTCTAAATTTTCTTTTATTATTATAAATATGTAGTAAAGTATTATTATTTCAGTAGATTATGTTATCACTACTGAAATTTTTGTTTAGTTAATTTCATCAATACCCACTATGCAAAGCTTCATATTATTCAACCACTGTAAGCATTAGGAATAGACAGCAATACTCCTTATTCATGGTCAATAAAAATGGTATAAAATATCTCAGCAAAAATAAATAAAACAAAATGAAAATTGAGAGCAATGTTTGGAATGCATGGGAAAGGCATGAAGGGGTTTGGTAGTAACAAATAAAGTTTGTGTTGATACCTCCAAACCATTTTACATATATGACAGGCTGTTCCTTACTTTGGTTTTGAGCCAAATCATGTCAATGGAGGTTTCAGGTATTGACTGCAACGATGAAAACTCGCATCATTGCAAACATTTTAATCTGTTGCAGATAGGATTTGCACCCTTCGACTCGTTTTTATTTTAAGTTTTTCATACACTATATTTTTACCATAGCTAAAGCCGAGAAGTTGTTGGACATATAGTACCTTCAGAAAACAAACTACTACTACTACTACCACTACAATACAACAAGGATGTCAAATTTCACACGTGTGTTTTAGGAAAATTTTAATTATATTTTTAGGAAATTAAAAAAGAGTATAATTAAATAAAAAGTTTGCGAGTCAACAACACTATCATTCAGTCAACGCCGCTGTTTTTTTTTTTATTTTCTTTGTTTTTTTGTCTATTTGGACGAAAAGACAATTGTACCCCTGCTTGGAACTGAAGAAACCGTAGAATTTGGCTACCGGGAGTAATAAAACCGCAAGATGAAAGTAAGACAAACATCACTGTCCCACGTTGTTCCTTTGCAGTTCTCTCTATTATTTAAAATTAAAATCCAGTCTCCAATTTTCCAGTCTCTCTTGACTCTCTGCGTCTCTCGCTCGCTCGGTCGTTCGCCGGTTGGCCAGATTCCTCCCTTACTCAGGCTCCGGGAAGCCACTTTCCCGTCGTCGGAACCTGCTAGTAGTTTTCCACCTCCAGCTGCTGTTCGAATCGATTGCGTCGGGATGAGTACCGGCGACCTACTCGATATCGAACCTCAGGAGCTCCAATTTCCTCGTAAGATTCTTTTTTTTTTCAGATCCTGATTTTGTCTCTCTCGGTTTTCTTATTTATGATTTGCGTGTTTTATTTTTGAAAAAAAAATTAGTTGAATTGCGGAAGCAGATCTCGTGCTCTCTGCAGTTGTCAAATAAAACCGACAATTATGTGGCTTTCAAGGTACTAAATACAATTTTGGAAGATCACTCGTAATTTTTGTCTTTGTTTAGATCTTTGAAATCGTTTTATAACTTTTAGATATCTGCGATCTTGACTTTCGTGTTTGTGAATGTGAAATTTGGGTACTTTTTTTTAGGTTAAAACGACAAATCCAAAGAAGTACTGTGTTAGACCCAACGCTGGAGTTGTATTGCCAAGGTCTACATGTGATGTTATAGGTAATTTCTTCCGTTATTTGTGTTAATAGTTTCTATTTTGTTAATTGCTGTTTTTCTACTACCGACTTTTTGTGATCACTCATTATTCTCTCCAAATTAATTTGTAATTTATTGTCAATTACATGTAATGATTAGTTACAATGCAAGCCCAAAGGGCGGCGTCTCCTGACATGCAATGCAGAGACAAGTTCTTACTTCAAAGTGTAGTTGCAAGTCCTGGAGCCACAGCAAAGGATATTACTGCGGAGATGGTATTGTCGCAATGACAGCTTAATCTTACTTTTTTTTTTTTTCCATGTTTCCTAGCAAATAATACTGTTTTGTAGCTTATATGGGTTTTTGTGTTTGCCTTTGTTGTAGTTCAACAAGGAGGCGGGGCATCATGTTGAAGAGTGCAAATTGAGGGTTGTTTATGTGGCTCCCCCTAGGACTCAATCTCCTGTTCATGAAGGGTCGGAAGAAGGTTCTCCGCCGAGGGCATCAGTGTCAGACAATGGGAATTTGAGTGCTTCTGAATTTTCAGCTGTGAGTATTGGAGGTTTTAGTAATGGAATTTAAAGTATCTTGTAGTCCACTTATTATTGTCATTGCAGCTCAATTGATTATTTGTGGTTTTGCACTTTTTCCCGTTTAGGCATCAAGAGCTTTTGTTGAGCGGCCCGAGCCGCAAGATAACTCAGCAGAGGTATCCCTTTTACTTTTAAGGCTTAACCCATTTGATATTTTAGTTATTAGTAAAGAAGCCCCTATCAAAACTAGTGTAGGTTCTATTTGTCAAAACATGTATTGGGTATTTACCAGTCAGTTACTATGCAATCATTCATTTATTTGACACGTTTTAACTAAAGAATTGGTGTGTGTTTTGATTGCATCTAAGACAGAATTGTGATATGTATATAAGTGAGAACCCTGGAAACTAAAGTTTCTAAACTGACTGTAGGCGGACCTTAATGGAGCAATTGAGGGGAGCTGAGCTAAGTTAAGTTTCTTTATGTGTGGTGCATCTTGATTTCAAATGGACACTTTAATTTCTGTCTTTTAAATGTCTATTGGGGGAAATGGGATCAGTCATACTGCATTTCCAAGTTGTATGTGTTTGGTAGAGTCACTATTGGAATCCCTGCATTGATATAAATCCTTCTTTTGAAATTTGTGTAGAGCAGAGGCCATTGATGGGACTGATATATATTGCTCATGCAATTTTTAATGGTAGCACACAATGACATTGAGCTCTGCTATTACTCAAAATAATATGTACAGAGTTATTCATATAGGCCATTTAACAATCAGCGATTGTTTACAGTATGCCCATCCATGTGTTTTTTAACCATTGTATTTTAATTTGAAGTCACTGCTCACCGTATAACAAATTTAAGGTCGAACATACAGTCTATAACATTCATACTTAGGGTGGAGAAAAATTAAAACATTATTTTTAAAATTTCTTTACTATTTATTGGCTCTATACTTTGAGTAATACTTGTTATTTCAGGCAAGAGCTCTCATTTCAAAGCTAACCGAGGAGAAAAATTCTGCTATCCAGCAAAATAACAAACTTCAACTGGAGTTGGTAAGATTCTTTCGCTTGAGATCTTTTAAGGGCACATTTTTTTCTTTTTTTTGAATCATTACAAATGTATTTGAAATTACCCCTTGTGTGGTGATCAATTATGCTAATGTTAGGAATGAAAATGTCTTATCCTCACCTTGATATTTGCCTGGTCAATTAAGCTAATAAATCATCACTCCTAATAATCGTTGATATTTGAGACCTCAGAAAATAAGTCTCCCCATCCATACTAAGGTACCACAGTCACATGTTATCTTATCCACAGAAAAAGTCTCTTAGATGGAAGCTTGGCCGGACTTACCATTTTCATTCTCTTCCCTCACATACCATAAAAATTATTTATGGCCTTTTGTAAATGCAAATATTGACAATAATGGTGTTTAGACCCAAGTTTATTCACAAATTATTGTGCACATAATGGTAACGGCATTATGTAATCTCTTTTAAACATATCGAGCTTACATGAGGTTACCATGTGCAGGAACTCTTGAGGCGTCAAGCCAGCAGAAGCAGCACTGGACTCCCGTTCACATATGCCGTTATCTTTGGCTTGGTTGGAATCATTTTAGGGTATCTGTTGAAGAAGATTTGACCGGCAAAGCATTTAATTTTTCTTTTCCAAAGTTCCTAGAAAAAGTGAAATGTAGAAAAAGAGGAACTTTGTCAATGTGTTGCTGGTCTGTATCAAAACTAGAACTTTGTCAAATGACAAATGTGCGAGTTATGAAAGTCAACCTTTCAACAGTTAAACTTGCGTTCCTCTTTTTGCTATTATTCAAATGCCTAAGACTTTCCATTAACCTACCGCTTGATCGATATTCAGATGTAGAGGGAAAAGCTGATCCATTTCGACTCTAGCAATTCTAAACTTGTTGGGAGTCTGTATTTGACCCATTTCAACTACCTAGCGCGGGAATGCTAAAGCTTATACTTGTATAGCTAGCCCGATCAAAGCTGATAAATATGACCAATCCGATATTCTAATAAGGTGCCAACCAATCAGGTGCATTGTACTATCAGTGTGCATATGGTTTCCACCAGGAAGCCTTAAGAGCTTGGGATCCACTATGCTCAAACACCGTTCTACTGCCAGCAAAATATATATGGACGTACATATGGAGAAAATGATTTCCTCTGAATATTTTAAGAGCTCTTTAGTTTTCCCCATGTTAGAACTATGAGCAGTGTCAAATGAAGGTGAATGCCACTAACTCAAAATACCAGGAAAACGGTGCTGTACGGTTGAATTACTGCTACTTTCACCAATCAAGACTTTTCAGATGCTGGCATCATATTGCATGGACCAACAATCTTCTGAAAATCCTCAAGATTTAGCTGCAAAGAAACCGATCGGGAATTTACAGAAACTTGTTAGAAAGCTCAACCCTTGTATGTGTGAACATAATATTGTCCTAACATAATTATTAGTGTTATGAAGGCTGTAACTTACTTTGGTGAATGTGTGCAAGTGCAAGCAAAAAGAATAAATAACTATTCTGTTAGTTGAATGCAGGTTTTAGGCACCAAGCAAGACATAATGTCTGTAGCAGTGGAACCTTGTCTAATAGCCATGCTATGTGCATGCCAGTAATTAAAATTTGAACTTAGTCACACAGAAAATTTTCCAAGCATCAAGGGATAGGCAAATTTTCTGAGGATCCAAACTGAAGCTCTCTTAAGAATAACAAAGCATTCTACAACACACCCCTTTTTGCACCCTAGCCCACAACATTAATCATTTGGCATGTTGTTTTTATAGAGAGGAACTATGAAAAAGAAGTGGTAAAAAAGAAACCCGAAAGGCAGAAACTACTGACTTTCGCATCTCCATCACCATCAAAGCAATGGACCATATCAGCCAACTCTTCATCTGTCTACACAAAGTTATGATCTACTGCTACTCTTCATAAATCTCTCATATTTATGCTACCTTTTCCTGCTTCTGCATGCCAACAATGCCCCTCAGAAGGTACCAAAGTATCCTCGCAGACAATACGTAATAACAGAAACAGAAATCAACTAAGAACTCACAGATTCTCTAAACTGACACCTTTAAAAAGTAATGATATACAAGCATCAGTCAATACGACCTCCATTCCTTTAGATCTCTAAGAGAAAATCTAACACACACTTATCCCAACTTTACCACATTCTGTTTCTAAAACAATGAAGCATCTTCTCTTCCACAAACATTTGTAAGTCAAAGCTTAAGAAGTGACTATGCAGTGAGTATTTGTTAGTCTTCATACTGTATTGTAAATATTGTAGAAACAGGTCTATAGCTTTACATGCACACAGAGAAAGAGAAAGCAAAACCAAAAAAAGCAAAAGACAGTTGGATCATTAAGTTACCATCAAATTGAAAGAAGCATAAGATCACTTCATCTTCAGTCATTTGCACCCGACTTGTGAACTACTGACCAAGAAAATACAAGTTAAGAGAAGGCTAAAGAATGCAAAACATCTACTCATTATAAGAAAATTAATTCTGGCCCAAAAACACACCGATTTTTTCCTCTTGCCCCTTCCTGAATCTTCCTGAATGCAAGCTCTTCTCTTTCTTTCATTAAAAGTAGGACCCGAAACTTCTGCAGAATATTTGAGTGACAGAGCGATAGCCTGTATATAAATGCTAAAGCATTAATATAGCCATTCCTGCAGTCATGTTGTGATAAGCAATTGAAATCACCTGCAGTAACTCATGATCATCAGCCACATAATCTGAGCCACTGAACTGCTTTTGAACAAGAGCTTTCTTCTTAGGTTTTGAGCTTTCATTCTTCACCTGAAGTAAGACATTACCAAAGACAGTATTCATAAAATCAAATCAGTCTGTCTAATGTTCAACTGCATAGAGGAGAGTCATAAACAACATTCAAGCCTCCCAGATGGATATCATCAGAATACAACAATTTCATCTACTAGCACATAAATTCTTTTTATGATAATTCCAATCAAGGTACGGCATATTTTACCATATAAAACTTGCCAACTGTTTAAAAGCATACTAACGAACTTGCTTTTTTCCTACATCAGAGATTGTATTTTGCAACTAGCTCACCATAATCATGGAAAACTAAACTAAATACACTTGTTTTTTTTTTCTTTTTTCAAGAAATAACACCTTTAACACCTTTTGGAATCCGTTAATTACAAAGAGAACTTAGTTTAGATTCTTATAATTCTATCTAAAACCAAATGTGTTATGCTCAGAACTCCCTTGATATTATCCCTCCATTATTGTCTCCATTCTCGCTCACACGTCGAGAGAGAGACCATCTAACTTCATGTTAGCGGAACTCGAAGATTTCTCACCCAAAGGCTCCTCCTCCACGTCATCAAAGCCATTATCATCGTCACCGTCGGCCTCATTAGGCCTATAGTCCTCACCGTCCTGAACGACCTATGTTTCGCTTTACGCTTACTCGAATTCTGAGGCGAATCCATTAAACAAGAAGCCATTCTGGAGAGTCCCATTGCCTCCATTCTTGCTTTGTGCTCTGCTATTCTCAATAGCCTCTGCTTCTCGTACTCCAATATCTTGTCGTTTTTGCCCATTGCTATTACGCTCTTCGCTTTCTCCCTCTGAACTTCGATCACTCTCTTCCGGTTCTGAAACCGATCGGTCGAGTCTTCCCATTTGGTTCAGCAGATTTTTATGGATTCAATTCAAGATTTCAAACCGGATTTCTTCGCGGTGGTTTCCGTTTGAGAAGGGTTTCTAACATTCTATTCCGTTCATTTTCGCTCCTTAATAAATCACCCTGACAATTTTGCCCCCGGAAACGGAAAAAAAAATTATTCAGTTTGTGTACATAAAACCGTTACGTACAGCTAATTATCTGCGCCCCACGTGGACTTGGAGGCGCGTAAAACACTGTTCTGGGTCATTTCTCAAATCCGTTCCGTACAAAAATCCTTCCCAAAACCCAATCAACAACTATTCACAAACCACTGAAACCGCCCTCAGTCTCGGGCCTTAAGCTTCGCCCATCGACACTCACTCTCAAAATCCTAAGAAAAACAACAGCATAATGCATTTATATCTCTTTGAGTAAATTGGCCGCTCAAGTTTGTCCAAATTTGATGGCCTCTTTTGCGGAAATTGATCGATGCAATCTGATTCCACTGTCGTTAACTTCACACTGTGCATGCCCCTGCCGTCCCTTGTCGAACAAAGCCCTAATTCTCGCTCAAAAACGGTGTCCAAAACTCGACCTTCGTATAGTATTTCATGGATCCAAGTCCGTGCTTCGAATTCGCCAAACTGGAATGTCCAAGAGCCGGCGCTTGATTTCGGCTGTGGCAAGAACCGAGCCGGACCGCCTCGATGATGGTGATTCCAAAGAGGTAATACTTAGTTAGTTAGAGTACAGTAGCGTTTGGATTTACTCAATTATGAGTGGCATATTTGTTAGTCCTGCAATTTGCGCATCCTGATAATGATAACTGGCATTATTTAGTTGATGACGAGATTTGACGTGCTAATTATTTTATAATTCGGACAATGCTGTTTGTCTTTTGTTTTAATGAACAAAAGTAAGCTTGTATTTTGTTTTATGGCTATGGTTTTTTTCTTGCTTTTTTCAGCATTCATTAATTTTGCAATGGTGAAATGAGATTATTGAAATGAATATGCTGTAGAAAATCAACGAGGACCATAAACTACCAGTAAATGAGGATTCGGTTTCTGAGAATCCACAGAAAGCAGGCCAGTTGAGGAAAAGAATTGTTTTTGGGCTGGGCATTGGAATCTCTGTTGGAGGTGTTGTACTGGCTGGAGAATGGGTTTTCACAGTGGCCTTGGCTGCTGCTGTTTTTGTTGGTGCACGTGAGTATTTTGAGTTGGTTAGGAGTCGTGGAATCGCTGCAGGAATGACACCCCCTCCTCGATATGTGTCACGAGTTTGCTCTGTTATATGTGCTCTCATGCCTATACTTACCTTGTAAGATTAATAACTTTCTATATTGCTTGTATCCTCTAATGCATTATAGGGTAATAATATTGATTGTTTGGTGTTTCTATGTGGGACAATGCATGCTTTTCTTCAAAGTTTTGAATCCTCGGCTCCCAAAATAATTTTAAATGCACTGTATAATGATAAATGTAGCTGACTTCAAAGTTTAGCCTTTTAATGAGCAGAGCTTACAATCTATGTCTGCAGAGCCAACTAAGAACCATAACGATCATTTGGTTATCAACTAATATAGAGTTTGCATTGTTGTTTTCTATCTGAAAAATAAATTAGGTTGAGCATAGAGCTAAATTATGGTGCAAATCATAAATCCTAAATGAAATAATACCCTTCAATACCTATTTAATTGTTAAAATTTCCTTTATTGGTTAGAGTGTGTTTATTCCATATTATTTGGTTTTATGATGAATGTTTATGGCTGATATGTGTTTCTTATACATGGTCAGGTATTTTGGTCAAATTGATGTTTCAGTGACTTCTGCAGCTTTCATTGTTGCTATGGCATTGCTTTTACAGAGAGGAAGTCCCCGTTTTTCTCAACTCAGTAGCACTATGTTTGGACTATTTTACTGTGGCTATCTTCCTTGTTTCTGGGTTAAGCTTCGATGTGGTTTAGCTGCTTCAGCCTTAAAAACTAGTGAGTGTTTTATGCACATATGATATCAAAATTAAATCTCAGAAAATTCATTGAATGAACCAAATTTGCTTCTTTGGTCTCGTTGGAACACGCCAACCATGTTTATTAGTGTGGACTGATACTCTAATTCTACTTATATAAAACAGTGAATGATCTGCAAACCACTAAAAGATAGTTGTTTTAAACCACTTTACAATGAGGATCCTGGCTAATCTTAACATTAGTGATTGAAAAAAGTAAAGTGTTTTCATCCCTCTTAAAGGAACTTGCTTAAGGACCCCAATGTATGCTGCTTTGTGCATTATTCTTCTTCATACTCAATACTTCTCCTAATTCCTTTGTGGCAGCTTATTTGACTTTCATCAGAGTGGGTACCCTAAGCATTTCATATTTGGCAGGAATAGCAATTGCATGGCCAATATTTCTTGGTGGCCTACGTCAGTGGACAGTGGGTCTTGTGGCAACCTTGATTTCTATCAGTAGCATAATTGCAGCAGATACATTTGCCTTTTTAGGTGGCAAGGTATTGAGGCTTCGGAATTGTTTGAAGGACCTCTATGTTTTCCTTTGATTTTTAATGTGTCATATATAATATTTATAATTTGTGGTGCTCTTCTTGTGAATTATGACTGCACCCAGGAAGAATTTTGTTCCTCCTTTTCCTCTTAGTTATTAGTTGCAAGGTAAAATGCCTCAATGTTCTCATCTCCGAGGTTGCAGCATACAAGGATTTCTTTGGCTCTGTTTTTGGTGGACTTTAGATTTGTGTTATTGTGTACTAAAATGTCCCTAACGTAAACAAATTACTGTTTAATTTTGTTGGGCCAATATTCAGAGATCATAACATAGAATTTCACTCTGATGCAGGCTTTTGGTAGAACACAACTTACTAGTATTAGTCCAAAGAAAACATGGGAGGGAACTATCGTAGGCTTGGGCGGTTGTATAGCCACTTCTGTTGCACTATCAAAGCTTTTGTGGTGGCCTAAGTCTTTGACAAGGTATTCAATCTTCCTTAAAAAGTAAAAAGTTTTGTACTGAAGAGCCGCATCCTAGTTATTTATTTCTCTCTATGAGTTTATTTGGTAACGAGTAGTAGACAGCAGTGAAAAAATTCCTGATTTCCTCTTTCCTGCTTGTTGTGTATGTGCTTTAGTGCATAATGTATGTGCTCTGTATCTGCTCTTTTAAACTTGCATCATATGACCTTGTACTTTGATATCTTCCTAGAGTTATTTACTCTTGTCTAACTGTATGTTCCTGGACGTTTGTCAGTGCAATAGCTTTTGGGTTTTTGAACTTTTTTGGGTCGGTTTTTGGTGATCTTACGGAGTCCATGATCAAACGTGATGCCGGTGTGAAAGATTCGGGGTCCCTAATACCTGGACATGGTAATTACATTTCTTAATGGTTGTGTTCTTTGTTAGACATTGAATTATTTTTCTCACACTTTCTGTTGGGGGTGTGTGTGTCTGTTTTACTGTTGCCCTATGTATTGCTCTACAATTAGCAACCTCAGACGAACTCGGTTTTCAATCCTATGTTTGAATTCTATTTCCTGTGTTTGAATCCAGGTGGTATACTGGACAGAGTTGACAGTTACATTTTCACGGGCGCACTTGCATACTCCTTTGTGAAAACATTCATGCCACTTTATGGAGTTTGATAATTTTCACGAGCAATTGCTAGAGAAGATGCAACTAGGAAAAGTTTGGTTTTTCCATGGAGGTAGTTAGAAGCGCACATATACATTAACTCAGAAAAGCTATTGTTCAATGGGGTAGGGATAAGAAACCTGCTCTTGCCTAGATAATCTCAGTGAAGGGAACTGAGGATACATTTGCAACGCTTACCATCACCAAAGTATTACACAAGCATTCAATTCGAGCGAATTCTTTTTCCATATATGAACCAAGAATCACTGTAAGTCTTTGCTTTCTAAGTTTGATTGACTGAGGGCATGTTAGTAAGAATAAAATAATAATAGTGCAAAGCCTTGCAAAAAAAAAGGAAACTAGTCCAATGCTTCAAAATGCTATCTTGGCTTCGAGGTGGGATTTGAACGTAATGGATGAGAAACAGTTTATTTAGGATCGTCAGAATTCGTAAGGGTGCGTTTGGGATCGTTTCTTGGGCTTATCAACTCTTGTCTTGAAGGCCCAAAAACTCAAAAAACCGTGATAGTCGGCCCAGATAACAAATCGGCGGTTTTTTTTTAATCGCATAAGACAAAGAGTAACATGTACCTTCAATCGAAGGACGACTTCTTGTTTTAAATTGGAGAGAAAGTTACATAAAATATTATAACGAATTTCATCTGATGGAATTGTCATCTTCTGAGTTTCCTATGCACAAATCAGTTCAACATAGTTCGAGTATACTTTGGACTCGGCATGGCTTTTGTTTGCTTGAGTTTCAAAATGTGGCCCCATTATAATTATAACACTGACCACATTTTTCTTCCATCTTATCATAGTAATCTACAAAATTGGTGGTTTAGATAACGACTTTGTTGGTGCTAGCGCGTCCATTTTAGAGACCGTAATGCAACAAAATAATTGATTATTTCATCCATCCATCGGTAGGAGGACCCAACACTTTCATACCCTTTTTTTTCTTGTCTTTTTTGGCCATAACCTAAATACCACCGTTCACAGAGTGAATCATCATATCCTTGGCCTCTTCTCTCCGTTGTCGACCAATGATGTCTTTAATGATTCTTTACATTGAACTTCCACCCAAAATCAGTGAACGAGAGAGGTTCAAAGATGTCAACTTTTTTATTCAGACAAAAATGAAACAAGGTCCAGTGCTACATTCAAAAAGCCCTTCAAACATCCACAATACAAACAACTTGTTGTGTACTGTTCAATGGAGATGAAATTATGATTGTTTGTCAACTCTTTGTGCCGTCTAATTTAATAAAATGATAAAGATGTAAGTCAATAATGATTCAAAGAAGGAAGGTGTCACCAATTATTTCTATCTTGACGCCACAATACCACAAGAAACATGCCCACCTCATAATAGAGCTCACCAACCAACCAATGCTGTTGACACATGGATTTCTCTGCATAGCTTATTTTCTCAACCTTGTATATACGTCTCTTCTACTGGTAAAATGTTTTCTTGACACATGGAAAATTGGAAATAGATCAAATATGCACACTGCCAGCCTAAATAATACGTGTGTGATTGTTCTTCTATTTTTTTTTTCTAGCTAATTTTAGTGTTATTTTATTTTCTTTACGACCCATCATTGGAATATTTGTAATTTGTATTCCTTCATCGAGAAGGAAAAAAGAAAGAATGAGCTTTCAAGTTCATGGATTAATCCAGACACGCGGAATAAGTTGATGTATATCCAAGGAGGCAACAAGAACAAGTTATAGTAACCAGAAAAATGTAAAATGAAAACATGAAAGAGACATATGAGAAGTAAACGTTGGGTTGACCTTGCTGAGATGAGATGAGATGATGCAAAAAAGATGGAGATAAGTGAAGAAGATGGGATAAAAAGACAGGAGACTCTGGTTTTGGATGGTAGCCAACTCATCCCATGCAATGCAAAACACTGTGGAGCCAAACTTCCACCAAATATAGTAGAGAGCGAGAGAGAAAGAGTCTTGAGGACGAAGAGAAGGAGAATACCAATGAAAATATAGAGTTACGTGTTATTGGAGGACCTACCGAAATTGGCTTTTGACAGGCATGAGTGCTTACTTTTGGGTTTTTGTATATTATAGAAAACAAATGTGTGGGATGCAAAGAATGCGTTGTTTATAAGCTGACTAGCAAAAATAAAATAAAACAATGACCGAAACTTAAAAGAGAAGTTGGAAGAAGAAGAAGAAGAAGAAGATATGGTGGGCAAGCATCTATAAAAGTGTCCAAACTAGAAAGAGAGAGAAATTAAAGATTGCCTGATGAAGAAAAGAAAAGAAAAGAGAAAAACAAAACCATAGGCTAACTTTTTTCTATCAACACGCACATCCATGTGTTTCATCTTCAGCCACCCCCACCAATCTCCACCTCGTCACCAACTTTTGCTTGTCTTGTCATTACTTTCCATACCCATTTGCCTTGGATGCTCACTGCGTTTTTGGCTTTAGCCTTGTATGTTCATTTTTCCTTTTCAACTGTTGTCGTATAATTAAGACATTGCATAATACCTTGGATTAAACTTGTTAATGGAATCATTTTCTGTATGTGTTCTGATATAAATACGATGCAAAGGACTGATGAAGTCATGGTGTTATTATCAATATACATGATTATCGATATTCTTCCATGATATGCAATGTGTACCTCATCTGAATAATTTGCTTTTTGTTAGCTGTGGACTGTAGATCGATGCATGGATTGAAAATGGCCGTTCAATTATGGTTTACAGTTATAGAGAGTAGTGACCCACTTAGCATATCTTTGTATATATGTTGAGCTTTGAAGATGACAAAAGCTGGCAAAATGTAATATTATGTCTGGAGCCCTTTAGCATATCTTTGTTCTTCTTCAAATCTATAATAACTGAATCCCTCACTCCTAGGAGAGTCTTCCTCGAGACAAAAGTGCTTACCTCAATTCCTTAATCGAAAGTTGTTTATCATTATACTTTTCAAGCAACTCTGATTTTTATTTTTTATTTTTTAATTTTATAGCTTCAAAAAAAGTGTGCTACTTTTTTGGGTTTCCATATCTAGCTAGAAGATGCTCAAATGGTGTGATCTCTCTCTCCTTCCAATTTCTTTCTCCTGGAATCTGCTTTCAACTATTGAAGGTGACTAAAGGCAACAACGGCAGGTCGATATCCATGAGAGCTTTGCATTTTGTTATGTGAAAATGATCATGGAAAAAGCTTCTTTTTCATTCACTTGCTTCTGTTCTTTCCTTTTCTTCTCCCACAAATGGACCATGTAGATGCAAAGGAGGAACCAAGCTCGCTCAAATCGATCATTCCAGGGGATTACAGCCTCAGTATAAGTATTTAACACTGGTTAAATTGCTTTGTAACTCCTAAATTCAAGAGTCAGTATGCCTAGTTATTCATTAATAAGAACAAAGTATTAGCTTCTAGTAATATTCTTTGATGTTGCTATTGAATCTTGGTCCATGCCAACTGTTTTATTTTGCTCTATGAAATTGAAAGCTGTTCATTTCAGGCTAAAAACTTTCCGTGGGGTTGCTCAATTTTGTGGAGCGCAAGGGCTACAGCTCTCTCCAAGCTGTTGTTGAACCTGAAAATGACTCTTCCTTTTACATTTTAAACCCTATTTGTTCATGGATAAGGAAATTCCCTTTGTATTGTTCCTCTAGAATAATTAAATTACATTGTTACATTGCAGAACTCGTCGTTGTCATCCTTAAAACGACTTCGTTCCAGCATAGGCCATTTGTTCATGGACAAATAAAAGCAGAAGAGAGCTCTAATTCAAGTAACCCAATGGAAACATTTGATATTACCAGCTTTCAGATTGTCCATAAATAGCACCGATAACATCAGACGGTCACGATCACCTGAATGAATCACGTGATGAAGACATATTTTCTTACCCTGATCGAAAAATCACAGTGGATTTCTGTATCTAATTGGGAGGGACTGAGGGACATGATCTCGTGTATCCATGTTCAATCACTGCCATATTCAGGCAATAGGGGTAGAGTAGAGGCAACGTTGCTAGTTCGTTTCCGTCCGTAGCTGTTTGGATTTATTAATCATCAAGAGAAGATTTTAATTTGTACATCATCAGACCGTACACGTGGCAGGGAAAGTACGATGTGACAATTCAATTGATGTGGAGCCCACAACGAAGTTTGCTTTACGAAGAGAGGAGAGAGATGATGTCCATATGATCCAATTGTCATTTTCAATCTGACTGTCCCCAACACCGCAACACTAGAGACAATCTGTCAACACTGCTCACTTCTTAGTGGAGGGAAGTCCCTTGCCTTGCCTTACCTTCTCTTCCTCATTAGAAGCTTGTGATAGTGTATTTTGGGTCCCATTTCTATTACCCCACAGAGTGCGCCCCGCGTGTCCTTTTCAATTTGTAATAGTAAATTATTGACATTGGGCGGGGATTGGGTACGGTAGCGCGTACCGTGTGGCTCTCCAACTTTTCTTTGAGGTTGAGCAACTTGCACCATTAACAATACAATAACACCACCCATTTAGATGGTAAAGAAAAATAAATAACAATAATAAGACCAATAACAACAACGATAAGGTTGTTTGCCGAGCAATTAGTGTACATTCAATGCCCGCGAAGCCAATGTAATCACCTCCCTTAATTATCATTATTGCAACAAAACTAGAGCTTTGTCCGACAAGCAGGCAACATGGGTCATGGCCCTTTTTGTGTACTATAAGTGTGTTCTAAAATAAAAAAATTAAAAAAAAAAATTAATTGTTAAGGCTCTGAAAAGAAATAGGGTTTAAACAAATAATGTAGGGGTCCAATAATACAAGAGCCATGTGATTTCATTAGGGAGCAGGGGAGAGATTAAATGATTAAATAATTAATTAATTAATTAATTAAACAGTAAATTCAAATGTATAATACTGCAAAGTGTCGGCATGCATAAACAATATCACAACAGAAGGAAAATTTTAATACAGGTGGATAATAAATTAAGCGAGGAAATTTAATTGTCTATTGCACAAGACTACAGTAATGGGCATTTGGCAGAAAATATAATAATAAGCATCCGTGGATGGGAATGGGAGTTTTAGGAAGGGAGAGAATTTAGCCAAACATCCTATCATTGAGACCTTCAAATGGGTATTATAGCAATACTTGTGTGGAACTCGATGGACCTAAAAAATGGAGTCTTTTTTATTCAAATGCATGTTTTGTGGTTCTTAGAAACCTCTTGTTGCGTTTGAAATATAACAGAGGATGTGATAGTGCAGCAAAATGCAGACAGAGAAGTTGAGATTGACAAACTGAAACTCACAGAACAACTGAATTGAAATTGCAGAATACTCCAATGCGCTATTGGTCCCAGATTACTAGTCAGAAGTCTGTAAATTTCTTGGATTCTTAAGTCTTCAATACAAGATCACGGTTCATGAATCAAATTGGGAAGGCATAAACCAAGGAAACTTGGTTTGGTGGAGTTAAATTCTTCTTTGTTGTCAAGTTACAACAAATAGTTGGCACTTTTAAACATGAAAACCACCATTGAGGAGAAGACATGAACAAGTAAAGAAACAGAGATAACAAAGAATACACAAAGCCATGCATCATCCAGTTACTAAAATGTTTGGTTTCTTGATTGGAAACAATAAACCTAAAACACATACAATTAGCATAAGAGATCCACAGACAACAAAATTCAAAATGATTCATAAACTAAAGCAGTTACTAGGCACCTTTGCAGCCAATATCAATTGGTATAACACCAATTATCCAACCGCTACTACTCCTTAGCACCTCCAAGCTGTAGCCGAGATGAGCTCTTTCCGCTGCCAGCAGAGAACAAGCGAAGACTGTCTCTTCTCAACATGAAAACCCCTAACCGGAGTCCGCTGCACCAAACAGTCAGCCTGGGACTCGGAGAAGTTACTAAATGTTAATGGAGCAAACCCATGTTGCGTAAACAGACTCTTCCAAGGAGGCAATCTTTCAGGAGTACGGTGGTGCCCCAGTACAATTTTTTCAATACAAGGATAAATCAAGAACCTCTCAATCTTTTGCAGAGCATCCGAATTCACATTCACAGCATCGAGCGATTCGAGCAGGCCAGAGTAAGACAGAAGGGCATAAATTACATGGTGAGGAAACGGAGCATCTGCTCGATCGCACCCTCTATCCAAAGAAACAACAATCTTGGGTGAAAGCTGTTTTACAAAGCGAAGCACCAAGGGAAGGGTTGATGGGTAATTGGAGAAGGTTCCAATGGGGAGATTCACAGCAACTACTTCATTTTCCAATCCATGAAGAGACGGCGACCAAGAAGCAGAATTTAAAGATTCGAGACTTGTTAATTCAAGCTCGAATGGCATATTAATCTGACTGGCAAAATTTTTTAGATTTTCTAGGGTGAAACCCAACTCAAACTCATCGTGAGTGGATGTAGAAGCAAATGCAGTGATTTTGAGCGATGGAGGACCATCACTTCTCAAAACAAGCTCTTGCATAAGAGAAGCCCACTGCCCACCGTAACCAATATCAAAATCTATAATGTGTACTTTACTGCACCCTTCAAAGGCTTCAAGAAGTGCTTGGTTGCAAGTGAAATTAGCGAATTGAAGAATTGGTGAAATTTCGGAGAAAGATTTATAAGCACTAATCTTGAAAATGAAATTGTAAGAGGACAAAGCTGAACTATTATTAGTCGAATTCATGTGGAGAAGTGACTGCAAGGCCTCTTTGAAATAAAAAGCTGCCCTTTGAAAAGGCTTACCAATAGGTAAGAGCTGGTGATTGAGCCGCGCCAATATCCCTTGCGCGAGTACAGGATTACCCGTTTCGATCAGCTCTGCGGCCTTGAAAACCTGGTCAATTATTGCCTGCTCAGGCTGCTGGTTCGCCAATTCATCGCTCACCATCTTTTGCTTCGTCGTCGTTGTTGTTGTAACTCCCATTGTTTGCCTCTGCTGATGCATTTGAAACTGCTGCTGCAGTTGTCGCCTATGGAATAGCTCTTGTTGCCCAGAATCTGAAAACGGAACCTTTGGAACCTTTGGTGGTGGTGGAGACAAAAGCTGATTCTCTTGTAGTTGAACGTATGAGAGTGGAAAGAATAAAGCTGGATTTTGAGTATACTCAGCTTGGTTCTCATTGATTATCAGCTGAGGATTGAATATCTGTGGCTTCTCGTCTAAAGCTTCAACTGGTTGTTGGTGTTGTTGCTGCTGCTGAAATACACTTGGAGGAATCGAAACAGGTAAAAGATTGGCAGCTGAAGATGAAAAAATGTGACTTTGATTCGAAACAGAACCCAGCCTTGCACTCTTGCCATGAATATGATTATGAGCAGCAGCAGGGAAATCAGCTATATGTAGAGAAGGGTCAGAACTAATGTTGCTCACCAAATTGCTACTGTTAGTCAAGGGCGGCTCGAACCCAAAACTAGCTTGATCCACCACACCAAAACCAGCATTTAATTCCATATCTTGAAGCAACATACTTCCAGGCTGCAAAATTTTGTTTAATCCCATGGATGGATCGTCAATATCACCCATAATCAGCCTTAAAATTGACTGCTCTTGACTAGGTGAACCAGACATCACACTCTCCCAATCTTCCATTCCCAGACCACATTTTTCTGTGTTGATGTCTACCGATGGATTGCCGGAGACATTAGCTACCGCCACGCCGGTGGTGTCAGTGGAGGCACTACCTCCACCACCGCCGTTGTTGCCGCCGCCCAGAGAGGAAGACAGTGTTGAGGAAGACGTGGGTGAGCTTGGACTTCTTCTGTTATCAAGCACAGATGTGGGCTCAGTACTGCCCACATAGCAACAACCTTCTTTCTTATTGTTCCTGTTGCTGTTGAGCAGCCACTTTTGTTGTTGTTTCTGATGCTGCAGCTGCTGCTGTTGGTGGTGGAAAAGTAGCGAATCTGAGGAAGATGATGAAGAAGAAGAGATACCTAACGCCCCCTTCCCTTGAAATTCCTCAAAGGCGAGGGGCATGGCCTTCATCTAAGAAAATCAAGAACAAATTTACCCACAAACCCAAAATCCCAAAACTCTCCAGTTTCCAAAATCAAGTACCCACCAACTCAAGAAAAGAAAGTGATGAGTTAGAGGCTGATGAAGAGATAAACAAACACAAATCAAAACAGATTCTGAAGGAAAGACGGGAAATTTGTTATAAATACATGCACAACTGAATAAAACCAAAGCTTCTCTGGCTCTCTCTTTTCCTAGTAAACTATAATTGTTTGCCTAGTACGTCACTCAGACTCATAAGAACATACAATTTTTTTTGGCACAATCCTTATCTTGCGGAGTTCTGGTTCTGGAGGTAAGCTTTGGGGCATGGAGTTATGCTTTCTCTTCTCTCCCCTCTGCTACTCTGCTCTTTGTACTACTCGGTCTTCCTTCTGTTTTCTGCTATGGATGCGTGCAACATATAAAAGTAGTAAAGTGCCCTACGTTCTCTCTCTCTAGATGCCCTTTTCTCTCTCTAGTTTTTTTTTTTCATTTTCATTTACAAATTTTTTATGTGGCTTTTGTCAGTTGACGTAGTTATCTCTGTTGATCACGCACAATGTTCAGCGCGTACAATCAACGACTCATTATCAACTCTATAGGAATAGAACACTTTTTGGTTTCAAAAATATAACAATAAATTAATTTAATTTCCAAACTCCATTATTAAACAATTTTATTTCAGTTTCAAATTTTTAAGAATGTAAAAAATGGGTTTTATTAATCTTCTTTCCTAGATGGTGGGTGATGTTCACGCCCTGGAAAGGAGCGTGAAGTTATCATTCTGAAAGGTGTTCGGTATATTATTTTCGTTTACAGACACCAATGATGTAGAGAAAAAAGGCAAACTGGTTGAGATGATTTTTTTGTAATTTACATACATTCCTAAAGTACCCTTTCCTTCTGTAGTTGAAGACCCGACAAAAATGGGTAAATACGTGGGTGTTGAGGTAATTACAACGAAACATCTTCTGATGGCCGGGTTTTCGAAACTGAATCTGACGGCACGAGACAGGGGTCGTGTTATGGTGCAGTCAGGTGCACCGTAACTTCGTCCACGAGCCCAAAAATAAAGGGAAATTAGAATTTCAATAGCTATCTCTTGATCTATATTATTAATTAGTAAATAAAAATATATTTAATCTTATTTAATAGTTGGATTAATAACTAAGAAGAACGAGAAGCAAGAAGAAGGCACCGAATTTTGATCGAGTAAATCCATGGACAAGTTCGTTACAGTACGTGTGGTTTCTTCGTAAATTGCATTTACAGCCTCGTCACGCTTGTCATTCCCTTTCTTCTAAGACAATTATTGGGTTGAAATTGGACACCACAATCGATTTTGCTTGCGAAGGTTATAGTTGGGATTGACTATGCCATTGTGTTGATGGCCAAAAATTAAATAAATATTGGTTAATGAATGGAAGAAGATTCGTAAAATCATTTGACAAACATAGTCATGAAAAAGCATGACGCGACTTAAAATAAATATGTAATTATTGCACCATTCGAAGCAAGAAGGAAGGCAAAACAATTGCCCCACCTTAGAGATTTCTCTGCAGAATTTTGGCTTACGTTTTTCCTGTATTGTGATTGCAACTCTTGGATGCAAGATGGGCTTTGAGTCCAAATTTGTTCAGGGCAATGGAAGTGAAAATGTAGAAACGGTAAGACAAAAACAGAAGGCAATGAAGGGCATGTGGGAAAATAAAGAAGTGGGTAGCTTAGATGTCTAGACAGGATTGAAAATTTGGGTATTAATGCGAGAGGGAAGAGGGGACATGCTTAGGTTTGGTATGAATTGTTTAGGGAAAACCATGATTTGGACATGTCAGTGATCAAAGCCTTTAGTTTATCATCTCTTCTTCTCCCTCCCATGTGAAGCCTAACAACGAGTTTCTTCTATTCTCTCTCTCTCTTGTGAAGTGTAAAGTGACCCAAATCAAGCTCACTTTGCTTCCCCTCCTTTCACTTTGCCATTTTGAAATTTTCAAAGTTTTAACAATCCCTCTCTTTCTTCTTCCCATTATTTTTTGTTTATATATATATATTCTATTATTTCTTTGCTGGCTAAAAGGATTGGCGATGACAAGTTCTTTTCTCTCTTCTCAAGACACCCCACACCTCAAGCAACATACACAGTCACAAAAATTGCCTAGTCTAGAAATCTAAAAAGGGCGTACATTTTGAAACCCCGAATCGTCCTCGTTTCATATAACAAAAACAAATCCATTAGTTTGCTTTATTATGGAAAGCCCTTTCCCATGGTTAGAAAACGCAAGAAGAAAAGTACCCTACAAGGAAACCCAACTTCTAATCCCAACCCCGTCTTTTTAATAATCTTAATTAGAGAAGATTAAATTTAATTATAAAACCACCTAATCATCATTATTCACAATCATGCCCCGTGACATATTTATATATTCGTGTGTAGAGTGAGACTTCTTATTCTTGCTTTTGTTTTAATGGGGTGACAAACAAGTCATTGATTGAAAAAAAAAAAAATCCATAATCCATTGGACCACACGGAACATGGAGGAAAATAGACAGATTAAGGCCACATGGGTCGACTACGAGACACTTCGGCCGCCAATTTGCCCATCAAATTCAACTTGATGCAAATACTTCGCATTCCGTAGTTGTATTAGATTACTATGGAATGGGATAATGTCTTTGGCCGTTCTTCATTGTTTCTACAATTTTGTTATCTCTTTCGGTTTGTGATTCAGCATTGAATGTGCCATTACTATTCATTGGATTTGTACTTGACCAATGGTGTCCATCTTTCTGGAAGAAGAGCATGTTACCATAGAATTTCACGAAAATTGACTTTGATAGAAAACTGAGTATTTTTAAACTTATAGCCCAACCAAGTTTTTTTTTTAAAAAAATAGTAGTATAATTCGTAAAATTGTTATTAAATTTAATTATATTTTATTTTTTATATTTTAAATAAGTATTTATGCGTAATAAATACATTCATAAAAATTTATAAAATTATAAAGTAAAGTAGAACAGATACGTAATTGTAACGAAAGTATCATAAATTGAATATAAAATAATATAATAAAATTTTATATTAAATAAATAAAATATTATTTAATTTTATAAAAATAATTTCTGCAGGCTTCAAACCGATGTGCTTTTTGAGAAAAATGTAATTGCAAGGCCCGGTGACAAGGTGCTCCCCCACGCCCCAGGCTAAAATCTCAACAGCCCCATGACTCAATGGGCCATCCAACTGTTGGACTGAGCCGGAAACATGAAATCTGTAAGCCCAAATCAAAACACCATATTGACCTAAAATAAAAGGGCAACAGATGAGTAGAGTCAAGGAAATTTACGCCGACAATCACGATGACACGTCCTTCACCATCATGTAATAAATTGGAAAAACACAATTATTAATTATTAATTTTTATCTCAAATAATATTTGTCATTGCTTGAATAGCAATAATTTTATCCAGCACCGCATCAAAAGTCAGATTTATGTTTTTGTAAAATAATTGTGACGTGACGTGGCAAGGTTTCATTGGTAACTCAAGTTCTTGCGCACCAAGCAAACCGTAGAAGCAAAACTTGAATAAACAAAGACTAATAGACAGCACAGGTATACGAAATTAGAAATAAATTTTTTTTAGCTGAATTTTTTCAATAATTAAATGATCTAAACAAACGATAAATACAGTTATTAATTAAAAAAATATAATAATTAAACCTTGATTATATCATTGACAGGTTTATCCGTCTTTTATCCGCAACTGCAAAACAAAGCGATATATTGGAGCCCTCAAGTCTCAGCTGTCTTCCCCCTAATTCGGTCATTCTTGTGAGTCATTCCTCAAATTGAGTTGAGAATCGAATCTTCTCTTTCGGTTTCTTGAGATTGAATTTTCGCTTTCTTGTTTCCTTAGCCACCAATCAGAGCGTTCGGTAATTGACCGAATATCTTTGCCCTTTTTTTCCTTTTCGGTTTTAGTATCATTGTTGATTTAGTTTAATTAATGTTTTTTTAGTTACTTAGATATGTTGGAATTTGATTAGTTTTCCATAACTTATGATTTCGATCGCAGTTTTCCGCTATCGTTGATCTTTTTATCCCAAGCGTTTAAGGGTTTTGTTCTTGTTTGCGGTGTAATTAACGAAAATGACGAAAAGCTGCTTCAAGATCGAGCACGAATTTGGTACGTTTTACAGAATTGCACTTTGTTTGCTCCCATGTCGTCAATATTTCACTTTACTAGAATCATCCGTTGTTGGTCGGTTGTATAACTTTTTATTGTCTTATGTTTGCAGAAAAAAGGCGCGCCGAGGCTGAAAGAATTAGGGAGAAATACCCAGATAGAATTCCTGTGAGAATTTAACTTTACCATTAATTTTCGTGGTCTTTAATCTTTATGTCGATGCGATATTGTGATAATATTTTATGGGTTGTTTGGCACCCTTCCTTGGTAGGTTTAAGTGGTAGATTGACTAGTGCACTGACTTTGATATTGTTTCGCCTCTTAGACTATCTAGTGGCTTATGTTCTGTCCAGTAAGAATAAAGCTCCTTGATTGATAAATTTTTCAGTTAATGCTGTTTATAATTTACAGATATTTGTTAGTTTAGAATAGGATGATGTCCGTGGAGAATACTCCAGCAGCCAGTCCCTTAGTTGTTTGCTTGTTTCACCTGTGCTCGGCCCCAAAGTATGTTATAGGTGATTAATGTGGGTAGATCATTCTACCACATGATGGTGTTGGGATTCTTTGGAATGCAATTGTTTAATCATATCTGTTGTTTTGTGAATTTGCTAGTAATATTATGATGCTATTTGGTAGCTTCTGAATCTTCTGCTTGGATTTAGAAAGAACCAGAGGAAGGAAAGATACTATTATATTAGCTAAGACAAATATATGTATTTTTTATGGATTTTCTTCGAATCTTTCTTTCACTTTTTGTATTATGTGTATGGTTGGCTTTGCCTGGTTGGTGAATGCAGTTTCTTGTTGAACATAATTTGGAAGTGGCCTGACAGAAGAATGAGTTATATTTCATCTTCATTGTTTGAATTGGAGCCCAAAGCACTTGTTTGTTTTGCGTTGTAATGAAAATTTAAAATTTCCTCCCCTCATCTAAAAACAAAAAGAATCAAATTCTAGTCTTTCTTTTATGCTATTGTTATTAAAAAGTGTTTGGGCATAAATTTCCTGTGAATATTTGGTCACTTATGAGAGTGATTGGTTGAGTTTTCATTGTTTTCAGGCATGGCTTTTACATAAGCTCTGTTCTCTTCATGCATGATGCAAGTGCATGACTTTATTTCTATAATGCCATCAATTATTAACCTTATAGTATCCCTATCTTACTTCTATCAATGTTGCTCCTGTGCTTCGTAGGTAATTGTTGAAAAGGCGGAGAGAAGTGATATTCCTAACATTGACAAGAAAAAGTAAGTACCAATTATGTGGTGCAAAAGGTTTTCTTTGTGTTACCTTGATGTGGTTCTAGTCTTCTTTGTCGCCAATGGTTCAAGCTCATCATGATCCTCGTCGTCATCAATGTTATTGCCTTCTGTCTGTTATATTACTTTGCAGCTGACAATGATCTAGTTCTTTTACTTGTCCTTTTTGAGGCCAATTAATTTTGGACTAGATCAAATAGTCAGAAGATATATATTTAACCACCATGGTTAATCCATTTTTCATCTATATGTTTGAAAGTAGTCCTAAAGTTTTACGTATTGATGTTGTTACAATTTTGCAGATATTTAGTCCCGGCTGACTTAACAGTGGGCCAGTTTGTCTATGTGATTCGGAAGAGAATTAAACTGAGTGCAGAAAAGGCAATCTTTATATTTGTTGACAATGTCCTCCCTCCTACAGGTACTACGTCATAAAGATCCATGCTTTCCTGTTCCCCACCCCAAGCCCAACCCCCTTGCCACTGCTTGTTTATTTGTTTGTAAAATTTTGGAAAAAATAATGGTAGAAAATCATGGAAAGTGAGAAACTCGTTGATAGTTGTACTAGTATATAGGTTTCTAAGTACTTTAACTTCTACAGGAGCAATAATGTCTGCCATTTACGATGAAAAGAAGGATGAAGATGGATTTCTTTATGTTACTTACAGTGGGGAAAACACATTTGGGTAGGCATATTCTGCTGTAGTAAGTCCATTTCTTCTACCTATGTTTACATTTGTTATCAACTCATCTGGATTTAATTCCTGCATCACTTCAACTTTCTGGCTATGTGCCAGTTATATTCCCTCCCCCTCCTTTACATGTATGTTCAGCCTTTGTAAATAGCTGGTCTATAAAACAATGTGATATCAGACGAATGAATAACCCGAATTTCATTGAAGCGCGTTATCTTTCCTTTAGCTGCTGGTTTCTTTTTTGTGGATAAATCTGGTTTTCTTTCTTCTTTAAAGTCTGTAACGAAC
Source organism: Swietenia macrophylla (assembly GCA_032401905.1). NCBI lineage: Eukaryota > Viridiplantae > Streptophyta > Magnoliopsida > Sapindales > Meliaceae > Swietenia > Swietenia macrophylla. The sequence continues at coordinate 6,678,735 of CP135579.1, read as the reverse complement.
TAACAAATTGTCCAATGCCATATAATCCTCGGCGATTCAAGGACGAAACGAGATTCAGTGGAACTTGAATAACTTTTGTATTGGCAAATTTCAGTATTGAATGTGGAAACCAATCAGAGGCCAAACTATATTCAATCCAACAGGGGCAGCCATGAACGGTTTCTGAGCCACAAAAGAAAGAGAAAATTAAGCCCGACAATTATCATTTTACGGATAGACAACTGTGACGATTCCGATTTGTCTGTATCATCATGAGTCATATACGATGGTGATTCTCTTTAAAGTAAGTGCATGATGCAGCGGATTCAGCCTATAAAATTGCCGTGGGGACAACGGGGCCGAGTCGACCAAGGCTGCTCTACTTTAAAGGAACATACCGAGTCGAGCCGATTGTCAACGCCTAAGCCCGAATCCCCAGCCGCCTGGGGAGCCGAGCTTGTCGCGCCGTCGCTCTTACCCAATCTCAGGAGTCCACTAAACCACGAATCCTTGCAAACGTAGAGAGAGTGTTTAGAGGAACAAATTCGCTGTATCATTATAACTTTCTCGCAAACGTTACAAAAGGAAACATAACAACTAACTGTACAAAACCAAGAAAAATTACCATGCAAACATCCTCACCGTAATGCAATGGAATCCCGCTTGCACATGAATTGGAACGAGGCCACGTGGGGTTTCATGTGGACCACCATTAGAGGTCCAAAGACATGGGTTTCGGTGGCAACATATTGGGTCCACATCCGCGGGGCAATTGGACAAATCCCATGGCTGTTCGCCACGTGTCACGGAGGGCGGTATTGACGGTTAAGTCACTCTTTTTGTGTTTCGCGTTGGATTGACAAAGAAGCGTCGATCCATGCAACCTTGTCTCCTCAATCCTGAGGTAGACCCCACGTGCATTTGACCCCACCAACCTATCATGCCAATGTACAATTTCATCCGCCGTATACGATCACATGTTTGCAGTATTGTACTCTGCACCTCTCGAAATTTTCTAGGCAGAAAAGAAAACTACGTGCCCGTTGCCGAGGACAGTTAGAAAATTTTCCTTGCCAATAACTTGTCGAACATGTGTAATTATAATTTATAACAATAAATCCGATCAAGTGTCTTTGCCTATGAAATAGAAATGACGAAAATATTAAGGATTTGATGAAGCCTTTCTGTTGCCTGTCTCTTGTTCATGAAATTATGTGTTAACTATTGCATCAACTGTGAAGTTTATAGGCTAAAAGGTGTTCTTGAGGAGAATGCTGAATGAGACCCAATGCTCACACGCACAATAACATTTAACCGGTGAATGTTTACGTAACCCGTATTCCTTCTGGCCAGCTAAAAAGAGAGGCAATCCTGGATTTTCCCCATACTGAATTGGAATTGAAGAACAGAAAGTTCCCGATATTTAAAAGAGAGAACACAAATATCAAGTTTCGGTTGCTCGTGGGACAAGGGGATGTAGGTCATAAGGTTACAGTAAAGGATGTTCTGTGTCCTCTTGAACCCAAAAAGGCTTCCGACTTTTCGCAAGAAGTAGAATAGGTTATAGAATAATAATAATTCATATAGTGTTATAAGATTTCCAAGGGGAAAAGGGCGGGCGGGGGCTAGGGCAAGGAACAAGGAGGGCGCAAAACGACGCAAATGGTGAAACTCTTAACACAAGGACAAAGCCAAAGAAGTTCTTGGTTAAAACAATTAAACATTCTTTAATATACATGTTTGCTGCTTTAGTAGATGGTCCTACTTTTCTTGCTTTTTCGTTCTCTAATTTTTTTATATAATTGATTTCATTTGAGAGGAAATCTCTCCTTCGGACTCCGGATGTTCACTTCTCTCAATATATCTACACGGAAGGATCTATGTTGCTTCTCTTCCCTTGGTGAGGTGGGTCTGTTTCTTGGGACCCAATTTATTGTAATGTGAAAGAGAAGGGACAAAAAGCAGGCCAGCCATATCTTCATCGTCCTTTCTTACTTCTCCTCACCCATACATTTGCATGTTCTACAATAGAACCTCTTAAATCCCTTTTGAACCTGCATTTAATGTCCTCACTACAAAAACCTCCACTATCTTCACTACCATAGCGTACTTGTACTGCTGCTCTTCAACAATAACAAGAACAAAACAACTTCTCTTTGCAATCTTATTACCCTTCAAATTTTCAAGTCCATCTCCTAATATGTCAATCTCTTATTATCTTCTTTTCTTCATTCTATGTTTCTCTTTGCATGCATGCGATGCCCGGCGTCTCGGTGCAGCCAATGATAAGAAACTTGAAAAGACATTTCACATTTCAAATAAGGTTGGTCAATATGACAATATGCGTGTAGCACTAGCCTTTTTTCAGTCTACCTGCTGCTTTTTTCTTTATAATAAGCTTTAGTTCATTCATATTCTTCTTGTGCAGAATGATGAGAATGGAATCGAAAAGATATCAGTTCTGCCAAAGACAAAGTCTTCCTTGTCAAACGAGGTTGGGGAAACAAGAGGAGACGGCATTAGAGAGACTAGCCTGGCTTATGAAACTGATGATCAGAAGCTGAACAACATGAAATCCAATCACAAGATATCAAATGATACAGATGGTAAAACTTCAGCTGCTGTTCAAACTGAGTCTCTTGGTTCAGTTTCTTGGCGCGTTCCTCGCAAAAAACACGGCGAAAAACGTCCCGATTTCAACTCGGATTACTCACCACCAAAGACACATCCTCCTTCTCACAACTGAAAAGAAGTATTTCTATTGCTCTTTCTATAATCCCTACATTTTTCTCTTCTTCTCTTCAAGATTACTTGAGGATGTATTTATTTTGACTCTAAAAACTGTTATGGGAAAAGCAGGTTGGCTAAATATCCCAGCGTAGAAATGTTTTGCCTTAGCCTAACAAAGGCATAACACGCTATATATATGACTTCATAACATAGGCTGGTGGATTTAGTATTGAGTTACAAAGCTTTTTTTATCTCCTATTTGATATAAATCATAGATTAATGCTTCTAAGCAAGAGATCTCTTTGTTTTGTTAATCGTAACGTTGTTCTTTCATAACTTCTTCCTTCTTATCATCATCTACATCAGTATCATTACTATGACTATTACCACAGCCATCTGCAAGTGTACAAAAAAGGGCATATATTTACGTTCATTTCATGCGGGTTATGGCAATTGTAAAAAGATATGCATGTTACGAAAGTACAGTGAAAGAAGTCTAATGTGTAGGAGATTAAACATATATCTTTGATTCATCGTTGATAGTCAGAGATGGGCAAGTAGAAATCATACAGTATCTTCAGTCATATCTCGGTACCATATATGAACAGGCAACTGGTCCATCATGAAAATGTAGATAACATCATCAATTGATAACTTTTATTATGTTTTGATGCAGTAGTTGGGATTCACTGTGTAGGAAAATAGTGTTGATCATCAAATTATGCTAACCAGCTAACATAACTTACCAAAAGAGAAAAGATTCCTGCCGAGGCATCCTGTAACAAATTCATCGACATGATTTTAGATATGTAGATATCTCTACATCTGAGCTTGTTACTTTAGATATATGCGAATTCAAACGTTCCAGACAAAAGCTAAGCGTGGAGTACTCTTTCTATTCTGTCAACAGAGGGAAGTGTAATACGCGCATTTGAAAAATAAACATATAACGAAGGAGTCAACCCTTGATGTGGTGGTAAATGGAAGATATCTATTGATAATAGGCAGGCATATATATGTGCCACATGGTAGTTGGCTTCTGTTAAATGAAGAGGAGGCAGTTGTAAGTCATCAGTTCCCACTCTTACAGTCGATGCTTAAATGATCACTGTCACATGAATATTGTTTCTGTCTGCCATTAATAAATTTATCATGTCCTCCTAATAAATTCCAAGCAAGTTAATTCGGTCATTTTGTAGCTTTGGTACGTACTTTGACGCCCTGCTGAGTGCTTTGGATTAGCTTTTTGAATGCAAGAAAGTCTGAATCAATTGGATAATTCAAGTATAAATGCACGACCAATGTGGTAGCTGCTTATTCATAATCTCGCAGACTAATAGCCAGGATCAATGTTCACAAAATTAAAAAGCGAAATTACAGTCAATCAAGGATGATCACTTGAGCCGTTGCTCTGGAGTCTTCATTTCAAAGTCTATTTGGAACTTACGTTTGTCTTAAAGATAGTGTGAATGTGTACCAGGGACAATGTTCCTGACCAAGCATCAGACATGAGATGCATCGATTTCAAGGTTGTCTCCAAGATTGGGTAAACTATAGATATAATTCAACTGGTATTTATGATCCCAATAAAGTAACTCCAATAAATTAAAACCATAAACAGAAATCATTTTTACTTCTACGATAACAAACATCCCAGATTTGAAATCCTTAATGAAGGCGACAATTCCATGAATGCGGCATTTCCCTGTGTGATCGATCATAAGTATAAACGGTAATCAAGCTCATTCCCACCAGACAGCCATGTTAGATATGTTCCTCTAGTTTTTGCTTGAGGTAACGGTGTTCAGATTAAGCCCAAAGTAAAAGGTTTATTGCCAATTACGCTTCGGTCAGGTCAGAATTCTCGAGATGAAGTCAATATTTTTTACTCAAACAGTATTTGTATAGGATGAAATGCCTCACGTGCACCGACCACTTATTTTTATAGTGTCTAATATTAATAGTGTAAACATTTAAAATTGGGATAAAACAAGTCATATTCTTATTAATATAGTGTTATTTACTAATAATTTACTAATTTTGTTAAACGAAAAATCTTAGGTAGATAACGTCGATGGAGACTTGCCCATTTGATAAGGTAAGTCTATTATTTTTTAAATTTAACGTAATTTTTACAAAAAATTAACAATGAATTGTCTTAAATATAGATTTAAAATACGTAATAAAATATGTTTAATATTTGAACTCAGGATTTATAGTCTTGTGTAGATAATAAATTGTATTATTAAAAAATAATTAAATAAAATTATAAAATTTTATTAAGTTGTTATCTAAAATAATAAAGATATGTTTGATATTGAAATGTTTTTACTTAATTTAAAAAATAAAATATTAAAAAAATATTTAATAATATTAATTTTTTGTATCTCGTTTTTTTTTAATTAAGATTAAATATTTAATGCTTCTATTGCTTATTTACCGTGGCTTAAAAGTCATTTCCGAAGGCATTTAGAAACTTTGGGAAAATATCGGTTAAGGCATAGCAAGCAATGCATGTCCATAAACTTAAGGTTTGGTCAAAAAAACACGTGTCAATTAATGCGTCTACAGAAAAAACGACAGCGTTTGTATAGTTCGTCTCCCGCTCAAAAACAGGGGATAGTTCTTGTTTTCGTACTTTTTAAGGCCTCCTAAAATTAACGTGTAACAAACGGATTCGCAATTTTCTGCGACATTTTAAAAATGGTTCCGAGCTTTCCCGCCAAAAACAGGATTGCTTTTCAAGATTTGAAATCAACAAATCCAATTATAGAGAGAAAAAGAGAGTAAGCGTAGAGAGAGAGGCAAAGAATTAGAGACATGGATGTGAAGAAAGCTGGATCTTCGCTCGATTCTCTGATATCTTCATTTAATACTCGAATCGCCGAGCTACAAGAACTCGTTATAGCCCGAAACAGTAAGTTAACTCGGAATTGATTTACATGTTATACTTTTTCATTTTCTCTCACTTTATTTTAATTTGTTGTCATCTATTATCTCAATGCGTGTAATGATTATCTTTTCGAATCAGACGGCGACCAATCAGTTTTATGTTTCTGGTTTTGCGTGTAGTGTACCCAGCCAGTAGCGTCCCCGATTTAGCGGCGGTAGACGCAGCAGTGAAGGCGACGGAGTTGCAGGTGCAGGCGATAAAGGACCGGTTACGTGAGGAGATCGAAGCTATTCCTAAAGCCAGAGTACTTTACTCTCTTTATCTTGTGAATTAGTATTTGTTTGGTTGCCGAGAAAAAGCAAAGGAAAAAAAAATAAAATTCAGATTTCAAATATTAGGTTCTTTTGGCTACTTTCAATTAGGGTCTAAAGTTGGAGAAAATTCGGAGAGTCCGTGGAACTGAACATCAAACTTATATTTAGTTTTGTCGTTTTGTGTCTAAATTGATTAACATAGCTCTATTTGGTTGCTAAGAAAACGAAGGAAAATAACAGGTTTGGAAGCTTTGGGCCCTTGCATTCCCTTCAGATTCACGACCTAGAGAAAGCAATAACATCAGTAATAATTTTAATCCCTTGATGTTATCCTATTAAACTCAGAATTCCAGTGTAATGAGCCTCGTGTAACGAAATGCATTGTAGAGTTTAGTTGAGTTAAATACTTTAATTATGATACATTTGGTTTCTAAAGAAGGTTTTCTCAATTTGGGTTGTTTGTTTAGTAGATTGAGATGTCAAATATCACCATTTTTCTTAGGTTTTGTAAATTAGGATCTAAAATGAGAGAGAACCGGTGATTCTTTGGCACTGAAAGCGATTCTGCTATTTAATATTGTAATTTTGAGTCTGTGATTTGTTAATATTTCTTTATTCGGTAGTTAGGAATGTTGAAAAACAGTACAATTTTGGGTTTATATCTTCTTTTGTTTGCAATCTAGAAAATTGATCTAGAAAATGTACAACATCAATTGTAATTGTATTAAGCCAATGTAACTGTAATCCATACTTGTGTTAGTTAAGTTCTTCTTTTTTCCTTTTTTGTAATATGCTATATTGCTTTCTATGGAGGGAGTATACCATAAATAAGTAAAAGATTCAAAAGGTAACTGGAAAGACTTAAGACCTCCATGTATTTTTTCTTATATGGGCTGAGATATTACTGAGATATTATGGTTTGGACTCGATTGTTGAGTATCTGCTCATAATTTGTTTGTTGATTTTAATTGAGTTGTTGTTCTGGTTATAGAAACTCATTGATGCATCTCTGCGGCAGCAGAAGATACTGCAGAACATGTCTGCTCATCTTTCCTCACATTTGCCTCAAAGAATGAACATGTTGGATTTGGATACTACTCGATGGTAATCCTGTACTTTCAAAGGCATTATTGTGATTTGACAGTTTAGTTACATTTGCCTTGCATAGAAGTTGAGCACTCATGCTGTTTTGTGTTTCAGTCTGCCAGAAGCCTCTAAACAACAACCTGATAGTGGATCATTGAAACCCGAGGAGCCAGCAGCACTACCCAAGGTATCTAAACCAAGAGTAAAAGAACAAATTTTGTAAATGATTTTGGTGGAATTAGAAAAAGCAGCATGTACCACAGATTACTAAATTATCTTGATCCACAGAATATATGTAAATTATCTAATCATTTTTTCCACCTAAAATCTCTATTGGCTTTCAATTGTAGGAGAAAAAGGGTTGTGGCTCTGTACCACTCTGGTACATAACTTCTGATGAGCTGGATTCCTTGTCTTCGTAAGTACATTTCTTCTGTTCAGTTATACAGTTTTCATTGTTATGCATAAACTCCAGCTACACGTTCTGCTTATCCACCATAATAGTTTAACCTATGTACCCATGACATACAGTCCATGATCAGTGATGAGGACACAAAATTGTTGTTTCTATATGGATTTAGGCTTGCATCTATGACATCAGATGTTGGGAAAAAATGGAAAAGCAATACATAATATGTGTGTCTCATGAATTACTTGTTCTGAGCATGTGTTATTATGTTCCAGCTTGTGTTTGTCGAGGAGATTATTTGAAACTGGAACAGCGATGATAAAAACAATTTTTTTTTCCCGCACGTACATTCATGTATATGTTGATTACTTTAATAGTTTTGCTAGTGTCCAATCATGCACAATAAATGAGTGTCAAGTCAGATACTTATCCCCTCTCTTCAATTAAGATAGGTTTGAGTGTTGCCCTGATATGTAATTTGATTTTATATGATGGTATTCTGTTTCATTTCTTGTGCTAACTCTGGTCAACTGCAGATACATGAGAGGAAGACTCACCTTAGAGAAGGTTAATGCGGCAATAAGTGACATGGCAACATATGCTGAGGCTAATGCCCAGCTTATTTCAGCCCCAAAGAAGAAGGTTATGATCAAACTTTTACTTTATAATTATTGTTATCAAACCTCGCACCAGTACTTATTATTTTTGCTTTTCTTCACGAAGCTGGCAGAAAATCTCTGGGAAAGAGCCCTGGTGAGTGATTTAACTGTGTTCCGCTGCCTGTAATTACTTTAGGTAGTTGTTCCCTAGAAAAATGAGTACTTTTTCATAGATAGCAACTATCTTCTGGGCCCCCAAGCCATGACGTTCTCTATGAAGTGTCTAAGAGATGCTGATAAGAATTGGTATTTTGGTGCTATATTTCAAGTTGTTATTTCTATTCAAACAAGTAGCATGTAACTTGTTAGTGCCAATCACATCTTCAGGTAGCTGATAAAGGTACTTTACTGTTAGTATTGAACTTCATATTTCCATATGCAGGAGCTAAGAGATATTGCAACTGCAGATCTAGTGAAGAGGAAACACTTTTTTCTTGAAACTGACATAAAGGGACCATCTTTGAAGCTTGACAACACTGGAAAAGCAATATTGACTGTAAGTGCTTTATTTTCTTCTGCAACTGACTTATCCTCTGTATTTTAATGCTTAGTTGTTTCGCTTTCTACATGGTTAAAATCTTTGGAAAAATAGACCCAAAATATAATTTTAAAAATCACTGATTCTCTTTGCTGCAGAAGATTCAAATTTAGTTATTGAGAAATATCTAGCACTAAATGTTCAAATGTGTATGCATTAACTACATGTAAGGATCACTTTATGGGGAACACTTTTTTCTTGAAACTGACATATGGGGACAAGTGTTGAAGCTTCACAACACCGGAAAAGCAATATTGACCGTAATGGCTTTCTTTTTTCCTAACACTGAGTCATCCTCTGTATTTTAATCTCTAAATGCTTAGTTGCTTAGTTTTTCTGCATGGTCAAAATCCTTGGTAAAATAGATCCAAAGTATAATTCCAGAATTCATTGTCTTCTTTGAGTTGCCACCAAGAAACAATAAATAAAATTTGAAGAAATTGTCAACCAATTAAAACTACCGAGCAAATTCAAAAGAGCCAAAAAATGAAAAAAAAAATAAAGAAGAAAATGATGAATTTCAAGAGAAAAGTTTCTCTTTCTTCTTTCATTGATTACTCAAATTTGAATTGTATTTTTGGTACAAGTTGCAGGCCATTTAAAGCAAATTAATAACAACTACTTTTACCAGAAAAACTTACAAACTCAATTATTTGACTTAACCGCTCATCTTTGCTCAAATAATTCTTCAACTAACTTCTTACAAACAAACTAAAAAAAAAAAAGCAATGAGAAACAAGAATTATTCTAGGATTTGATCACATTCACACTTTGTTGCACAGGATTCGAATTTTGTTAATGATAAAAATCTGGTAGTGAGACTAGAATAATTATTTGTATCTTGATATACGCATGCTATTCTAGTAACCATGAAAGTGTTATTGATTTATGTCATGATGTTTTATAGGTCCTTCGTCACCTTGGTCGCATTAGTGAGACTAGAATCGGACATCACAGAGTTCTAATTCTTCTGAAGCCTCAATGAATGGGCTTGCTTTCGCAAATATCAAACGTTACTATGCTTGCTCTTTTATTTTCATTTGCAGTTTAAAAGTTGCCTGGTGTGAGAATCCACATTTGAAAACTTGCTGGTTTATATGGTAAAAACTGAACACACTGGCATTCATATTAGGCTTAGAGGGTTACTTGAATCTATTCAATATGTTCCTAGAAATACAGTTGAAGTAAGAACTCTCTTCCATCAAGTTTCGGAACATCTATATGTTTAATTTGTTGTTCAAACCAAATATTGTAGTATTCATTCATGCAGGTCTAATCAATTATTCATTTCCAGAGCCGTGTTCTTTGCTGAATGCAAGTTCATTTTTTTTTTATTTGAATGTCAGACATTCCCTAAAGAAAACACAAGAAATGAGGTGAGGGATCTCTGAATACTTTAGGTGTATCCATAATCCTTTTGTGTTATGTAAATGCAGCTGAAGCATTTTAACTGTTAAAGACCCTGCATTCTTTATTCGTCCGAAACATACAACATGCAAGTTTTTCCATAAAGTCTTTCTCTACACATTCAATACCTTTAAAGCTCATATCACTGGAAACATTCACTGCCCAGACACCAACTGGGGGCCTAGAATATCATTGTCCGGAATATCAAAATGAAAGGCATGATTTTATTTATTTATTTTACTTTTACTTAATCCCATTAAAAATTTAGTGCTCCCCGGTAGGTGAAGTCCTCCTTGGGTTTGGCCTTGCCATTATTTTTTGGGCCATGTCTTGTTTGTTATCCTGTTTAGAATTTTTGCGCTCTGGGAAGAAATCTGAAGTTTTCGAGTAATTGACATGACGCGAGGGCCTGGGATTATTACGCAAGTCGGCCCCTCCGTTGTTGGTAATGTCAATTCAAAATTATTGGGTAAAATGCCACTAATTTGTGTACGACAACGAAGCTTATGAAAAGCCATCTTAATTTGGTGTTGCTGGCATGTAAAGCGTACGACGGGAAAATACGTCCCCGAGAAAATTCCAAACCTGCATTATTGTTTTTTTATTTTTGGATCTGAAGTCTTAATTGCAGACACACTGTTTAATAAGAAATAAAAAAAAAAAGTCAGATCGGAATGGAGAGAGAGAGAGAGGAATCTCCCAAAATTAACGCTATTTACTGGTGTCGTTTTGTAACTTGGGCAAATATGGTCTACGTGATCTGGTAGGCGAAACAAAAATCAGCGACAGAACATTCCAAAATGCCAAACATGGCTTATTGCCAACTTGTATTGCCAGCTGCAGTTTTGTTTGATTTCAGTTTAATGTGATCACATTGAGTCTCTTCGTCTTGTTTCTGATTTAATTCATAAACATATCCCAATCTCCATCTATAAAAACCCTATTCTACTTCAGCATTACCCACACAGAAAGGAAATCTAGCTTGCTTCTATAGCCTTTACAAGTACTTCTAAACAGTTTGTGTTTGAAAATGGCTTCTAAAGTTTCTGCAAGCATAGCTCTTCTTCTTCTTCTTTTTCTCAATCTGCTCTTTTTCACTTTGGTCAGTTCAAACAACGTGCCTTGCCCTCCAGCACCAAAGAGTCCTAAACCACAGCCAAAAAGCCCTCCGCCGGCTAAGGCTACTTGCCCTATAGACACTCTAAAGCTAGGAGTATGCGCCAACTTGTTGAACGGTTTGGTTAACGTTGTTGTGGGAACACCACCAGTAACACCTTGCTGCACTCTGATTAATGGGCTTGCTGATCTTGAAGCTGCTGTATGCCTTTGCACTGCCATTAAGGCCAACATCTTGGGCATCAACTTAAATATCCCCGTCGACTTGAGCTTGCTCGTTAACTATTGTGGCAAGAGTGTTCCCAGCGGCTTCCAATGCGCCTAGTTGTGCTGATTCTCTCTTTTGTTTTCTATATGTCATGGCATTATTTTACTTGTTAAGTTTTATGGGGTTTGGTTTTGTGGCGGCATTCCTTTTAGTAATTTACAAATTTACTACAAGGGGCTTCCTCTTTTTACTCCTTGTTGGTTATACGTTTTACTAGCAGAACTAAATGTATTGTTTGGTGTGTAGTTATATTGGGATTTGACGTTCTATTTTTGATGTATCTGCTTCCTTTACGAATTCTTCTAGGAATTCTTGAACATTCAGCAGAAATAAATGTACTGTTTGTTGGAGTGAAGTCATACGGAGTTATATTCTTGCCATTCTTTCATCCAAACCCATGAATGGAAACCCCGTTAAAAAGATTAAGATTGAAAATGGATCACAGTTTATGTTGTGGAAGGAGTTAAGGACTGGCTAAGTATGCATCTTCTATATTACCCATATTGATACCCAAGTTTTTTCTTAGAATTTTTTTAAGTTTGGCCCATTTATGATCAAAATATTTGTTGACAAACAAATCAAAAATAGTTAGTTAGATCAAGAAAAATTATTTTTTTCAGAAGTTTTGTGTTGGACTAGTGCTCACACCAATGTACATGTGATACGGAAAAATTCCAGAATATCAGCACTTGACTAACGCTCAACTTGTGAGATCAAGTGTGACTTAAAGAATAAAGGGCTGCTGGCATCTACCTAGTGCTTGAATAACATTCAAGCAGTTAATGCGCACCCACTTAGCGCTTGACCAACACTCGAGAGGCTAGTTTACTTGAAAATTTTGCTCCAAATCAGCTTGACTGTTACTTACATGCAAAAATATAAATAGATCAAGAGGTAACCTAAGTTCAAAAATGACTAATTTTGGTGGTTTTTGGTTCTCTGTGCAGAAAATTTTTTTTTTGAATTTTCTTTGGTATTCTCAACTTCTTTTTTTTTAAAAGAAAAATAAATATTTCTTTATCCTTTCGCATTCATAATTAATTTCTATTTAAAATTTTTTTTTATTATTATTTCTTTCTCAAATTCAACTGAAAAATTTTTTAAATTATAATTATTATTAGTGACCGAAGAATTTAATTTGTGAATAAGTTGTTCATGAATTTTATAATTAAGAAAAAATCAAAATTTTGAATAACAAAATTACTTAAAATGAATCACTGGAATCAATAGTTATAAGATTTTTCTTTTAAAAAAAATAGTTAATTGTATGTGGTTATGCATATACAACATTTTTCAATCCTTTCCTTTTTTAAGTGTAGTGGGGTATGAACATAGATTTTTCAATCTTCAGTGAAAGCGAGAGAAATCAAATGCTCGGTTGTCAGAAGTGTTTCCAGAAAAGAAATAAAGATCTGAATAGGATAATACCAAATGCGTGGTTATCAGCAATATCACTAATTCCCTGTCGTGGTGGGGGTGGGTTTGAAAACTCAGAATATTTAGAAGACAAAATGAATATTGAATGCTACTTTGTCTTACCCTGAAACCCCTACCCCTTCCTGGATTTTCAACATTTACAACTGCTCATCCTTTATCCCCGTCTGGTTCCCCCTATTTTTCTTTTGACTTGATTATTGTATATCCCTTTTCGTGTACAACAAAAAATAACATTTAAATAATTTATATTCATCGTAATTTGCTGCAAATTAAAGATTTTAACAGTTTAATAAATAAAAATAAAAGCAACAGTAATGAAGAGAGTAGTAAGGTATTTTGTTTGTTTACTCGCACTGAAAACTGACTGGACCGCATTTGAGTTGGTGCAATGTGAGTGAATCCAGTTCGGGGTAGCGTGCTCCATCCATGATAGCTTTAATTTGAGGGCAAAGCAGATTGAATTATATTGAGGGGTCAGAAATTCTAAGACAGTTACACAACATGGTTCAATTACTGGCCCAAATGCGAACCGCGCTTTGCAAGAAAGCGGTGCATTTTTCTACATTTTCCGGTTTATCAGAGCAGCTACCAGGCGCAGCAGGTGCAGATAATTTAGCACCAGGAATACTTTCACAGGCAGCAGGGTTGGTTGCTAAGAGAAAAATGAGAATGTTAGAGGAGAAAGAGAGAGAGCAGCAGCAGAAGAGGATCTGGAACTCATGTTTGTACTTGGTAATTTTCTTGTGTTGGAAATATCAAGCAATTGACGATGAGAATTGGTGAGGTGATCCTGGTATTTAAATAGTAGGGGTGTAGTGGCAGTACCAGCCACTGTTCATTAATTCGTAAGATGCGCGGAATGGTACTCAGGTTGCCTTGCTGCCACGGGACTAATACTACCAAACTTGTGGCAATACTTCATGAGTGATGTTGAATCTTATAATCTCGAAAACCAAGCACATGGGAATTCTGAAATTTACGAAAACTGCTAAATTAAATGTTCTAATATAAATTTTACAAGAAAAGTCTGAATAGTTTACGTTTTACGAGTTGGTTTCGTCTTGTTTCTGTTGCTTCTACTTCTGCCATTCTGTATTGGGTAGTATCACGGAATTGAAGACAAATTAAAATGATTAGGCTCTCTCCTATTTCATCAACTAGATGTGTAATAAATCAAATACAAATAGAGAAGGCTCGCTCATTTCCCCACACTACCGTGATGTCTGGCCCTTTTTCAATTTATGTGATTGTATGTGGACCCATGATTCACGACGCTTTCACATATTTAATTTAAGGGTGAGAAAGGGTACTGCTGAAACTCTGTTAAGTCATCGCAACTAATTAGAAAAGAAAATGGTGACTGCCAAAAACTGTTAAGTTGTCTTTGCTCCTGCTTTAATACTTAGACGTAACTGTGCTTGGATACAATATGCCCAGTAAACTTGTCCATGTATTTAATGAAGCTCCGCCGTCAGTAAAGTCTGCAACCGGCAACATTTATACTTATGGGCGTTTGCCCGTGTGTACACAGAGACGAGGAAACAATAGATCGTCTGTAAGAGTTTTCTCATCTTCCAAGTCTCAGGATTTGATGTAAACAACTTTGTTCTTCTTTGATGAAACTTCCACCTGAATCATTTATGCTTTTGTACTTCACTGCCATTTGATTGCATGATAATCAAACAGGAATTGCTTGATGAGAAAAGCAAATTAACAAATCAGTTCAAGGCATCAAAACACAGGGAATTAATAAATGCATAATACATTGAATCAGGAGAGTTATTCGTTACGGAAATGCGCAATAGAATAACAACCACAGGACAAAGTATGCACTACATATGTATAATTATACTGATATAGCTTTAAGACGTATGTATACGACATGACTCCAAGTCTAAACTAGTTATTGACGGCCATTACTATACATTGTTGTCGAGGCATACATTTCTCAACTTGGAATAAATTTCTTCCCGCATGCGTGCTTCGGGTGGACAAGGGCAATTGAGCGTTGGCGAGGGCTCTCAGTTTCTTCCGATTGTTGTTCTGGTTATTAGGTGAAGATTGGAGCTGAATCTGAATCGATAACCCATTAATTAATTTGATTGGTTTGTAAAATCATAAATGACCATACACGCATGCATCACTAACCAAAGCTTTGCATGGATGGGTGTGGAACTGCGACAAATATTAGACCGGCCAGCGAGGCCACCATTTCATTCAACGATCGACTATGGCACAGCGTAAAATTGGTCGTCATGTCACTGCTCAACACTAAAAATTGATACAAAATTAATCACAGATCATATGAGCTCGACGTCCTCTTCTTCTCTTCTCTTCTCTTCCTCTACTTTATCATGATTTGTTTTCTTTGCCAGTGCTTCATTTGAAGGTGATATTGCTGCTAAGCAAGTGTACGTCGCATTATGAAACAGGTTAATTTTCAGTATCCGCGAGGAAATAAACCTCCCCTTACTTTCGTGTTGCCGTTGTCGATCTCCTCGTAGTAATACATGTATATGGGTATTGAATCACGAGCCTACTACCATAAATTGAATAAGGCCACACAACACAAATAAACACTGGTATTTGCAAGTTATCGTTCTTATTCACAAATCATTATCGAGAAAAACATATGGACACATAACTTTCAAGTAATCTGAACCAAAATTTATTTTGGACACTAAATAGGCAAGAGACTAATCATTTTAACTTTTGTTCTAAGATTATAGGCACCTTTCGTCTTATAAAAGGTAACTAGTGTACCATCCGATGTATGTATAAATACCATCACCAAGTCATTAGTGTCAATCGTATGACCACTTAATATCTTTCCCCATACTTAATACTCTCCAGTAATTGACCCCAAGACAGGAAGTTAAGATGAGCTTCAAGGCCTCTTCCGCTGCTCACTTTCTCTGCTTCATTGTTCTCTTCTTTTCCTTGGCAATTAGCAACCACGCTACATCGCAAACTTCTGACCTAGAGCCAACTCCGTATCCGGCCCCGGCTGCGGCTGACAATTCATCACCAAATACGAAATCATCTCCAGCGCCAGCACCAGTACCAGCTGCAAGATGCTCAGTTGATCCTGTAAGACTTGCCATATGCACCCGTTTTTTGCTAAGTGAAGCTGCATTTGGGCCCATAATTCGACCATGTTGTCGAACAGTTACAGACTTTCTCAGCCGTGACGCTGAGATCTGCCTTTGCCCTATCTTTAAATCTAATCGGAATGATGTCATCGTCAACATGGATTCATTAATATTTCTTCAACTTAAATGCGGCAAGAAGAGTCCAGTCAAATTGCAGTGCGAACTGTTGTTGTTGTTGTTATTATTACCAAGTACGAACGAGTGTGGCTGTTGAAGCATGTAATCATGAGAGACCATGTTGTGATTTTATGTTTCTTTTTATGCTTAATAAAACCTAAATAAGTATATGGCCTGAATCATTTTCGTTCAAGTTCCCACAAATAGGTTTATAATTTCATGTCCAATAAGAAAATCTTAGCTGGGTCCCAACTGATTGTGTTGGGGTTGGACCTTTAACCTAGCCCATAATAAACTTGTTCTGTTTTCAATAAGATTTAGCCCAATCACGGGGAATATCTGTGTCAATCAAGGACACGAGAGGAGACCCCGTTTGGAACTTTGAAGCTCCAATCCAATTTCAACAAATCAAATTTGACCAACTGCGGCGTAACACGCATATTTAGATTTACCTTTATTTCTGATGAATCGCTGACTTGTAAACTGGAAGGAAGACCTTCCGAAGCGAGTAACTTTCCCACCAAGAAAATCCTTCAATATTACCAATGAATCAGCGGGTCCAAAGCAGATATCTGGTCCACCAAGAAACATCTTTCTTTCTATTCATTACCAATGAATCAGCGGGTCCAGAGCAGATATCTTGTCCACCAAGAAAAATCTTTCTATTTATTACCAATGAATCAGCGGGTCCAAAACGTCTTGCGCACGCTGTACTCGAACAATACATATATCCCAAATCAAACCAGAATTGAGTAAATTAAACTCCGACCTTGAATTTCTTTCTTTCTTTATTCCTTCCAAGTAAAATAACCAAAATAAAAAAAAATTAAGAATATGAGCTCGGCGAAGCCTGTTGTGACGTTTATTTTGGGAACCATGTTCGGGGCTTTTGTAGCTCGAGGAGTACAACGCTGCCAGCATCATGAAACTCGCCGTCACCGGCCGTGCCCTCTCCGAGCACCTGAAAAGAAGGATATTCCAAGTTCTGAAATTGTAGCCGCGATTCCAAGTTCTGAAATTGTAACCGCGGCAACAACAGCAGCACCCTATAATTAGTAATTGCAATTCAAGTTGAAGACTCGTGTAATATTTATGTAGTATGTCGTGATGTAACTTATGTATCATTCCCATACTTTTTGTCTTGTCCTGTCAGTATGTTCGTGATGAATAAACGCTTTGTTGTGTTCTGCAATACAAATAAAAGAATCACACAAGTGAATTAACGGGGAATAAATATGATTGAATCCATTCCAATACTTGACGTTAGGTCAATCCATGCAGCTTTCTGGGTTTACATGAGCCTGAACCTATCTAGACAAACCATAGGCTCCAAAAAGAGTGTTCCAAGTCTAAAACAAATCAATCATCGAAACTGTTAATTAAACATGATGAGGCTACAAATTATACACACTAAAAAAGTGAAATGGCTTAGATACTTCTGCAATACCACTCACGTCGAAGCTCAAATCTACCACCAATTACTTGGATTGCAGCTGCTAGGTTCTCTTGACAAGATAGCCAACCAGGACACCAAAGATACCAATCAGCAGAACAAACAATATAGAGAAACCACCGGCACGACTTTTGCCAATTTCTTTTCTCATCACCTCCTGTTCGATTATCATGTCAAATGATAACAAAATATACAAACATAAATGAAGCAGGTTATTAACCCAAAGATATTCTATTACATAAGTTTTTAAGATCAGAATATATTGTTTGCAACAGAATTGAT
Source organism: Swietenia macrophylla (assembly GCA_032401905.1). Lineage (NCBI taxonomy): Eukaryota > Viridiplantae > Streptophyta > Magnoliopsida > Sapindales > Meliaceae > Swietenia > Swietenia macrophylla. Next base: position 6,660,895 of record CP135579.1, on the reverse strand, counting down.
GAATATCAATTTACTCCGATCAAATTGTACAAGAATTATAAGAAGATAGAGGATTCGATTTAATAGCAACACATCTCTGAAATCCATCCCTTCATAAGTACACAATGGTAACTCCCGAGCTTTGCAATCCACAAACATAGAGGAAAAAAAAAACCTTGGATTGCAAGTACTAAACCTTCCTTACTTCCAAATCCTAAATCTCGTATTTTTAAGAGGAGAAAACTTGATCTTTAGCAAACAATCAGTAAAATATCTCCCAAGAGAATAATAGAGGCATGATCATTCAAGATTCTTTTCCACCTTTCCTTCAAGAGGAAATTAGAGACAATGGGAAAACTTGAGACTGACAACTAAAAGAATTTGCAGAATGTTATAGTCCCTAAAGAGCTACAACTTAATTTTGCAATTTAGTGGCAAACTATAGACCGATGAAGAAAAAAGAGGGAGGAAAGACAGTATTGGAACCTGCACTAGGCAGCAAATTAACAAATAATACTGTGTGTCAAAGCCTGCAATCAGGCAAGTGCCATTTTAAATTCCTCAACCAGTTTTGATAACATAACTTTACCGCTAAAAGATGATATGGCATTATCAAGATTACCTTAATGAAGGATGACAGCCAATTTCAATCAATTCAAACAAAAAAGAAGTAGCAAGATAGAGAACTCATGATCGCCAGCAATATTGGTCTCAAAAAGCAAAACAAAGATCAGATACTGAAAAAAAAATTGCAAACAACAAAAAATAGAAAACATAAAAATGTTCAACATAAAGATATTTGAACCAACCAGTTCCTGACGTAGCTTTTGATTTTGTTGTATAGCGGAAGTTTTCTCTTCCGTCAACCTAGAAATCATTGACCAAGCCTGAAGAAGAAAGATTAAACAATTTCAAAGAAAATACTTATCAGAACAGAGAAAGTGGAACAGAGATCAAGCAATTTCAAAGAATATATCAATCAGAAAACATTTGATGACACCATTACTCCATTGGAGCAAAATTCAAAAAAGGATATGTTGCATCCAGCAATTACTTGGAACTTAAAATTCCAATAACTAAACGTAGTGCCATTTGTCCTACCTACTACTTCAACCTCAAGAGCTCCATCAAGCCCAAGTGTATTTGCATGCACAGCAAGCCATTTAATCTGGCTACAAGAGCTAACAGTATCAATAGTGAACCGCAGAACCCTGCATTTTAGTCTAGTGCCTATAATTCTACAAAGTCCTTTATCATCATTCAACAAAAAGTTTTCATATAGCATGAGAATTTCAAATCCACACCCAACATTGAAAACCCAAAAAAAAGAGTGTATCGTTGCACCACTCAAGACTTCCACAGTTTTATCTAATGCATTATCATTGTCCAATCGCATTTCATGTTTTCTATAGATTCAATCAGAACATCAAAATCATCCCCCATCACGGACTGTATCAAGCAAGAGTTTACAAGCACCAAACCAGTATGATGTTTCATCTAAAATTGACCAGCAAGAGCTCAGTTAACATAGAATAAAAGGATTATGCAATAAAAAATTATAAATCGATACAGCACAGCATTAATAAATCATCCTTACATTAAAACAACATCAATCAAAACAACTTATTGTATGATCAAAGTTAAAAGACAGGCAAAGTGAGCATTTACCTCTGAGGACTTCTCTCTAGGCACCTCTAAAGATCTCGATACCTGAGATTTATAGCATGAAAAATGAATGATACAGAATTCCTTATTAACCATTCCACCGGGGTTGTTCAGAACTTCATGAGAAAAAGAGAACAATAGAGCAGCATTTAAAAAAAAAAAAAATCCTTACATCGTCAAACAATGAAGCATGTTGATTCCCATTTTCTTGAGAAGATGCCTTGGGAGAAGATCCTTCTTCAGACCCTTCAGGTACAGGTGAGGGGGGATTGGCTGGGATGTAAACAACGCGCAGTTTAAACTCCTCCACAACCTTACCATCCTCCTTGGTGAACTGCAATCCAATTCAGACCGTGTTGGAGTCAAAAAAAAGATTGAATATGAAATTTAATTTCAAGAAAAGACAAGAACAGCCGCAAAGATCCCACCATTTCTGGCACTATATCTTTTGCAGTGGTACCATCTGAAGTAACAACACTTTGAAGTAGGAATTTGTCCTTGCACTGCAAATCAAGAGGTGCTTCTTTCTGTGCTTGCATTGTAACTGCCACAATTCGTTCCACAGCAACAAATCATCGAGGAAAATCATTAAACAAAGCAATTGTAAACTGAAAGAAAGAAAATTTTTAGATGCCATCAACTAGCAATTCAAAATCAAAATATCTAACAACCTAAACATAGAAAAAGATTGCTATACCAAACTAATGGTATATTAATGTGATTATAAGCACAATTCATGCAGAGGAATGAGTTACATAATGTAAAATATGACAAAAACCACTATGAAGAAAGCATTTTTACCTGTAACACCACATGTTGCCCTCGGCAAAATGATGCCAGTATTAGGACGAACGCAGTATTTTTTGGGGTTGGTCGTTTTAACCTGTCCAATTACAAAATTCCATAAATTACACAAAATACTACTATCGGAACTAAATGGGCATTATAAAGAAAAGAAGCAAATCAGCACGTTAAACAACAATTGTAACTAGGAACACTACCTTGAATGCTACATATTTATCCGTCTTGTTGGTCAATTGCATGGAGCAAGAGCTCTGTTTCTTCAATTCAACTATTTTGTCGCGTACCATAGAAAATGCAGACAATCAATAGACATTAACAGAATCAAAACACAAAATCAACGCAACGAATCATACTAATCAAATTAATAATCAAATGAAACATAAAATATACTAATCAACATTTCCACTTCAAATGACTCCCGAACCATGATGGAAATAACCATGACTCAGACAACCAAACAACGTAGGGTCGTCTCCAATTTTCACGGCAGTCGAGCAAAAAATTTAGGGTCAATTGCAAAGAAGTGGAGGAAGCTTACGACCTAAGACAAGTATACATAGCTTGAGCCTTATGATCGTCACGTAACTTAAAAGCCAGATTACCATCAAACATCGTATTAGAAACTTTTCTGCCTTTTCTTCTGAATTTTCTTGGAAAGCAAACAGAAAGTTACGAATTCGGTAAAAAATACTTACATGGGAATTTAAGCTCTGTAGGCTGAATGTTGACAAGATCTCCACAACTCATGGCTCCTTATGAACAATTATTTCTACAGATTTTCTTTTCTTTAAACAAAATAAAATAAAGAATTTATAGAGATCGTGAAACCACAAATTAGGGTTTGAAGATAAAAAAAAAAAACAGTACGAAAGCATGGATGCAGATTCAACAAGAAACAGTTCGATGCATTTTAAATTTTGGTCCAGAATTTAGAATTATCTCACACCTACTGTGATTGCCGTGACAAAATTAAGTCGTGGATTTTGCTGCAATGTAGTCGCAATGTGGGTCCCGCTACGGAAGCGATGTAATCGAACGGTGATTTGGAAGGCTGTGACGGCTGTGACGTGAGATGTCCTGACCCCGCGTAGATGGGACTTTATTTCTTCTTTTCGTTCGCCTTTTTAGGTCTGTGATTTTTAAGAAAGAAGTTTATCTAGCGTCAGGAACTAATCACAATGACACAAATACCCTTGCCATTTTTGCTTTTATAACAAGATGTAATGGTATAATAACGCTATCGTAAGGATATAATGGGAATATTAGGCAGAGCTTGTCAGATGTCTTTAAATTGTGGCATTTTGGTAGGCTGGGAGTAGGTGGCGTTAGGTACTCTGCAACTGAATATAACAGCCCATGCTATTGTGACAAAATACCTTAAATATTTAATTTTAATTCAATATTACATAACGAAATAACATCTCGTTATTGTAATTGAAAATAATTTTTTTGTAAAAATTTTGATAGCGTTGGTCCTGCAGTGAACTCCTCGCCGCTGCTGACATCAAACAAATCAACAGTCGTTTTGAAGAATCCTCTTATGTACGCGGCGAATTGCATAGTCATGGCGGTATCACTGTGGGCAGTTGTTTCACATGCTGTTAATTCAAAGTTTTACCCTTACCCGTCACTGTGATTTGAGTTTGACCCATCAAAATACAGTCCATATTCCTTTTAAGGTATCTTCTCCTCTTTATTATCACCTGCCAAGCTCGTAAGAAAAACAAACAATGCCTCTTTACAGACTAGTTGACATTCTCGATGATCCTTCGCTGTCTCCTATATCTTTTGAAGAATCATAAATATTATTCTCTGCATCTTCGTGATTATTCATCACATGTTGAGGTTGCAATCCCGTTACGGATAAAATGCACTAGGACGAATCCCATTTCACTGTGTCATCCGAGAATCCAGTTTACATCAGGACTGGATCACTGTAATCGGATTTTATGCGTTCAGGCTTCATGTTTGGAGTTGGGTTTTCACCGAGGTTTGGCTGCAACGAAAGTTAAAGATGCGGAGGAGAAATATACGCGAAAGGTCGGGATTGAGAGGGAGAGGCCAAAAAGAAGCACGTTTAGTGTACTACTGAGATCAGAGGGAAATACTAAAGATTCAAGAAGCCCATATCTCGACGGGGAGTGTGAAATAATGTGGGTGCGGGTGAAGCTGGGAAGAAAAGGGAACATCAGGAATACGCGCGGTTTGAATAACGTGATCATCAAGGGAGAATTTTTGCAAAACAGGTTGGTCAAAAGTTCAAACACTGGTAATAAATGAGATTACTAGTAATTTGGCTACTACCACAAGTACTATATGACAGCATATTTTCAGATATCTAGTTTAACTGAAATGCCCTGTTAGTAAGGCTTTTGACGGAGACGTACGTCTGAAGCCAACGTGAAGAGCTAGCCCACCTGAAAATGATAATAGAGAGCAGCTTCTGCGAACAAATGATATCCGTCGAGCACAAGTTCTTCGGTCACCACGTGAGGTGGCGGTAGCTAAAGCATGGTTGAAAGGAATCGGGGCGTTGTTTAATAACTTCTCTTACGGCCAGCGGATTACCATAGGAGTACCAGCAATTTACCAAGTTGTGCAATTTATCATCTGTTGTCGCAATAGCGTTTACCTAGTTTGACGTGCGCAGCTTGATGTAAATTTGTGATGATTTTACTTGCTGTTTGATTTCGCGTAGTTTTCAATATATATGTTTTACACGCTTGCACGGAGCTTTTCAAAGTACATCCTCCAGCATGTAATGTTTATTATTAATTCAGTAATTTGAACTCGGTAAAGGCGAATGCAATGAATTTCCTGTTTGGTTCATTAAATAGTTTGTGCTATACTTTGGGTGCTGAGTCAAAGGTTCAACTTGCAAAGAATTTGGAGGCAATGCTTGGTGTGTTTGACCCACAGCCTCGGGGGAAATTTGGTTTATTGAAGAGGAAGAAAAGGTTGCTATCAAAATGACATTGTAGCTGGTGTTGCAGAGGTGGTCCAAAATCCAAATGCTTGTTCAAGCTGCAGAGACGGTATGACAATTAACGCTACCTTTGACGCTTGTCCGTGAGTACATATATATATATATATATATATTTGATGTTTGCTTTTCATCTCCGTATATAAATTGACCCTATACCTTAACAGTAATAGGTTCTTTTGGATCATGCATCAGTCTCTGAAACAAGCTGGTTGGTCAGTTTGATGTTTTGACAAATAGTTTGGTACTGTTTCCAAATTCATGGGTATTATTTATCACACTTGATTAAATTAGTCCGAAAAAGGATGCTTGTAGTGAATCGAAGTTGTTTATGGAACCGCATGATGTTTAAGTTATGTTGAGCCGATATATATGCATATATAACCAAGTAAATTAGTTGAAGTTGGCCTTTGTAACACTTGCAGAGTTGTATGCCTTTTAAGTGTCTCCGAAACAAAGAAAACCCGAGACAAGCATCAAAGCCAGGCAGTAGATGCTTATAAGCTCCATACCGTTGCTCGCGGTCTAGTCTGTTATTTGGTTTTTCGTGCCATGAGATTCATCTTTTCATCAGCTATTTGCTAAAGTAACTTCTGCTCTACTAGAGCTTGCATGCGAGCAAACCTGAGTTTCATGTAAACCGGACGTCAAAGAAATGGCATAATAAATTTGCAGGAACGCCTATTCGGGACCTGCAATGCGGTCATTTCTGGCAAAATAAGCTGCGTTTCATTAATTGTTCGGAAGTATTAATTCTATAACATAGTGCCTGGAATGTCATGCTAGAAAAATGGTGGACACTGAATTGAACTATCAATTCTCCATGCTGTTCTGGACTGAATTATGTGTTGCATTGGGTTGAATTTGGGTGGTGTAAAGTTAATAGGGATATCAACTATCTTGCATGTTTGAGAGCATGCACTCACGAGAAGTCGTATACTCCAACGTACATATATGTCAATATCTAATCGTCCAGGCCAAATCCCTCACAGGGAGGACCAATTGCTATGTCATAAGTCTAGATAAGTCAGAGAATAGGCATGTCGGCCACCTTCCCTCGAAATATGTATTTCAACTATTGTGTATGGATGAAGAATTCAACGTTCCTCGTCGCTCTAAAACCAAATAACAGAATATGTGATCCAACTCACTCTCACCTGTAAGCATCCCACTACACTGTTGCTCCACGATTTTCGTCAACCAGGAATACCAATAGACAGTAGTAAACAGGAAAAAAGAAAAAAAAAATAGAATACAATAGCAGAATAGTTGGAGCTTTCTCCAACGAAGAAACCTTGGAGACGGCAAAAGATAACTTGGCCTAACGATATTGTCACTGTCCTATCCTAGGTTTTAAAGAGAGAAATGAAAAGAAACAACAAGAGAGGGTAATCCTGATGATTGGCAATATTAGGATCTCCAACCAAGATAGGTGGGCCACAGTGTAACTTTCTTTATTTTTTTCAAATCCACCCACAATTTTAACTACTCATCCTGATTCATTTCCTTTGTTTTCCTTCTCTGTTTCACAAGTTAATTTCAAAAAGTTGAACAAATCATTCCCAATCAGTGAGAAATGCCACTATGTAACAGCAAGAGATGCGTATGATTGATATATGAGTTATAGACTAGAGTAAAAGGGCATGCTTTCACCATCACTGAGGGCGTGTTCTCTACAAAATTGGGAGATTTTCTATCCCCTAATTGCCCTTCAAAAAAAGAAAAAAACGAGAACTACCAAAATAATTTCACCAATTCACTCCCCTACCCTCGCCACAAACGAAAATCTAGTGAAGAGGAGCCCTTTGTGGGGTCCTTTTTCGTCTGTTCATCAAACTTGCCGACATCTCGGGTACTGCTGAACAAATCGGACGACACCCCGTGATGCTACTTCTCTTCTTCTTCGCAATCTTTGTTGTCTCAGTGCAGGCAAGAGTACTGCATCCAACCCCACCATATCCATCCGAGCCGGAAGATGTCCGGGTCGACCCGGATGGTTCTAGAACCGAGTCAGGCGTCGTCAGACTGTTGTCAAAACTCGATTCGCGTAAAGGTAAGAAATTGCACTCAAAGAAAAACTTTGACAGACCACCATTTATTCTTACGAGATAATTAATCTGGTGAAGAGCACAGAGAATTGTTAAGAGAAAAATAAATGAAACCCGGATGAAAAAAAGTTAAAGACAGTAAAGCGGGTAATTGATACTGTTGTGTTACAGTAATGAAAACGGACCTTGCAAGAGAGAGAACAGAAGAGATATGCATCTTGAAGGCTTCTGTCACAGGTGCTGCAAATGTTACCGGAACTTCTAAACCTCGTTTGTGGCCTTTGGTTTATAAATACCACTTTTGCACTGTTAGTTGTGTATGGCTGGAAAATGATACAGGAAAAAAGTGAGTCCTACAGTATAAAATAGTTGAAAAACAGGACGGCAGGTTACGAATTTTGAGAGAATCGATTGAAATAAGGGTGTTGTTTATTTTCCAATTATTCACAATTTCTTTCAAATTACTATGGAAACATTCAAACAGGGACAAGGAATTGGTGCATAAATGATTAAACTGGGTTTCCTTAGCAAAGGCACAGTTCATAAGTTTCTCAGCATGCATAGAGCGAGAGAGACAAACTACGAATTCAAGCTTGGGTTTTTATTTTTATGATAAAGAGTTATGACTTACTTGTACATAGTCACAATCCACTAACTTGGCAGCGTCATCCAATCTTATAACATCGTGATAAACATATCTTCTTATCTGAAACATGCATAGAAATTAATCTTCAAAATCAATCACAAAAGTCAGCAAAGTAAGTGAAATGAGAATTGATGGAGAAGCACAAAGAAAGAGCCTGGCTCCTATAAAAGTTCTCTCTCCGAAGATAACTGTTTTGATGAGAACCTGTAAGAATCTGTGAGAACCGTGAAGGGACAAACAGTGAGGGCATAAACTGGTGCAACAGTCCAAGCAATATATGTTCTTTTCATTCTTCTTTTCGTCTTCGTGAATTATGCAAGCGTTGAAGAATTTTTCACCCAGAAGAACTTCAAGCCAGCGAGGTAGATGTGAAGAAACCAACTGCATACATGATCGAAAAATTGAAATATAATTTAATTCAATTAACTTCCAGCATAGAGAGTTAAAAGCTGCGTAAGATTAGAGGAACAAAAAAAAAAGAGAGAGAGCTCACCATGATTCTTTTGGCCGTTTGAATACTTGTCACAGAAAAAGTTTGGTCAGGATTTATGGAGATTTTGTTGGATAAACCATTTTTTTCCCGAGAGAGAGAAAGAGAAGAGTGTTAGAAAAGAGAACGGCGCCTGGCAAATGATACAGGGTGGTGGTACTATTACCAATGTGTGAATAAGAGTGAGAAGGGAAAGAGATTTGGCCTCATTTAAAGAGACGTTGAATCATGAGTACTGGTTCAACATACATAACCTACTCTAGTGTGAGCAGAATTATTATTATTGTCTAGTTTTGCGTTGTTGTAACGGGGAAATTGAACTTTCCAATATGAATATATAAAAATGACATTAAAGGTTGGGAAATGGGATCAAACAATTTTAAAAAATAGTTTTAACAACTAATGGGAAATAGTATAAATAATTTCAGAAACTCAAATCAGGATTAAATACTTTCCTCTTCTGTTTGCTGCTGCTGTTTGCTAAGTGCCCATGTCCCGAAACCCTAAAACTATCAGCATTTGCCTCTTTGTGCTTCTCTTTTCTCTCTTCTCTCCCCCTCCTCCTGTGCCAAGTGCTAACTGAAAATACATGAAACAGTGACTTTTTCCCAGTTATATCTCTGTGGAAAACTGTTCAAAAAAGAGCAAACGGGTTTAGGTTTCCAAACGTGACCATTTATTATTTATTTATGCTGTGTCTAAATCTTTTTTCCATTTTAAATCCTCCTTCGTATCAGTTCATCACCAGGCGAATTGGGTATTTAACAAGGAGAAAGGAAGGGGGCCAAACGAAAGAGATACACATTGGCTTTAAGAAATGACCGGTGCGGACAAAGAGAGATTATAAAAGTTGGCATATGAATGAACCGTACGCATAAGCAAGCAAAAAAGCAGATATTTTTCTGAGCAACGCAGACACAGCTACAGCTGCACACACAAGTATCACCAGATATATATGCCAGCACTAGCATCATGTCCACAGTGTACAAGCCAGATCCTTCTTTATTACTCGAATTGACTAAAGCAAACCCGCAAGCTTTTGAAGTTTTTGTAGCTACAGCTTGACGATTTTGTGTTGATCTTCCCACGCGCTTTCTCAAAATACAGTAAATGTCTTATCATCGCATGCTCTTGATGCATTCTGTAAACAGTAATTTCGCTTAGGAGAGCAGTGAATGCAGGTACAACAGGAGAAAAAAAATGAAATTGAAGCAGGAAAATGAGTATTCTGCACTGTGAATATAATAGCTGGTCAATATAAAGGTAGACAAGAAATTGTATATTTCTTATTTAATTGAAGTGAGAAAGTAATAGCAATAAAGACAAAAGGGAGTAAGGCATAAACACAATCTTCCATGAGAGGGGAAAGAAATATGTTGGTACGTGGTAGCTGCTGCAGAAGTTCCCATCAAAATGAATGCTGCTCAGGTTTGTTGTCCAACTTATTCATACATATCAAATACAAATCCATAATTCTCGCCTGTCCACAGAAATCTGATACTCCTCCTTTTCTCCTGTTAATTTGCAATACAAATCATAATCAATCAGCCTACAACACCTAATGATCACAAAAATCTATAAACATAAAGGTTAGAGTCTTCGAAGAACTAATTTTTACTTAATTTCTTGTACTATTTTTATGTTATTATGTAACAATTTATATTAAAAAATATAATTATATTCAAGGAATAATTTCATGTATCCCTAAAGTTTAAAACCATGTACTCGTAAAAATGTGTCACGTACCCTTTAAAATTTGAAAAATACCATATAATCCGAGCCAAACAAGACGATTGACTGTATACTTATGACCATTTTCCGTTGAAGCAACAGGATCAAATGGCCCGGATCCTAGTTCGATAATCAAGACAACCTTAATTCAACCGATAGATAACGTGGACTCGGAATTAACCCAAGTTATATCAGCCATACGAGACAGATTGACTGGAGAATTATAAGCCCATATAGTTTAGTCAGTTTCAAACTCCCAGCCCTTCTCAAAATGGTCTCTCTCGGTTTGCTGAGTTTGGTTCAATGGGCTAACCCTAGTTTGAGCCATCGCCGTTGAAATCTTCGGACAAAATTGAAAACAGAAAAATAGAAAAAATTGTATGTAATCAAGTGAAGCTGACTGGTCTGATAGGGAACAATTAGAAGGACAGCATCATTGCATCGCATGATTCAACCAAATCTACAAAATTATAACCAGTTAGGTGAAACTACACCCAATGTTGTTGACCACATCTCTCTATCCAAATCAATCCGATCGGTACATATAACAACCGAAACCCATTGTGCTGTGAATCATTATTAATACTTTCTATTAATTTCAGGAATATAGGAATACAAACAAAATTTATATTGTCTTTTATTGCATGCATTCGTCGGCATTTCTGGGCTTTGTATTTCCAGGTTTTTCTCTGGGATGGTAAAATAAAAAAGGCACAGGACATGAGTTTCGCTAGCAAAGTTGAACCACTACAAATTGTCTGCTGAAAGTATCACAAATACTTTGAAAGACTTCATAAAGCTGCACAAAATAAGCTTGTAAAGCAGCAGTTTTCTGGTATTATTGGACCCGTGATGATAATCGACAAACGCAGGCATGCCAAAACTCCATTGAAGGGACATTAGAATTCAGATATCATAACTCTCACAGGGGCAGAAGGAAGGACCAATTATAATATCAATTTCCATTTTCTTTTTGCCTAACCTGACGTGATGTTACACCCACCGTTGAATAATTAGTCAGAAGACAACTAAATTAGTTTACTTCATTAATTTATTAATGAAAAAACTTAAGTGCTAGTACTAAACTTCACTTGTTTAATATACAGGTCTACTAATATTTAATGTCCTACAAATGGGAATTCGCAGACGACAATCTCAGCTTCCATTAATAAACAGTCTTTGTCAACTTGACATTTCTAACATGTTATATTCATAATCACTGTCCATACATGGCCAGTCAAATACTAGTATTTTAACCAAGTCTCTTATTACCGTTAAAGCACATTCTTCAAAAGTCAGCACAAGTAGAGGAAAGAGAGAAAATATAATAAAAGAAAAAAAAAATTGGAATAGAAAAAAGAGAAATTGGATTAAAAAAAATACGGAAAAGGAAAGCCAGCGGAAAAGTGGAGCGAGCCAAAGCAAGGCAAAGCCAAGCCACATGACCTTCCTTACAAGACATCCAAAGCACAACAAAACATCAAAGCATAGTAGTAGTACAACGCAAGACTTTTCATTCTCTCCTTTTTCATCAACCGAATCGTTGTATAGATTGGAGTACGAAGATCAAATTTATTCTCTTAGGAGGAAACGAAGCTCTGCGTTTGCTATGCCCGAAATCATGGATGGCTCGCCTTCGACAATCACGACAACTACTGGAAAACCCCCACAAATTTCCGAGATGTTCCAGAAACTCGCTCTTGCGTTCAAGACCAAAACCTTCGAATTTTTTGCCGATGATGAGGAACATGATCCCTCCGATTCCGAAGGTTTCGCCCTTCTCGACTCTGCCGAGGATTTCATTACCGACCAAAAAGTCGTTGTGATCAAGCCTGACCGGCCACCCAACGTTTCACAACAATTTCCCCCTAAATCTCCAAGTTTTGCTGCGAAGTCTTCCTTGACAGATACTCGGGTCTCAAAGGCTGAGCAAAGTCACAGTCTTTTGCAAAAATCAACTGCGACAAAGTCTTTTGTGAATACCCAAATGACACAGACGTTGATTTCTTCGATATTTGCTACCATTTCGTCCTTTGAAGCATCGTATCTTCAGTTACAGGCAGCGCACGTACCGTTTGTTGAAGAAAATATAAAGGCAGCTGATAGGGCTCTGGTTTCGCATCTTCAGAGGCTTTCTGATTTCAAGCAATTTTACAGGGATTTTTGCAAGAATCCTGATTTTATTGGTATTGAGGAAGGTTTGGGAATTGGGTCTTGCTTAGAACATCAGGTACAAGAGAATCAGAGCAAGTTAAGAACACTTGAAATTGTTTCGAATCGGTTGCAAGAAGAGATTGATCAAAAGGATAGCCAAGTTGCTGCTTTGAGGAAGCAATTGGGCGAAATTCGTAAGTGCAATTCTAAGTTATCGAAAAAACTATCCAATAACTGGAATTCATCGTTTGATGTTCTTTTGACTGTTAGGGTTTTTGATTCTATGTTACATGATGCATGTAGAGCAACACATAGATTTACTAAGATTTTGATTGATTTGATGAGAAAAGCTGGGTGGGATTTGAATTTGGCAGCAAATTCTGTTTACTGTGATATTGATTATGTCAAGAAAGGGCATAATCAATATGCATTTCTCTCTTATGTTTGCTTAGGGATGTTTCGAGGTTTTGATTTGGAAGGATTTGGTTTGGATGATAATGAAGTCCTGTCTAATGGGCATGATTTGGACTCTGGTAAAACTAGTAGTTCACTGAAGCAATTACTTGAGCACGTATCAAGTAATCCTTTGGAGATGATAAGTATGAATAATCATTGTGAATTTTCGAGGTTTTGTGAACTGAAATACCAAGAGCTTATTCACCCTACAATGGAATCGTCAATTTTTAGCAATTTGGATCAAAATGAAGTGATCTTGAATTCATGGAGGTCACTAAGTGTGTTTTATGAGTCATTTGTTAATATGGCAAGTTCTGTATGGATGCTTCATAAGTTGGCCTTTTCATTTGATCCTGTGGTTGATATTTTTCAAGTTGAAAGAGGGATTGATTTTTCTATGGTGTACATGGAAGATGTTACAAGGAGTAACTTGGCGAGGAAAACTAGGGCAAAGGTTGGGTTCACAGTGGTTCCAGGTTTTAAAGTTGGGAAGACAGTGATTCAGTCTCAGGTTTATTTATGTGGCATGAAATGTACAGAATAGCTGCTCATGATTTGACTTTGTTGAAATTTAGAAATCACGGGGAATAGGAGAAGAAGGAAAGATATTCTGGCTGAATCTTCACTGTAGACACAAGAATCCAAAGGATTCAAGTCGAGTCAAGAAGGAAATATCCTATAAACACTGAACACTAGCTCTTCTCACGCAGGGCTCTGGGACTGACAATGTGGCAGTTCTTTGGCTAACTTGTTATACCGAGCTTAATCCTTAGCTGGCTTGGTATTTTTTTCCCCTCTCTAAAGGTTCTCATGTTGAGTCCCGTGTAAAAAACCTGTAAAGCAGTTTTACTTCTTTACTTCTGTTGTTGTTGGTTTGTAATCTATTTGGAAGTCAAAAAAAAAAAATATACTTCACCCAATTGTGTATCCATATTAGGCATTCTGATATATGAAATTAAACTTTGAATTGAAGATTTTTCCATGTATAACATTTTAGCGATATTCCATTTATCTTGTATCTTTCTGTTGAATACAGAGACTTCTCCATTGCATTTCTTGCAAGTGATTGTATGCAAAATCTAACCATCTGCCAGACTTAGTTCAATTTTCTTACATTTGCAGTTTGCTTTTTTTGGTGCATGTGTCTTGCATACTTCTCTGTAGCTTGTAAAGACAGTAAATTTGTGTGCAAACATTTAATAAGTAAATGCTTAGTGTCTTGAAGTGCTGTGAAGCGGATTTCGTGGCTGCATTTCCTGATACTCTAGGAATGGTATTTGTTGATTTTGTTTTTGTATGCAGTGATGTTCCCGATTTTCTCTCGAGCATTGAACGATTTTCTTTTGCCCGTGTTAACTTTCTACGGTTTGCTAACCTTTTAACATCAGAATGTTTGCTATTCTGATTTGTTCATGATGCCCTTTTGTTGGTTGCTTTTGCCAAACTGAGATTCCTGCCATCAATCTGAGCTGTCTTGTGGTTGCTTTGCTGGTGCCTCGAGTTATGTTCGCGATCCTCTTCAAAAACTAATCTCTTGTAACCTAATTTTGCATGGATTGCAAGTATGTTTGTGTTGTGTCTATCATTTTCTGCTTTAATGACCTTAGTATATACCCTCACATATGATTGGCTCTGTTCAAATGACAGGAATTTGTGCCATCACGGTATGCACTGCCCCTAATTGATATAGTTTTGCATTACTCATGTCAGTGAACATCTGTTTGTGGACCATTAAATATAATTACGACTCAATATCTCAGACTGATCATCAATTATTTGTAGTTTAGAATTTTTAACATTTTCCTTGGCTTTATCCCTTTGTTTGGTTCTACGATGCCACTCAGCTTTCCCATTTGCTTTTGCAACAATTTTAAAAAGCACCTGTTAAGTTCTTTTGCAGCACTATAATTTATTTCCCACTGGCAATCAATAAAGAACTGACCTCGACCGTTTAATATCCGTTAACAAACTGCCGTTAACTGGAGTTTCATGGGGTTGGGCATGTGAATAGCCCATTCTCGATAATTTCATTGTCTACAAGCCTAACCCAAGTTTAACTAGAGAACCCAACTCAATTCCAGTTCATTTTATCAACCCGATCCAAGCCCAGTAGGATTGAGACCTGGAGCGAAATTGTTTGGACTTCGATAAGCTTACAATACGGACACAACACGTGGGCTACATGAATCGTAAATTCAAGGGACAACATGTGACACAAGGTTAAAACAACATGCTACCATCTAAATTAATAAGTGGACAGCATCTCGTTCGAGTTGGGTTTGACATATTTACCATCAGAACAAAATATACGAGCTTCATTGCAAACAAAGCTGGATTTAACTCAAGCCAACAGCAAAGTTCGACAAGGAAACCACTTTCTCCTTCTGTTGTGAAAAGCTCCGTGTGTGTGTGTGTGTGTGTGGTATGAATATCCAACAGGGAAAGGCAGGCCAGAAAGAAGAAAGAAGGGTCAGGGTGACAACGAAAATCTAGATGTTAATTATTTGTAGACTACAACTTAATTAATATTTAGGAGACCAAATAGTTGAGAGGCAGGCAGTAGGGACTGTGATAGCTGCAAGAACGCGAACTAAATAGCATAGTTGTGTCAATTAACTAAGTACAATCCCTTTAATCAAGCATGATTTGCAGTCTGTCCTCTCGCCAACAAGTTGACACCCCAAGATCGACAAGACACTAAAGTAAAGAAACTGTAGTATCTCGTTAAGCCCTTGTGGAATTATTTTATTTATTACACTTAGATAGGATTCATAAACAAATCAAAATTCATTTCAAACATGCCCTTGATAATCTGATTCAGTTGACTGCGTCACCCAATCGTTTTCCTTTATATCTTCACATACCTTAATTGTTTTCGTACACAGTTTCTGGAGAAATAACTGAAGCAATTCCTAATGATAGTAGACCGAATCTCACTCATTATACGACTGCTATGTGAAACGATAAATATTGTAATCCTAAAAGTAAGGCTCCCGATAGTGCGTGAGCATATCACTCAGTATGTCTCTTCCTGTTTGTGCATGTCATTGTTAGTATTTTCTGTGTGTTGGATTGACTTGCCAGGCAACAAGCTAAATGATAATTCCTACAACACAGATCAAAGGAGAAGAAAGAATGTCCAACAACAAAAAGGAAGTAAAGCTACAACACCATACAATTAAAGTCATCCTTTCAGATGGGTCTTTTGGGAGATCAGTGTTAGCTAATTAAATAGCTTCACAAACATTCTAGATACTTGAAAATCCTCTCCCATGCACACCATTAACAGCAGATCAGACCAAGCTACCCAAATTCTCAAGTGTCTCCTTACAAAGAAACATAAAAAAAAAAAAGATACTTCTAACAGCATTTAAACACAACAGATAGAAGAAGAAGAAGAGGAAGAGAACAAGGAAAACCCTAGGAATTATTTCCACTTGTTAGTAGGGACTGACACCCACATTTGCAGAAGCAATGAAACCATCCTTCATAATCACATCCTCTCCTTCCTACACAAGCCACACCAAAACACAGTTTCAGAAATTTTTTTTAAAAAAATACTTCTTTAGTGAAAAATAATGTAGGCAAATTAAGCCTGTGTGCAATGTGATAGAAGAGAAGAAGGTAAACTGTGTGTTATTAGCTAGCTAGGGTTTAAAGTACCAGTGGGCGAATGCTAGTTTTCTTCACGGGCTGATCAGATGGCATAAGTCCGAAATGGATGTGAGGGAAGTGGGCCCACTGAAAGAACAAACAAATATAAAAGAATAGTTCAGACCAAAAAAATTGAACAAACCTAATTTCTTTTTTTTAGGGTTAAGAAGAGTAAAAACCCTAATTTCTTGGATCTCACATTTTTTGCAGCAGCACTGAAGGCTTCTCTATGACTTATATCCGGATTTGCAGCTTTGATACGTTGGATCTCGTCCCTGAAAATTGGTTTATGTCAAAACGATCACGCTTATGCATAAATGGTAGTATTAAGAAGATGAACACTTACTTGATGAAGCGGTTATAGGCAGATGGGACTCTCTGTCTCTTTTCCGGAGCTGGACATGGAACAGAAAGACAAAACACGCAGAGACAAACAGACAGACAAATTAAAAATCACTTTGCTGACTTTTTGTAAGATTTGTGTTTCATTTTTAATGATCTTTCTCTCACTCCATCATCACTTCATCATCATCTCCAATATCTATCTATATGGATTCGATGCATATCTATATTTTCGGGGGACGGAGAATAATTGATCCGCCCTCTTCTTCTTACACCTCGTGCAAAATTAAAGACAAGCTCTAGGCCAAAAGAAATAAAGCATAACTGGAATAAAAAGATTGGAAGATAAATTCCAGATAATAAGATAATTTCATACCAAAACATCATATTACTACGTATCGGTTTCGATTTAAAGTTTCGAAAACTGTTCCAACTCAACTAAAGCTACAGATCTGAAGTGTGCTTTCAGGTAGTGCTATATGGGTTTGGAATAAAATGAAGAAAAAGGCTAGACAGGAAGAAATGACCTAAATATTCTTGCCATATGAAGAAACTACAAACGCTGTTAAGAAACAGGCCTAGAATTTTTTTTTTTAAAAAAAAACCACTGTAAATTCCAATGGCTACATGCAGGGGATTTGGGAAATTTCTCCTTTTTAGAAACAAAATAGGGTTAGAATGAAAGTCATAGACCTGGAAATCCATGGGTTCTGCAGCTTGTACTAGCTACTGGCTCTGTCATACACCAATGGAATAACGAAAAAAATAATGTATAGTCTTACGTCTGTTAACGACAGGAGGGTTGGGGACCTCTTGATCAACTCCTCGAACAGGCATAACAGATTCAGTTGGATTTGGCTGATTGATCATCAGCATATTCGTTGGCGCATTTCGCATCTCCTCCTGTTGTATATATGATCCCCATAACCAAGAGCAACAAGGATTAGATTCAAATGAAAAACATAAGTGCACAACCCCTATGCATATTTATTCAACCCAGAGAATAATGTTTTGAATAAATAGTAAGTTTTGGTAAATGTTTGAAACACTTATTTCTTCCTATACCAGAAGATTCTGAGGAGTAAAGAAAGCATTTCCCAGATGGAGCTGATTAGCCGCAGGAAGAAGCAGGCCACGCATGTTCACAGTCAAAAGATTGGTGCAATGACCGCATCGAACCGTGACAGTCTTGAACAAACTAGTGCAAGGAACGCTCACCTAAACCATAAAGCCATTTAAGAGGCCATTTAAAACTAAAAGGCGATTCTATTAAAAAGTAGAAAAAAGAAGAAAGAGGATAATATCATGCCAATAAGAAGAATATTATAAGAAGAAAATGGCGACGAGAGACAGAGAAAATGAGACAATACCACGAGGACAGTATCGCAAAAGTTGCAATGAACGTAACAAAGCTGCTCGGAGGAAGAGAGGTGGTCCGGTGAAAAAGCAGGTGTTGAGGATGACATTCTTTTTTGATTCTTCTGATTTTTTTTTTTTTACAATTTTGATTTGATTGACTGATGGATTGACTGATCAGTGGACTGATGGGATAATAAATCCCAACTTGATCTGATCTTCTTGATTGTTGAGTGACTATAGATATAAAGGAGAGGAAGAAGATAGAGAAAAAGAGATATACCGCTTATATAGTAGGAAATAGAACAGACCCAGAAAGTTTTTTCTTTCTCTTTCCAATTTTTATTTCATTATTAACATTATGTTACTATATCTCTCCGTATACGTGTTCCTATATTAATTAACTGACCACGATAGAAGGAGATGCAAACAAACCGTTGAGGTTAAAGGCAAAGAAAATGAATGGTTGGCATTCATTTTCAATGGCTATGTGTTTGTGCTTGTGTGCGTGTGAGAAAGAAAGAAAGAAAAGGAGAGAGAAAGCAGAGGCGGCAGAGGTGGGGGAGAGGGAGTGAGAAAGGGACGTGTGCATGGGCTCATTCACCTGTTGTTTTCACAGTTAAAACTAGGCTCTGATCGATGCCTTTTAATTTCTTCTTGGTTCTCTACAATTCTTCCGTTCCCTTCCGTTCCCCTCCCCTCCCTTCCATGGTGAGCATTGAACAGCACTCTCCTCAAATGTTTGTTGACTCGCGGTCGTGTGGTTTTAACTATAATGCCCTAAATGACGGGCACCTATCCTTTGTATAGTTAACTATAGATTTAGTGCCCTAATCTGCTCCTGAACTTCCAATATAATTTCGCCACCTCATCCTATCATTGTTGTATTGCTAGCTTTTACCACTACATGTTCCCTGTTACAGATGAAAGCTAGTGAAAATGTGGATTATATATATTAGATTGATTAAGGTCAATATGTGTGCTAAATGCAGTTATTCACTAGGTTTAGAAATTTTAACCCTCTTCCAACTTAAGTGACTGTGTTTTTTTTTTCTTCTTTATGTTGTTGACAACTAAATAGGTTCCTTCTTCATGGGATTTCATAAAATTGCTTTCGGACAGATGTATCTATTGCCAGTATGACATTAGGGTTTCCATCATCCCCACAAAAAAACCAGCAATAATTCAATACTTTTCATGAGCAAAATTTATTAAAGTCTGTATGATATTTAAAGTTGATAATCTGTAACCTTGCTAGAAGAGACTATTCTGAGAAATTAAAAATAATAACACATTCCTGGAGATCTTCTGTTGCAATTAGAGAGAATTCACTGTAAAGTTATTGCTTGATAACAGTAACGCTAACAAAAAGATCGCAAAAAATTTTAAAGGTCTACATGTATATGCTTACATATATGTTTCCGATTTGACCACTCAGACATTCACTCTCTCTTTTTCTCTCTCCCTCTTATATGTACAGGGATACGTAGTTGTCAGTGACAACAGAAGGCAGAGATCCTTTAATAAAAATTCAATTTACTTTGTCCTTGCATGGATCTGTATATCTTTTGGCTAGTATTAGCTGATTCGGATAGGCCTCTACCTACATGTTATCTCTGCTCTCCTGAGGGTTTTGCTTTCTTGATATTATTATTATTATTACTACAAGAATGTTGCTTGGTAACCCCAACTTTGCTGGACAAACCAGGCTTCAAATTCCAGATCGAACATTTTCTAGAATAAAAAAACAACTATCACCAGCTGCCCTCATGTATGCAACACAGATTTCTCTGCCCCAAAATTGCTCTCAAAGGCAAAGATTTCAGTCATTCAGTTACACAAATGACCGTGTGGGTCTTGTGTAGTGATTTTTTGAAGTTTGAATGTCTGTAGTTAAAGCTAGTGCAGCCAGCGAAAAGGGTGCGTTCGTAAAAACAATAGTGCTAAATTAACATATTCGTAAAAGCACGTTGTTCCAAAGATTATGTCCGACCATGGCGAATATTTTCTCATTGATATGCGGTTTTCTGTCTGGCTAGAACAAATTTGATAACAACTTAACAAAGATTTACCCTTTTAATTACAATATACATGCTCATTAAATTTTATTTTAAACCAAACCAATGAACAATTCATCCGGTAAGAGTGAGAGGTGAGACAAAAGATATATATGATATTAGCCGATAGATATTGACATATCAGGCGTTTTCGTACATACAAGTTTTGTAGTGGGGCATGAAAATGTAGATCGAGTCAGATACATAATTGATTGCATCCTGCTAAGGAGACCTGCCGTGAAGAGAGCTCTGAAAGCCAATGACCTATTTTCAAAGTACATTTCACATTATCTTTGATATATATATATATATTCATTATTTTATCTTGTTTGTTGACAATTGTGATGCTGTAACTGGGTTTCTGAGAATCACACCTGACGTTTCAAAACGAATCGATATATTGATGTTACAATTATATGGCTTGGCACCTATTGATTGTCTGACTTTATTGCATACAATTGGCTTGAATGTCGAGTGATGATCACATAGTACATTTCTTTCTTGTTTGGCAAAAATCCTAATTGTTGCATGTGACCGAAAAGCAGAAGTTCTGTTCATATTGAATGAATAGAGCGAAAAAGGAGAAGCATACGGCTTTGCATGAAGATGACCTATCAATTAATATAACATTATAACCCGTTGGTATACGAGTCCTTCTTCTCAGAAAAACACACAAGCAATTTTTGTTGTGTTTTATGCTCGAATTAATTGTCAAGGACATTTCCAGGTGTAAAGACAGAATATTTACGAGCAGATTGTGGTAAAATTTTCATCCGAAACCATTTAAAACTAAAATTTCTTGCGGCACTAGTTCTTTGTTTTAACCCAGTTTTGTCTCATATGGCCTTGGAGTGCTGCAAAGTGTAGATATAAAATTAAGGAAGTAATGAGAGCTTACGTGACAATGACTAGAGATGCCCCTAAGTTTCTTTAGTTTGATAAGATGCTGAACCAAGAAAAACAATTCTTATAGCTACCAAATGTATATTTAAAGTTGATTTAAACTAAACACATGATTTGGAAGGCCGATTGTCTGAGGTCTTTTCAATGTACTGGCAAGCAACGCATATGTTATGATGTTTTCATTCGTATATATGTGATGATGGGAAATTATTTGAACTCATGTCATACAATATAGAAGTCAATACTGCAAGACATAAAAGACAATAAGCTACAGTTCCGCACTATGTCCCAGCTGCATACTTCTGTAACTGTTATTTCTCGTAAATTTGTCCACTCTATTCGTAAAGCTTGGTTTGGTGCATACAAGAGAGCATGTCTTGAGAGTTCATACATGTAAAGTGGTAAATACGACACACACTGTAAAAACCTGACAAAGATTTGCGCTCTATTGGATTCGTTGGGTGGAAACCCGATAAAGACGATCAAATATTTAGAGGGAGCAGCGGGTTCTTCTGGCATTTGAATTAACTCCATCTGTGTATAAATTCCACTGTGGCACCAAAATAAAGTAAGCACTGAGTTTTTATCAATAAAAAGAAAAGCTCGAATTACTACTGGCGTGGCATTGGGAGATGAGGTGATGATAGCTTAGCTATGAGCCTGTTACAATGGTACTTAGCTAGCTACAGAGATGCCTCTTACCATCTAATTTCCCAAGCTGTGCTGTGGCCTCGAGCATCACGTTGCTATATATACACATTTGTCGAAGTAAGATCCATCGTTTGTTCGTTTATGTAAAATTATGCCACGTCTACTTACTGAATTTCAGTATCTGAGTGTTCAATTTCAACCGTATATAGTTCGCCTCTACCACTACCACTACCAGGCTAGTACCGGTACTTCTGCGTGGGTTCAATTATCAATTCCGAGACCTTTTCCTCTTAATTTTCTTAATCTTGCTAGAATTCAGACAAGCTACTGATCAGTCCGCTCTTTTAACTGAAAAAAGAAGGGAAAAGAATATGAAGCTTAATTAAGATGTATCAGTAATTGCTACTATTGAAAATTATTAATCATTTGACTTTTGGTCAATGGTAGTCGTGTTAAAATCCACGCCACCAGATCCAATCCGATAGGTCAAGCGTAGTACAGGCAGCGGCAGATACAATTTCAATCCTAGCCAACCAGGGTTCACGTGCTAACAGGCAACGAATAAAATGCAATGCGTATGGGCTATGGCGGCTTGCCTGTTTATTTAGGGCTGAGATTAAGCATAAGTTTAAAATTATTATGCTTTTTCTTAAACGTTTAAGCACTCGCTTTTAGACAGGATACGGCCCCTTGCTTTGCGTAGGTTGAGATGGTAAGTTTTGTCATTGACTCGAGAGCAATTCGCCCTTGTGAATATTAAGAAAACGTAAGACAAGGAAGCATTACCATTTATTACATGCGCATTTTATGTTTATTCAAGGTGAAAAAAGAGAGGAAATAGCAGCAGCAACATGCTAAAACAGCTCTGCCAAAGCAAGTGCGACGGTGCTACAGATTGTGATCATGTAGCGAACAACTTTGGACCACAACCAAAAACCAAGACGTTGATGGACCATTAAATTCAGCATTGAAAAAATAAAGAGGTGTCCTGGCAAGCACAAACATTTGCATTCACATTTCACATGCTCCACCACCAAGCATTTAGGCATTGAATAATATTTTACGTAATAAAAACGACAATTAAAATAGGTCATGGCACTCTGTATATGCAAATAATAAATTTTATTGGAGTAACAGCCTATGCAATAAGGTAAAGGCAACTCAGACCAGGCTAAAACCTGCCACCAAAGGTGAAGTTGACACATGACAAGGAACCAACTTTCAAATTGATGATTCCTATGCAGTTCACGTTCGCATTTTTATTTCCGTTCGCCACTCTGTGCAATAATAACGTTGCGAGACAAAATTATATACTTTTCCTCTTTCATTTTTCTGGGTAATGGCACCAAAGCAGAGTGCCCATAAACTTCAGTACAAAGAACTTAATTTGTTCTAACAAATTACATAAGCAAAATTCCTATCAAAGAACACCATTTTAGAATATGCTCGTCAATAAATCACATCTCTTGTTACTTAGAGAGCCAATAGATAATAAGAAACAACGTACAAGCAGCAATGACTGCAGATAGAATAAGAGTGTCTCTGGAACGCCGCCTTCTGATGGAACCTGGAAGTCAGATTTGGGATTAATGATACATCACAAGCAAACTTAACAAGATTAATCAATATTTTACGTACCAAGTAAGCCACGGATAATAGGGAACTTGTCGCTCAGAACCTTCAATTTCCCTTGGACATCTCCAAACAAAGTCCTTTGAGAGCCCAAGACTGCTCTGGTTGTTTGAGCTTGATTAATTACCTCATCTATCTGCAGAAAGGTAAACCCAGCATTGTGATATGGAACAATTTTAAAGTAGTTTTTTCATGATGAGAAATGCAATACTGAAACAAATTAAAAATACAAATTCAATTTTTTTTTAAAAAAAAATCAGATATTGTTATACCACCAAATAATATAATGTTAGGGTTTTCCAAGCATTTTTTGCAGTGACACAGAAGCTGAAAACTAACAAAAATACAGCAAGCTAAAAACAAGTCATATTGTTCAACATGAATAATAGAAATTGAACTATAGCAATGCTGGATTAAACTTCAAAAATCAGTTTCAGAAAAAGCCAAAAAAAAAAAGTTGTTTGACTGAGTATGAATGTCCATGTGTCTCTGTATGTGCGAGAACATTTGTGAATGTGAAACAGATCCTTTGAATTTTGATATTATATCATTTTTACAATTTTGGGGCTTCAAAAGCTGATATCACAAATATCCACCATTTTCATTGTTTTGCTTACAATTATAAACTCCACATAAGTAGATACTAAAAGATAACCACTAATGGATGACTTTTAAGGAATCAATCTATCGTGTCCCGCGAGAAGAAGGATTGTGTAAGAGAGCTCAACTTAATGAGCCAACTAACACTCACTTTCAATGTGAAATAAAGAAAAGATGCCTTTGCAACTTGATCTCCAACCTTATCCTCTTTCACATTCTCATTTTTCTACCCATTGAGTTATATTTGCTTAGAAAGCATTGCAATAAATGCATAAGTTGAAACTACTTCTGGAGCTCTGTAACCCCATCTGTCGCCGTAAAAGGGCAATAGAATCTTACATGAGATATGCTTCCATGTATGGCAGCTCGCTCTCGTAATATCTGCATTCTTGGTGACATACTCCCAGATGCCTGCAAGAAGGCAGATACATCAAACTTAAATTTGAGAAAAGCAATTAATAATAACTGGTAGTACTTACAACATAGCTTGAGAGTTTCAATCATGCTCACCTTGTACTCGCTGATATCATCCCTGACAGAACTCAGCAGCTCTGCATGTTCCCTCATTGAGTTCATATTTCCCTTGATTCTTCTAAATTCCTAACAAAGTGCATGCTATTTGTTCAATGATAACACTTTTAAGAAAGATAAAGAACTAGAGAGGCGGAGTCTACAAATGCTAGCAGCAATTTGAGCAACAAGCAATGAGGTAGCAGGGAGTCCTATTAAAAGATGGATTAGAATTAAAGCTGTAAGGAAATGCTACAATATACAGCCATACAGGTCAAGTATACAATGCTAGCAACAGTTTGGGGGATCACTAACAAGGTATCATGGAGTCCTATAAAATGATAATTTGGAATCAAAACAGTAAGGAAACACAAAAGCAAAGACATATCTGGTCAAGTGTACAATGCTAGCAGCAGTTTGGGAGATCATACGTAGTAGGGAGTCCAATAAAAAAGACATATTAGAATCTAGAATTAAAACAACAAGCAGTCACTGCAAGACACAGCCATATGAACACCAGTCCAAACCATAATTAGATATGGATTAGTAATACATCTGCAGACAATAATCTTACAAAAATACAGAAAATAAATTGTTGGATAGGACTCATGAGGGTTTATCTTAACAAAGGTTCCCCAAAATTTTACTTTTGCTTATCAAAAGAAGTTACATGACATATTTACTCAACTGCAAAAGCAATTATGTACATTAAACCATGTGAATTTCAGTTGATGGTTCAAAGGTGTGCTAGTCAACAACACAGGAGAAATTCCTCATTAATAGCTCATTGCCAAGGGGAAAAAATTCATACTAAAAGAACATAAACCTGTGTGAACTCGTGAAGTATGTCCCTATGCCTTGCAAGTTTCTGAGTTACTGATGTAGTTGGTGCAGCAGATGCAGCACATCTACTCATTGCATCATTTACATCAAGTAGCTTCTCGAGCAATGATTGGATCTCCATTTCTGTGGATTTCCACGACCTTCCGGCTGCAACAGTTGGCGATCCAGTATCTACATAACCTGCAAAAATAAATATCATTAGAAAGGAAAACAACCCCAAGATATTGAGGCTTCAATGGGGCATTCACAGTGGAACTTCACATTCATGGGAAGCTTTCCCTTTGATTTCATTATACTTAGTAAAATTATCAATGTTGAAATGAAACGGATTTTCCTGCAACCATCCGTAATTTGAACCAGCATGCAAGTAAAATCCTGCATGTAGGATTTAGGATTTGAGAACATAAATAAAACCACACCACTTCTAAAATGGATAATAATGCAGTCAAAAATATTGTAAAGCAAAATGCAGTGCCCATGACAAAAATCTAACAAAATCAGGTCCTTGGAATCCAATGTTATCCGACCAAGATTATTGAACGGACAGATCTATCCTCAAAATGACACTTTTACTGTCACCAAACAAGAAAGTACAAGAGATCACCCACACTAACTAAGCAAATTTGAAAGAAATAAATTACTAGTAAGAGCACAAATAAAGTTTCATATTTATAAATTCAGGGGAAAATGAAAATGTCCATAGATTTAATAACAGCTTCCAGTTTGCAGACTGTTTCAACCTAATGCCTCTAAGAGAAAAAAGAACTGAAAGTGCAATCAATGGAGAATATCTCAGTTACTTAACAGCACCAGATACTTGTTTTCACTTAATTTTCGTTAGAGTTGTATTATATCTATAGGTGTACGCATGGGCTGCAACAACATTGCTCAAATATAAAACTACACGAGTTCATATTCATGTGTAAATACAATGATTAACAAAATCTACAATAACAAGAAATAACCGCTAATGACAGACATTTCACACAAACAATTCAATCGTTTCTGTTCTTCAACTTAAGATCCAAATGCACTGCAAATAACTATGAATAGAAAGAAATTTATTTTAAATTGGAGAATAACGTAGCACGAGGAAAAGCAGACCTTTTTGAGTGAACCTAGACCCAAGTTTAGCGTAAGAAGAGAGTTTGACATCGAGATCGCTCTCGATCTTACGTGCCTCCTTCCTCAGTTCCTCCCAACCAGATTCCTGTAGATACAGATTCGGATCCGTCATTTAGATCTTCCCAATTCAATTCCTAAACCTCCTTCTTCTGTGATCCAACGCCGGAGATTGATTCAGTTATTACAGTTGAAAATTGAAACTGTCATCCAAGCGTACCACCGGGACTGGTATTTCACTCTATCGTCTCGCTTTTCTTCGTGAGAGAAACAGAACACCCGGACTTGAGCTGTAAGCCTGTAACTAGTCGGTGTTGAAAATTTAGATCATTACAACCCCACGGGCCTACTCGAGGATCAAAATGTCTTTTAAACTGGGCTAAGCGTCTAATTATTGGGCTTCCGATTCAGAAAATAATTTCAAACCGGTTATTAGCCCAGATTTGGATGGGCTTATACCACTTAAGCTCAATTCCAGCCAAAAAGCCTGCTGACAAAAGCCCAGCTCCAGCCACATTTTGAGCGTCCGGCTGTGTAGCCATGTACAGACTGAACGTCATGTCGGAGAATATATTTATTGTGAATCGGTTGAACAACTTGTATATCCTGCATCAACGACAATGATGTAATTATATAAAATATCATATAAATAAATATATTTGTTCACCTAATTCTATTTTTAAAACATTAAAAATTAATAAATAAGAAAATATTTATCTTCTCGTTAGAATTAAGAAAAAATTTCGTTTAAATTATCTGATTTTAATCATAATTTCATAATAATTATAGATTAAGTAACATCACTAATCGTAATATCTAGTAAATAATTAAAGGGACGGGTCTATATATAAATAATTAAAAATGTCTTTATCTCGTTGTAATGTACCACTAGGCCAAGAGAAATTGAGTCTTCTAGAGAGCTTAGACATAATCAAACCCATAAACAAAATGTTTACTTCAACCTAATTGCTACTACTATAACGTAAATGATGCAAGCATATCGCCGATGTACGTTGTTTTGTTTTTATGTCTTTTGGTATCAACTGAAGATTCCATATTTCTGACAAGAAGTTATCGGATCATGTTAATAACATGCACGGGCTAAGAGATGGTACGATTCGGTTAAGCCGTACAGATGTCCGTACAAACAATAACGGCCGTATTTAACGGAGAAAATATATACGGCCTATTGGTTAGTGTCGATATAGTCAAACGACGGCCTGAAAGGCAGTGCAAGAGCAAGAGACACTACTCAAAGTCGGAAGTAGGTTTGAGCTTTGAAGAAGAAGGGAACGGGATAAGATTGTCAGGTCAGATTGGATTAATTTTCCATTTTTTCTCCTTTGTCGTGTTCTTAAACATTAAATAAATATTTAATTATTAAACATTTTGTTATTACAATTTCGATTTGTTGACTAGATGCGCTAACGTCTTAAAAGAAATACGGAAGAAGACAGAAGATGTATTCAAAATGATGATGATGGCTCGTTAAAGTTGTTGTTGGGTGAATGCCTGTCTTTGTCTGTAAACTGAACATAAGAATAAAAATAGGCAGAGTAGTTGGCATGCCGTTTACAAAACTGGTAACTTAATGCTTTCTTCTAAAGCAAACGGCCAAACAGGTCATTTTCGGAATGGTAAAATATTGCCACTAGATGTATAAATACAATAACATATCCTACTCACGTGAGTTACGGTTTCAATGCAATGTTTCGAATTTGGAGGCTCCATACATATATATATTTTTTTATACAAGACATTTTATTACGGTATTCGCTATTATTAATTAATTTTTATTTATTAAAATATTAAAAATAATAAAATTAAGTTAAAATAAAATTTTAATTTTTTATCCTTTTTTATATTTTTCTGTTATTAAATTTTTAAAAATTAATAATAAAAAATTTACAAAAACTTATTTATTTATTTAGTCTATTCCTAATTCTCTCCCACCAATTTATTGAATAAATATTAAATAAAAAAATAAACCTAGTTTTTTTTATTTAAAATGAAAGATCTTTTTGTTCATTCACCTATGTCCACTTTCACCCGCTAATGACCAAAGCCTGTAAAGGTAAAAAGGAATATTAAAAATTATAAAAATAATACAAAATTACCAATAAAAATATTAATAATATTCATATTATTTTAATTAATCGTTAATTAATTAATAAAATTACGGCGATAATACGTAACAATATCTTTATTTGTCAACGTAGCTTCTTGGGCCCACGACTCGTGGAATTTCAGCATTGTCGGCATTCGAAGGTCCCACGTAATTCATCGGTAGTCGTCGGTCACAAAAAAGTACACCCCCCGCGCTGTACGGACTGCCGGACATTTCTCTTTTGTCGACCCCAGCGGGCTGGACCCGTACGCACACGTAAACGAATTTTCTTTTAGGAGGAAATCTGGTGTGTTACTGCTGTAGACCCAAAGAACTGTCTGCCCTATTTTTTAACCAATTGCAGTTACTTATTGTGGACAGTAGCCATATAATCAGTTACAATGATTAAACCGGATTTCTCGTACAACCATTTATTTACTTCCACGTAGTCGACGCCGAACGGAAATCTTGCAACCTGTCAAAACAAGATTTCCCCCTATTCCCGTTACTGTGACTAAAAATTTACGGCCACTTAAAAAGGAAGAAACCAAAATTATGACTAACAAAGTATTATCACCAACGTAAAAGGTTAGGAGTAGCAAATAATTAAGGTTTAATCCAAATATCCATTAAATTTTAAATATTAAAATGAATTTAAATTATTATTGAAAATACACATTTTAAGTTGCAATGAAATATTAAAAATAATTATCGTTTTACCCATGCTTAATAAGTGCAATTATTATTCATTATTAGCATCCTAAATTGCTAATCCTAAGAAACAATAAACTTATTGCTCGGGGCAGGAGGTCCCCAGACAAGACAAAAGACCAACGATGTAGCAGTGAGTGTCTAGGAAGCATCAAATGCCCCCGAATGCTTGTGACATTTGACGTGTCCTTCGCTGGGATGGTCGACGATAATAAACAACTACGCGCAACAACATGACCACCACAGACTTGGCCGTGTGTTTCTACTCTTTAAAATGTACGCCTTCAATTTTCAAGGGTGTACGTGGCACTCCATGCAATTTCTAAGAAGGAGCATGGTGGAAGCCCGAGTTGAATTTTAATTCATCGTTGCCATTAACACATTGACCAGAACCGCAATAATATATCCAATAGTCCAACCGAAAATAAATATAGAAACTATTTTTCAATCATACGGTGTAAACTCAATGATACTTTTGGGAATCAGACGGTCCACATTGGACGTATATGTACCTTCCGTGTGAATTTTGCCGCAACAACTTTTATAATCTTCCCCTTCTTTTGTCTGACTCTTGACTCAATCCAAAATTCTCGCCGCTCACTCTTATTTAACTCACATTTATGCTGTATTCCCATGATCGCGTGCGACCTTATCAAATACGCTGATCTATTTCTATTGAACTTCCTCCGCTTTTGACCGCAAGTGCGTCTGTGTGTATAAAAATAAACCACTGCCAAATCCTCCACCAAGAATCCAATTCTTCACTCACCGCCACGTCAGGCCACCACCGAGCATAAACTCCAGAGGCAGGCAGGGTCTGATTCTTGAGAATAAACTCTGATCTCGAATTCGAATGAAAACGTTGTCGTTCGATAACGCGAATCAAGATGTCCAATATACCAACATCTCTCTCTGAAATTTGCCTGACTCTTTCTCGCCTTGCCATGTCCATCGCCGATCCATGGCCTTTCTCCTGAACCTCACCTCACTGTAACAAAAGTTTTCGTTTTCTACGCACCCGAAATCAATTCTCTCTCAAAAGACTCTTTCTTCCTTTCTTATTCCGACAAAAAACACGATGAAGATAAGAGGATTCAAGATCGGAAAACGCTTGGTCCGGGTCACCCGATGGATCATGCGGAAGACGCGGACCAGATCCGGATACCACCGTTTAGCCTCGCCGGACACATCGTGCAGGAGCAAACCAATCTCAAAACTCATCAGCTGGGGGCGTCGGTTAACAAATGGAGCGAAATCTCTCTGCTGTTCAAAATCCGGGTCGGGTTACCTACCAATGGATCGGGAACCAATCAAAGAGAAACGAGTCGCAGTACCTAAAGGATACTTGGCTGTTTACGTCGGCCAAAAAGACGGCGACTTTCACAGAGTTTTGGTTCCAGTTATTTATTTTAACCATCCGTTGTTCGGTCAGCTTTTGAGAGAAGCCGAGGAGGAGTACGGGTTTAATCAACAAGGCGGTATCACGATTCCATGCCGGTTCTCGGAGTTTGAGCAGGTGAAGACCCGGATAGCAGCCGGTACACGTAGCCGGAAGCTCACGTGGAAGCGCAACTATTGAGGCGCTGCTTCTTGACTGATAATGACGATAAATTTCCATGATATAATTGCGATGATGACGATGTTTAGAATTTTGAATTAGCTACCGCTTTACTTCCACCTTTTTTTTTTTTTCTTGTTTTTAACGAATTTTAGATGTACATTTACACAACGTATCCGTTTTTAAGACGATAATTGTGATGGTTGGTGGTAATTAATGTAAAGATGGTTGTGGTAATGATGCTGTCAATGACACAAAATTATGATCGTAATGTTACTGATATGCATGCTTGAGTTATAAGGGTCAGAATTTTATCGTAGTCCTTTTTTATTTTTATTTTAAATATAATTTAGAAAATTCTAATCAAATGACCCGGGATGAAAGAATTAGCGAGATGGCGTTATCGGGCTGAATTTGGATATGCATTAGGTAGCCATATTCTGCATGAATGTAAATTTGATTTTCATTTGCAAACTCATCAAAATCGTATTAATTTTGGAGAATGACGATTTTGCCCAGCGAATGTGATGGCCACCGTCGTTCGAATTGATTGCCCAGTGGATGTAATGGCCACCACGAGTGTCTCCGTCGTTCGAATTGATACCAGTGGAGAATCTTTCGATGGAAATCACACCGTGGAGGCAATTGGACCACAATTTTACTGGGCTAATTTTTGATTTATCTGATAAAGCGTATTATCGGCGTCTGCCACACGATTATGCTGATCTCTCAGAACGTCTTATCTTCTTTGGGCTGCAATTGTGATATTTTCTTCGCTTGGGCCCCAACGATAGGCATATTTATCTTGTACAGAAATACGACCCAATAAAACAAATATTGTCCAAGTTGTTGCGGGCGCAGACAGATGCATGCATGCACGCACTGATGCACACTGCCAAATTTGAAAAAGACTCGGAAAAAAAATCAATCGGAATTGCAAATTACATACTGGGAATAACTTCTTTGGCTAAGAAGAAATGCTTTGTCAATCTATTTCATGAGTTATTTTTTCCAAAAGCTAAACGATTCTTCTTGATATTGGAAATCGTCGTGTTGTATAGCTGTCCGTTGAAGCAAAGAGGCTGATTTTGTCAAACTTTAGCTAAATTAAATGACAAAATTCAAAGTTGTATTAACAACAGTCAAATATGACAACTGCAGAAACAGCACATTGGGAATGATTACCATATTAATTCAAGTCATTTTAAAAGGAATTATTTTACCATTTCGGGTTTTGAATAGTGCCCATCACATAACGGTTAATGTGCCTTCAGAAATTGGGCTCCTCCAGGCTCAACGATGAAGAGGCATGCATTAGACATTGACCCATGTAGTTATGGACTTTAATATTTGCAAATTGAGGGCCGTATCACTTTTCAGTAAATTGAACGCGATCGCAATGTTTGGAATGGTCTTGTTCAAGGTGTAATGGAATGTATATAATAATCTTATCGCTTAGGCTGAATGGGTGGGCTAAGATGTCTATTTGTATTCAAGTTTCTGCCAACAATATACAAGTGGTTGATGTGAGACCCGTTATTGAAATAATGATTTGAGCTGGTCCTGACCTGCGGCAGGCAGCTCAATTATAATTAATTTGCGAATGAACCGTTCTTTCGCGATCAGGATTTAGTGGGACATACATTCATCGATACAATCCGCAATCTCGTTGCCTGTTTGTAATTGTACAGATGAGAGAGATGTAACGAATAAGAGGAGATCATTGAGCAAACACTTTTCTACCTCGCTTTTACTGGAGCCGGCACGGCAGCAAGGCAATTTACTTCCAGACACAATCGATTATCAGTCGGTATAATTAGTCTTGCCGTTTATTCTTTTTCGTTAATGAGAACAAAATGAAGTAGAATTTGTAGTCTGCGACCAACGGATCGCAGAAAGAAGGTAATTGGTTGACTTATGCTGTTGCTGTAAGGAACGAACTGCTCAAACGGAATGTCGTTTAAGAAGTAATCGACGACAACGTCCTTGGTAATTCTTACGAGACGATTGTACGTGTCCCAATGACCCTAGTCTCACAGGCGTATGAATTAACGGTGTTCTTATGTGCGTGCGTGCGCATATATACATATATATATATATATATATATATATATATATATATCCCTTCAAATGCTAATTTGCCCACAGTTCATAGGCCAAAGCAGAGTATTTTCTCCAAGTTTTGGAATCTCTCTTTTAGGACATATTTTCGTTGGTTCTAAACACCGTGCTATTGCTATACTTGTCCCCGGTATCCCCGATTGTTTAAGCCGATGGACCATTTGCTAAGAATGTGTCAATTCATCCAGCAGAATATGTGAAACGAGAATATGAATTGAAAATCTTACTGAAATATATGTTTAATGAGCACATGACTATTAATCTAGAAATTGATTTTATAGCTCTGAAGTTGGAATTCACTGCAGGATCAGACTCGCTGTGAGTGCAATTAAACAAAAGATGGGCAAATTCTCACTTCTGCTGCAACTCACATAGGAGGCAGATGCTACAATGTAAACAACTAGATCTACCAGAAAGCATATCTTAAGCCTAATGATGTAAGGACATTCCAAGTTACCGTCTAGCACTTTAAATCAATGGCATACTCTGATCTCCTAACTGTTAACGTATTATGATAAAGTAAATATTTTCGAGTAGCAGAAACAAAGTAAAAAGGTTATACATTAGAAGAAGAAGATGTTTTCGACAAACAAATTAAAATTAAAGTAGATCCATGAAGGCCATAAGTGGACACTTTTTTTAAGTAGAAACTGCTATACCAAACCAAAAAAGCAACCACTATCTTACTATCTCGCCATCACCCACCAAAGCACAAAACAAAACACAAACAAAACAAAACGAAGCCAATTCAGGGGGAAAAAAAATGTTGAGAAGTCTTCAATCACACGCCACTCACAAAACCCTCCAGGCTCAGAGACCCTCTTCATCCTTCTTTCTCTTCTTTTGTCTCGTTTACTATTATCCCTTGCTTGTCAAAGCTAATATCTTCATCTACGCAGGCTGTTCTCAAGAGAAGTACGAACCCAGCTCCCCATTTGAAGGTAACAGAAATTCCTTCTTAGCATCAGTTGTAAGCTCATCTTCTCAAGTTGCGTACAATAGTTTTGCCATTGGAAATGGTAGCTCAATGCCGCCTGAAGCCAGCGTATATGGCTTGTATCAGTGCAGGGGTGATTTGAAGATAACTGATTGTTCAAGATGCATTGAAACTGCAGTTAACCAGATAGGTTTCGTTTGTCCGTATACTTTCGGCGCTTCTGTGGAATTAGAAGGCTGTTATGTTAGATACGAGCATATCGATTTCCTCGGAAAGCCTGACACAAGTCTTAGGTACAAGAAGTGCAGTAAAAGTGTAAACAACGACGTTGAATTCTTTAGGCGAAGAGATGATGTTTTAGCTGACTTGCAAACAGCTATTGGTTTTAAAGTCAGCACTTCCGGTTTGGTCGAAGGTTTTGCGCAGTGTTTAGGCGACTTGAGTTCAGCTGACTGCACTTCTTGCCTTTCAGAAGCCGTCGGAAAGTTGAAGAATTTGTGCGGTTCTGCTGCCGCGGCTGATGTTTTCTTAGCACAGTGCTATGCTCGTTACTGGGCATCCGGCTACTACGATTTCTCAGGTGCAAGAAATCTTTGTCCCTTTTGGTTTGTTTATTATGAATGTGAATGTCTATAGCTAGCTAGGTTGCAGAAAGCGTTGTTCAGTGCCATGAATATACGAAGTTGTAAAGTTGATAGCATTGTTCTCTAGAGCTAACACCAATTTGAACCGATTTATGGCTCATATTTGGTTGTGAAAAAAGGAGATCATTCGACATTTTCCAAGCCCAGGGCAAGGGTCAACAAGCATTCTTCTTCTAAAGTAAAGCATTAGGATGCATCTGTACTTTAAGTTGCTTTCTTGTTAGGCACATCCCCATTCTTAGTGTTCTTTTGGTTTGTATTCTTCTCTCTCATCGTTTCAACCTTTTGCTTATTAATCCTTTCATTTATTAAGAGTCCTTTTATTTTTTTCTCCACACTTCAATAAAGCAATTTAGGACCCACTTTCATTCAAATAAGTTCAATAATCTTCGTAAAAAAATAAAGTTTAGAATTTTTTATCATAATATAATCACTTCAATTACAGTAAAAGTATTTTAAATGTTTTTTAAAAAATATATCATGCGCCCCCCCCCCACCTTAGGACATTCTTTCTAGTTGATTCTAATTGGTCGAATGACGATTTAAAATTGGTCCCTCCCTTGTTCACAACGAATCAATGGACAAAAACGAATAAAAATGTCTCTAAAGAATCCCCTCGAACTGGTAAATTGTTCTTTCATTGATTTATCCTCTAATAATTTATTTGTTTGTATAGAGAATAAATTAAAAAGGATGAGAGAGAGAGAGCTTTAGCAAACAGACATACAAATGTGGACTGTGGCAGTGGCAGCCTTGGTTCAATCTCTTGTCAATCCATATTAAATTATTCATAAGATTACTAATTCCCATTGCTTTTGCTTTTGCTTTTGATGTCTGTATAGATTCC
Organism: Swietenia macrophylla; assembly: GCA_032401905.1. Classification (NCBI taxonomy): domain Eukaryota; kingdom Viridiplantae; phylum Streptophyta; class Magnoliopsida; order Sapindales; family Meliaceae; genus Swietenia; species Swietenia macrophylla. The sequence continues at coordinate 6,625,344 of CP135579.1, read as the reverse complement.
TCTCACGATGACCAAGTGGGAAAAACAGTCGCCATTATCGTTGGTGCATTAGGAGGTTTAGCCATTCTTATCGTTCTTCTCTCAATTTGCCGAAGAACAATGGGTACAAAGATTTACAGTCCAATCCCATCTTCATAAATTTTCTTGCCAATCCAATTCCGACAAAATATTAACCATGGCAAAATTCTGCATGCAGGTTAAGCAGACAGCTGACATGGAAGTTGCTCGATATAGAGTGATGATCGAAGACCATGCCTGTCGGCTATAGTATTTTTGTAGCATCTTTATCTTCTACTTTAATACGTCATGGTTTTGAACAATAGAGAGCGCGGTGTTGTTAATTCCAATTCTTATGGTACAAAGTCGTAGTACTCTCATTCTCATATCCACATCAAAAGAGCTGCCCATGGATTCCCTTCATGCTGTACCCTCTTTATCATATTTCATTTTTGAAAATCTTTTTCCAGATTTCTAATTTCTGTTTCTTTTAGGCGGTGAAATCTGTGGGGATGAATTAGTATTACCGTTGTTTTGTTTCTTCTCCCTAAATCCGATCAGTAAGTATTACGGTTTACCCGGCGGGCAAAGACGCATTATTGGGCCTATTTGAACCAGCGAAATGGATCCATAATCCACTTCCATTTTGAAGTTATATGGGCTTCTAATGAGCGGGTTCATTTGATTTCTGAGTACACTCATGGTTGGATTCTGTGGATTAGTACTGAACTATGAAGTGTTTCCATTTCTCACAAATGGATGCTTACAGAATGAAGTAGGGGGGAGTTTGCGAAACTATTCACTTATATCAATTATAATAATATAATAAAATTATTTAATTAATAAAAAATTATTATTTTAATAAAAATTTGAAAATAAATTTTATTATTTAATTTGTAAATTTTTTTATTTAAACAAGACTAGTTTTAATTTTTAAAATTTTTATCAATAAAAATAATTATTTTTTTATTAATTAAATAATTCTATAATAAAACTGTTTTATTCGAGATTTTTTCATAAATTATTTTACATTTTAGTATCAATTAAGGGGAACTGGACAATTGCCCTGGATAGGATTTAGGTTATTGTTTTTCCTCTGTTGTGGATAGGATTCAGCCGTTCAAATGGGCTAATTTTTTCATTAGTCAGAGATGTATCTGGCAAGAAAACTTGTTTGTGATATTGACGCCTTAACGAACAACGAGAAAACAACTCTATTTATTGAATTTGGAGTATTGAAAGAATACATTCTCAAGTTACAAAGCACACTAGCGTGATAAGTTGAAAAGATTGTTTAACCAAGACCTTATTTGCATTAAAAATGGACAATAATTACATACAATAATGATTACATTGCATTCCCACAAGCAGAATGTTGTTGAAATTACATTGCAATTCAACAAAGCATAAAAACTGAATACGCCATGCCAATGCCATGCTGGTCTGGTAGTCCCTTGGACTGCCTTATTTTTGTTGTCCTTTCTTTTTTTTCAACGGAACAACTTAAATTTTCTGTGCATTAAAGAAATCAAATTAGAGACCGGAGGTGAAAGGCACACCGGCGTTCCCTATCCAAGAACCGCCGCCGAGGAAATTTCCGACGGTAAACTTGCTAGCCTCAGTTGCTGAAGTAAGAACATGGTATCCTTTCCAATTGACTCTACGCGCCGTAGATGAACCCGGGCCAGTGTTGGAATACTCGGCATAATACAACGTATTCAGAGCAAAATTGCCATCCCACGGCATCCAGCCATCCGGTTGGATCAAGCTATCAAGGAAAGTTTTCATGTAAACGGTTCGTGAGTATTGCCTCCATGGTCTGCCAAGGAATGTTTTAACCGAGCTTTGAACCGGCTTCAACTCTGAAGAAGCAGTAACCCTACAGTTATGAATAATGATTCCAGTGTTTTGGTTAGGGTCAGTTCTAGCTTGGGCAGTGAGAGTGTTGGTCTTGTTCGGTGGTTTGCGAGGATAAATGTTGCAGTTTTGCAAGACAACCGCGGCGTTGCCGAAGATAAAGTCAACTGTGCCGTAAATGTCGCATTCTCTATAGAATTGTCTTTCAGAATGGACGTAGAGAGTGTCTTGATATCCTTCGAAACTGCACTTGTAGAAAACTGAGAGATCAGAACCAGAACGTAAAGCCACGGCTTGGTGATTTTGCGGACCGGCAGTGTTGCGGAATGTTATGCCTTGAGCCATAAACCCATCACCAACAACAGCTGAAATTCCACACAAGAAAGGAACAAAATGTCAGAGCTGATAAATTATTTTCATTCACCATTCTTTTTTTGAAGGTAATTGCTCTATAATTCATAGTCATTATCAATTCGAAGAGCTAAACAGTGACATTCAGCTGAACCTTATTCAATTGCATTAATTTTACTTTGAATTATTCTATCTAGCTAGCTTTCTAGACACCGACAGGGATAAAACCTAAAACCAGATTGACTAATTCCTCAGCGAAATCAATTTAAATTGGTTTAAAGAATCGAATTTTTGGAAATTTTTAGTCAAACGAGTGAATCGTATTGGGGCTCCAATCAAAATCCTGACTTTGCCAACGTTACAAGGTTACGACTTTGTAGCAAAATCTAGAACAAGGATTATGTGTAAAAGTCCTGTCAGTACATAGATTGATAGAGTAATAATGTTACCTATTTATGCGATGAAATCTGATTGTCAACGAAATCAACTTTTAATGGCACATGAATAAAGACAATATATGCCCGAAGACTTGTACCAATTGGATAATTTATGTACTTGCTTGCACTAAAAGCAAAACAACATAAGCCTGCTGATGATCACTATTGCTCTGAAAATACTACAATATGTTGGTCCCAGTTTCATAGACATGCCTCATGATGTTAACATGCAACAACAAAAATAAGAACGTAAGCTCTTTTTTTTCTTTTGGGACCAATCCAATTCTACAACAAAACTATATAATATTACCCAGCTGACTTGGCAGCTTTTTATTCCCCTTCCTTTCTTCTTAAGAAAATATTTTCATGTTTCTTGTGTTCTTTTATTATTATTATTATTACGATCAGAATAATGTTTAATAATAGAGAAAACTTCATCAATTTGACTAGGCCTTGCGACCGGTTTATAATTCTAGGAAAAATTCATGGAGATTGATATAACTCACCAACGGTGGCTGAATTGAAGGTTGTAGCGCCTCCTCCAACGCTTTTGCTTCCAGTGATAATGGTCTTGCCAATACCGTCACCCACGAACATAATAGACTTGGCTTTCACCTCGATATTCTCCTTGTATGTTCCTGCCTTAATATATATCACAAACCTACCGGAACCTGACCGTTTTGATGCTGCGTTTACCGCCTCCTTTATCGTCCTAAAGTTTCCGGAACCATCTTGGGCCACCACGACGTTTGCCCGAGGAGCCGGTGACGTTGTTTGCAACAACTTCCGGTCACCTGGCTTCACCCATGTTGGGAACCCATCTTTGTAACTAGGTGCTTCATACGGCACCTTGTTGAGGGACAAAGTGTTACAGATCAACTTGGTTACATTGTTTGACATCAAAGGTAAAACATTGTCGGGAACTCCAAGTTCATAGAAACCGGTTCGGCATGTCTCTAAGTTGGTTAGAGCTGTGCTGAGCCATGTTTGCTTGTCAACTTTGGTGCACTTGCGACTAGAGTCGAGGGATTGGTTAAGCTTGAGAATTGTTAATTCATAAAGCTTAAGGCAGTCGTCCCATGCAGCCTTCTCAAGCTCGTTTCGGCACTTTGAGCCAAGGGAATTTGTGCGTTGTTGGGCATGCTGGGCACGTTCTAGCGCAAGCCGAATGGCAATTTTGTAAAAATCGGAATCCTGAGTGATACGAGTGTTTTGAAGTTTAGTTGTCAAGAAATACTCACAGGGTTCAGGATTTGGTGTTTTGCCACACCATGATTTTACGTCAGTCGGATTGTAGCAAAAAATGGTAGGGGAGAGAAAAAGGAGCAGCAATGAAAGTGTTGGAAGAATTCGAGGAAGAGCCATGAGGGATTAAGGATGAGAACACTACCCTGCTAGGGTTTGTGGGAATTGTGTGAGGGATGAGTGCTAAGCTCATCCCTTTATATAGAAACGAATACACTGGCCCAGGAGGGGCTTATTGACTAATCATGGGATGGCACGACAACTTAAATTGTTTTGCCTCTTTGTGTACTAATCAATATGCGCTTGTTTATTTCCAGAACATAATTAAACAATTAATGCGTTAGTTAGTATGATTGACTTTAATTACATCGATGATCTGACATATGAACTGCGAAGGAAGCTGGGAAGTCAATGAACGCGTTGTTGACACTTGACAGGTTCAAAATCATGCAACATTTGTACGATGAAACCATTTTTCACTGTATTTCCGCAGTGAGCTGAATATAACATGGAAATTAACTGGAAAACTGTAATAATCTACAAAGCAGATGAAAAACCTTTGAAGAATTACGTAACAGATCAACATTGTAATTTCAGTTAGGCTGAATTAATAAATTATAATTGAGACAAATTCCCAAAAATGGCCAATGCATGACGCGTGTATCTCTTGTCTATTCTACATTAGTAGATTGATCATTCAAAAAGAAGAGGGCAAAAAATTCAATACTTTTAGCTAAAATTACTAAATTAATTGTCGTTTTGGCAGTGTTCATCAATTCCCAAATAATGACTGCAACATCAAATACTTTTTTATTAAACAACTGGGATTGCATACCCGGGTTGCCTTATACCTTTCCAGTTGTTGATAATTATATATTTGACCGCCAACTGGCTAAAGGCAAAGTTGTCCGAATTTGAACTTTTACTTGATATATAATGCCCACGTGTTCCATTTTAACTCCTATTTTTCTAGATTAATTTTGATAAATAAGGAAATTACACATGTTAATTTTCAAATGACAGCAAATTAATTGACCATTAAAGTGCCTACTGAATAGGCATGCTTATCCGATTAAACTGTTGACTATTACATGCAAGTCGAATGACCGACACCTCTGTTGGCAAGTTCTAGTTTTAACAATTATGTGGTCATTTATTATTCAAATACCATGTCCTTGATGAACTAGTCAAGGAAATCAATCAAGAATATTTCTGGCATAAGAGAAGCCCAATTCCTCACCTAACAAGTTTGATTATTACAAAACATTACACGAAAGCTGCCAATATGTTTATGATTCTTGAATCAAGTGGGATTATGGTGATCTAATTCTTTAATTAACATATACTTTACTTCCAAACTAAGATAATATATAATATAGAATTTGTATTTAGTATGATTATTTTATTAGGAATTTACATGATTGGCTACTTATGTATGAAACTAAATAATTAATTAATTTTTCTAATAGCAACTGTAGATTCTATAAATAGATTATAGACATTCAAATCTAATAAATTAGGTACCAAATTCAAAATTCGTGTCTATCCTATACAGGATCGATCTGGGTGATGACTGTAAAATTGAATTTGGATTTTGGCGTACTGTAATCAAAATCTGCCCACTAATGGAACAATAGAAGTCGTACGTGCTTCGTGTAAAGTACACGTTTGGTACGGCAATCGATGGCTGACAGAGCTGTTTGGATTCTATTAGATTGAATTTGAACTTTCAATCTCGATATTATCACGTTGCCATTCACTATATGGTAATTGTAAATATTAGGGCTTTAATTCGTTGAATCAAAGAGCCATAAATTTTGGACATTAATCAAATTAAGGAGTAATTAATTGGACTAGTTGCAATTCAAAATTAGTTAAAGTGGGAAAAGACTTTTGCCTAAACCCAGAAAGGAATGAATAATGGTGTGTAATAATGAACGTCGTGGTCAATATATTTACTTTGATGTTGCAACATCGCAATCAAGGCATCATCGTCATCTAACTATTTCATCATCATAAAATTTAATAATTGATTTTGATTGTCATTCAAAATACGGTAGCGCCCATGGGACCAAAACTAGGGATGGTAGATCACCAACATTGAATTCACTTGATGAAGTTTCTTCCTTCACGCTTGTGATGATACACCCTTTTTAGAAATTAGAAGATCAATCAAAACATTGTTTCTCATCTTCATTTATTTCATCAAACGAACTGCCACTAAAGTTACTTATTGATTCACAAATTTTTTTAAGGTTTTTAAATAAAATTATAATATTTATTTTAATAAAAAATTTAAGGTGAAACAATTTTATAGTATCGATATAATTGAAATGATAAAATTATTTAATTAATAGAATAATAAAAATTTATGTATTAATAATAAATAAAAATATTAAAAAAGAATTATATCATCTAATTAGTACAGTGAGATAAATTTATAAAAAAATTTAATTTTTTTTAATTTTTTACTAATAAATAAATCTCTTTCAATTTATTAATTAATAATCTAACTATATCAGCTACACTGACATGATAAAACTTCTAACTAGTGTTCAGATAATCTCTTTTACTCTAAAAAATTAATTTATATAAATAATTAATAATAATTCACAAAAATATGTCTCTATAATTTATAATAACTATGATTTATTTAAATTTTCATTAAAGTGAAAAAGAATCGTTATGTTGACATTAATATAAGTGTTGTGGCTGAAATTTCTTCTAGTCAAATTCATGCCACTTTTTAAAAATATCCTTATCTAATAAGAGCGTGACAAATGACTTGTCCAAATGGTCTATTAAATGAAATTATAAAAAGGAGGTAAACACGCAAGAACAAAATATAATTTACAATTACACTTCATTTTTATGTTTCGATTTTTGTCTCTTTTTGCATGCAAAATCGAGCGTTTCTAGTAGTAAATAACCAGAACACGTATGATCTATTGCACCATGACAAATCATCCATGTCTTGCTCCAAATTTACGACATGTCGTCATGAGCAACTACATCCAAATGCATCGGTGAGATGGTAACCGACAGCAGCATAGATTGTGCTTTTCTTCGTATGAGAATTGTCTCTACTGTATTGGAGAACACTCGGATGATATTTCTGTGAGATGACTCCATGTCACTATATGATGGTCCTAAAGCAATGACACTTGGCCATTTAAATTCCATGTGTTTGCTGCTTCACCTTACCGCGCTCTGCTTTATAATTGCACAAACAAACTCCGGCTTAGTAAGTATATGCGTGTCTTGCTTACCAGTCTTCACGGCAAAAACGTCTACTTTTGTGGCCACCTTTCTTCTTTTCCCAGCCATGGCCGCCGCCGCCTCTTGCACCCAAGAACTTACTGCGGTTCAAACGGCCAGAGCTGCTGTCTTGAAAGCTAAAAACTCGGGTCAGGCTTCCATTACACCAACTAGGTTAAACCGACACTTGAATTATCATCACTCCGAGGCTTGAAGGGAATGTGCTAAACTCTATGATGAAAGCGAGTCTCGTCTCGCACACTTGCACGCGGGCGAGAACTACACTTTCGACGATGCTCGCACGTGGCTGAGTAGCGCGCTCGCTTGCCATTGGACTTGTGTGCATGGATTGGTAGAGAATGATTTGTTCAAACCGTTGCAGGAGCTCAGAATTTGACTGTATACCTTGGTGAAGCTTTGAAGTTGTATGCGAGAGCTAGCGGTGTTAGAAGGGGTAGACGGTTCCTTGTTTTTGTCATTAGAATTAATTCTTTGTACTTGGAAAATGGTCGAATTGATTCTTAGAAATATACTAATTTCTTACTCTATATGGCTTTCTTCAAAGTGTTTTTCATTACGTTGTTGGTTGTTTACAGGACTACCAGACCACAAACTGGTGGACTTCTAGCATCGTGGAATCCAGCAACTTCCAAGCCGGACTTCGTAGTGGCACAGGTTGGTTCAGGCACGCACAGAACGATTAATGAAGCACTGGCTAAACTTGCAAGAACGGGTCATAGTTGGGCAGAAAGAGTAATTATTTAAGTAAAATCAGGAGTGTATAAAGAAAAAGTTGAGATTCCACGCCACCTCAAGCTCAGACTCGTGGATTCCGTAGACTGGCGTGCCGTATTGGCCAGGAATTTAAAACGGCTGTCAACTTATTATAAATAAAGTT
>CP135579.1:6419184-6616948 GCA_032401905.1 Swietenia macrophylla | reverse complement strand
GTTCAGTTTGAAATTTGAATTCTTGCAAACATTGCCAGCCTGAAGTGTTGGTTATTTGATGACGTTGCATCTAGTTAAAATTTAAATTGCAATTCTTCCTTTTGATATTCATTAAGGTTTTCTGTTCTTAAAAGTTCTCAGGACTGCTTCAAAGCTTCTTGGAGCTCGCACAAATCTGTTCATTTGAAGGCAAAGCTATCTGCACCAGGAACAGGTACTCAAACTTCAGACTTACTTAATGACGGTTGGCTATACTGCTTGAAGAAAGGACAGAATCGAGTCTGAAACTTCCACATTTTGACTGGACGGGGTACTTTCCAAGAATTTAGTTTCCAATTGCATTCTTAACTTATCTTTCGTTTGTGTTTTTTCAAGTCAGGCAATTGATAAGCAGTATTTAGTAATTTATTCTTCTTGTTTTTGCTAAACAGGTAAAATCATATTGTGGTCATGGTATTGGGGAGCTGTTTCATTGTGCACCAAACATTCCCCATTATTCAAGTGCTACACCATGCTTTCAAACTCTGTATTTCCTACCCAAAGTCTATTTCATGGATTTCTCTACAGTGGATAAAAAGAAACTACCCTGATTGGGTCAAAAGAGTTCAAAGACCACTTGATTCTAAGTGATTATCACATCTGAGTTGTTTGCCTTGACCTGAGCAGAGAATAAAGCTGTTGGTGTGATGAAAGCTGGACACACTTTTACAATTGAACCAATGATCAATGCCGGTACTTGTTTAACTTATTTACATTGTTGAACCTATCAGACAGACAGTTTCTTCATTTGGTTGCTATATTAAATCTATTTTATTTATTTCCTCAACAAGGGGTTGGCGTCATCAAATGTTGCCCGACGGCTGGACTGCCGTTACAGCAGATGGCAAAAGCAGTGCTCAATTTGAGCACACTCTTTTGGTAACTGCACGTATCTATCATATTTCCTTTCGTGTTCTCTATCTGTTGTAAGTGTAATTTATGCAATTTAGTTGGGGCAGAGCCCCAATCCAACTCCTTTATCACTCGGGATAGAGCTGAGGCTCACCATCAGTGATCCGTACAAAACTGCGTGGGGATCTAGAATGGCGTTGTACTTGCTACTTGCTGCGTGTACGTTGGAGAATCATCTCTTTTACGTGTTGAGCTAAGTAGTAGTTTGGAGATTGTTGGTGCCCATTTTGGATGAATCCTGTATCGTATGCTACAGAAAAATGGTTACAATTCATCTTAGTTGTATCGATCTTCTAACAAATTTGTTCCCATGCAGGTAACTGAAACAGGTGTTGAAGTTCTTACTGCGAGGTTGCCCTCATCTCCCAACGTGTTTCCTTTGCTAAATGCATAGATGTCGATTCTCTTCTGCCGCAGAAGAGGTGGACAATATGTCAATCATCTATTATACCACCGATTTACTGATTGTAAACTGTAGTGCGATAATCTACCAGCCTTACCGCTTTTGTTGAATGATGCCCATGTTTGTAATTTATGTGCTGAACTATTATTCAATTTTGAACCTGGGTTAGACTTGTGAGCAGATTTCTAAGATTAATTTTTCTTCCCTCAACTAGTCTTGTAATAATAATTATGATAATTTTTGTTTAATGGTGTTATAATTTTTTGGCATTGTGGACACAGTGACGGATTAATAGGGAAAGCCCGGTCCAACCAAACGGTCTGTTCTCTTAAGGAATATGGTAGAACTTGCTTCTTGAATTCTTTCTTTCAGACAAGCGTTCTTCTCCACAACTGCGCCAAAGAAAGAATTTGACCGCCTATTTACCCAATTTCTCTGGTCTGGGTCCTTGATCTATTAGGTCCATTTTCCTAAAGAGACCGAGGGGATTCCACCCGCAGTGCCCGAATGGCTGAATAAAATAGCCCTCGTCCCTGTCCCTTTCGTTCGGCTGGTTGTGAACTCGTCAATTAAACAAACAATTCTATAAGCCGAGAAAATTGTATCCTCTTACATATTGTTGACCCGAGCGGGGAATGTCTTAATGAGCTACGACGTTCAGTTAGCTGCCAGTTGCCCTTGTGAGAACCACATGTCATCCGCACTGAAGTTGTGTTAGCTTAAAGTAAATTAGTGGACGACAACACATTTCCTAATGCAAACAGCATGTGCTAACACGGTAAACAATAACCGAACCCCTCTGTTACTCATCAAGAGTAAAAGAACGACACGTTGGACGGTAATTATCTTCATTCTTTTCAAGTACGACGAATTCATCTCGCCGTGTAACGGCTGGAAGAATTCCTTGAAGCTAATAGAAGAAGTGAATCTCTTCCTCCCAAGGAAACAAGCAAACAAGCGGAATAAGGAGGTCATAAAAGCGGAGCAAGCAAATAAGATACAACAAATAGATGATATAAGATTAGAACCCAGTTGACCCAACCAAGGAGGAATATGATGCATTTTCATCAGTTGCAGTACGCCTCTTTTCGTCATCCTTGTGTGATATTTTGTTGGTATGAGTGGGTAGTCCCGTGTCCAGACCAGCCAAACCATACAATTCTAACCTTTGGTGCCTAATGGCTTCCATGTCACTTTCCCAGCAAGTCTCAGCAATAATTTCTAGTGCTTTCTCTATCTTGTCCTCTGCCACAAGATTTCCATTTTGCAGAAGCACTAGGTAGACTTGTTCTGCTGACGCTTTTCGAATCTGTGTGAAAAAGGAATGCTAGTGAGAAGAAAAGGGCAATAAGACCAAAATCATGGGTCCATTGTCAAGTATATACTTTGTCATACGTTATTCATAATCTGTTTGACTAATACAAACCGAATAAATAGAAATTTTTAAGGAGCGAGGGTATGGCAAACCTTAGGGTAACGATGGCCAAGGAAACTGAGAAGATGAGAGAAGGCCCGAGTGTTGATGGAATCTGAAACTGAAGCAATATATCCAAGTATTGCAATCCCTGCATATAATTTAGAGAAGTCCTTGGACGCTTTCAATTCAACCATCAGGGAGTCCAAAACACCAGTACAGAAGATTGGCGTGTGAGCCTAAAATAAAAAAAAAAAAATTAAAAGTTTAATGGCTGAACCACTACAAAGAAAATAATAAGATTCACCAAACAGAATGAATACATTCTTTTCACAAACATGCTTCCTTTACTATTTACTTGTAGAAAGACGTGCTACTTTAGGAACAATGAATCCAGTAGAAAAGAGAGACATAATTGTAGGGAAAAAAAAATCTAGATCTAATTCACAGATTGTTGGACTGGAAATTTGACACAAAACTCCAAATATATAAGCTCTATATCAGTTATCCCTAAGAACGACACATCGTGAAAGAATTTCCAATGCTTAAGGCATGCATAAATGAGCTTGCTAGATGAAATAATTGTGAAACTAACAATGAAATAAAATTGTGAAATACGAGAAGAGAGAAATCAAAGCTAACCTCCATATTCAAGAATATCTTCCTGCTGAAAAGACTCTCAATCGTCTGAAACAAATGATACAAATCATCAAGATAAAAATTATTCCACAAAAATAAGGACAACAGGATGAATACATGTGTAAAGCATGAGAAAAACAAGGAAAAGTGATTGAATATGCATATGCCTTGAATATGTAAACTAAGATAATTCATCAGCTTGTGATACACAGTAGCAGGGGCAGAGCAAGGTACACCGTGTAGGGCAATTGCCCCCCGATATTTTTTTCAACTCCTAAATATATTACCCAATCTACAGTAGTCAAGGCTGGAATGAAAGTATGAAAGGGAGCATCTTCTTGTATTCACTAATTCAAAAACCTGCCATCCAGCTCACAACAACCCAGCCGATCACATAAAAATTTTCTTAGTCATTTCACTCAAAAGTGAGAGAGAGAGAGAGAGAGAGAGAGGGGGGGTCAACAATTAAGGTCTTGAGATTTGTGGCATGACAAAAAGAATATGGCCCATCATGCTAAAAGAAAAAAAAAATATTGTGAGAGAGCTTATGAACCTTTAAAGTGGGAATTATCACTCTGTCACATCTTTTGTAGTGTTGGAGAACCCAAATGATGTCATTAGACAGCATGTACTCTCTGGAGCTTCTTCCATTTAGGTCTTCAGCTTCAACCCTTTGAAGGTAATCCAACAATGCTGAAAGTGATGCCTTCCTCAAGGAATCTTGCAGCCCGCCAATTGATATAACTAATCCAGAAAGCAATACCCTACTATAGCAACTGAATTGAAGTAATTGTACAAAACGTGGATATGAAAAGGAGGGTACCTACAAGAAAGCACATAATTTCCCATCTGTCAAAAGACTTAATTTAGTAATCGTGCAAACTAGAGGAAAATTGGCCCACAAGTACTTACCCCCCACTTAAAATCTCCTTCACTAGGAACAATTTCTTCTAGCTTTTCCTTGTAAGGTATAAATGGGACAAGAGTTGTCTTGTTGTACAAAATCCTTTGGAGAACCTTTGCAGCTGCTTCTCTTAGTTTATCCATCTTCTCCACAGCTTGCTTAATGATTCCAGCAACTACATTGGTAGCCAGATCTGCATCAAATAATGAGTTCATCTTGCTGTTTTCTTCTCTGACACTATTTGGCAGCTCTGATATAGATTCAACTCCTTGTGCCTGTCTACTGCAATTCACAGAATCTCTCTTGCAGAGAATATATGTACACATTTCAAGGCCATCCATAGCGGCCTCACGGACCCAAGAACCTACATCGCCTCTGTTATCAACAGAGTAGTCATCAAGAGCTCTGAATAAACTAGTCATCACTTCGGTTTTTATTAGATGAAACAAAGATACTTCGTCCCCTCCAGAATGTGTACTGGAATGTTTTTGTGCCTGAGTCAATGTTTCACACACTGATATAAGTCCTTTAACAGCATTTACACGTGCTTCAGCATCTCTGTCCTCAGGGTTTGCCTGCACCCAAAAAATATCCAGTTCTCTGAGTCAATTATCCATTTAAGGTGCTAGAGTAGGAAACATCAATATCACAAAAAATTATATAATGCACCTCAATTGCAGAAGAGCTGCAAAGTTTCAAAAGCACATCCCTCCACCTTTTAGCCAAAACTTCATATGGCAAAACCCCTAATGCCAATGCAGATCCTCTTCTTACGGCCACATTTGGATCAGTCAGCTGTTCCAGGTACTTCGAAGTTATACCACCAGCAACTCCATTGTCGCTAGCTGCAAGGTATGCTTGCACGAAGGGTTTTAGGGCTTTAACTGCTGCATTCTATAAATCACATGAAATTTTTGATTCACAAAATCAGAATATATATAGAAATTAGACAAGCAAACATGCAGAAAATCAAATGTTACAAGCACCTGTATCTGAGAATTAGGATGTTTCAAATTCTCATTAAGAGTATCAATCAAACTGCACTTTATTTTCTCAGGCAATGAAACATAAGATAAAGAGATACATTCAATGAAGCGGGAAACAGCTGAACGCATTATTTCTCCACCCTTCCCACGATAAAGACGTGCTTTCTCAATACCGGGAACTAGACCAGCAACATGTTTCTGTTTATCTGTAAAAGCAAACAAAATGGCAAACCCATGACTTGGTTTATGCATTTGCAAGTCAAAGAAATCAGGACTGCTTGCCTTGAATTTGAAAGAGAGATATAGAAGATGACACATATACTCTTACCATTCAAAGTACTAGCAATATGCTAACTTTTATCCTCATTTTTTATTTAATAAATAAATAAGCTTTCTTATATATCAAAACTGCATTTTTTGCTTCCAGAAAGGAACCTGGATAACTCCTCTCTCTTGGTGGAGTTGGTTGGACACCAAAAAGCTATACAGAATACCTTGTCTTAAATCAACTTCTACCAGTTACATATAGCCAAGGAAACTCCCTCAGTTCCTAAATCTCCACATTAACCACAGCCTCAAACACGATAATAGATCATTCATCAGATTTGTTTTTGCATTCACATAAATCTTGCTTTAAATGCTTTGATAGTGGTCTTATTCACTTCCATGTTTTGACACAGGTTGTATCATATTTACCAAATTTTAACCAACTTAACATTTAACTTCATCAATTGAGTGTCTGGTAGTTTAATTCCATTATGAAAAAACTACACATGAAATCAGGGCAAGAAAAGAAGACACGTAAAGATGATAAAACCATAAACTAGAATATTGCATTTTCATTCAAATAAATATAAGGTTCGAGGGAAAGGAAAGAAAACCAACCAGCAGAAAGTCGATAATCACATTTATGCAGAGCCAAAACAACTTCCCCGGCTGCTAAGGTTGCACCATGGCGCGTACATAAATCAGTTGAGAGAGTAGAAGGAATTAATTTTTCCAGAACAAACTTTGCAAAATATTCAGGATCATACTTCACAAGAGCAGAAAGTGCCTCTGCAGCAAGTTCTCTTAAAACTTTATCCTAAAGAAATTAAACATTTACTTAAAACAACCAATTGTATAGAACAAGAAGAAAAAGGATGGAGATTATTTGGCAAAAGCATAAGAAATAATATATCAGATTCTTAGTTCGTGTCATGTGCCCCACACAGTAAATTACAAATATTAATAGAAGTTTGGTGAAAAATTCAGCTAAGTTGTAACCAAAAGATCAGGATGATTATCGCTATTATATTGTTAACAAAACTTAGTTCACATGTTGTTCGAGAATAAAACATGGGAAAGTAGCATGAAAACCTGTAATAAAATAAAATGGGAAAATATAAGTTTAAATAAACTATTTTCAGGATTAAAAGCTGTGGCATGTTTCATTCAGCGAATATGAATACATTTTCAAATATATACAGGAAGACTGTAAAAGGAAGATCAAGTCAAGAGCATACCCAGTGACAGATTTTGTTATACACCAGTTCATCCACGAATGGATAAAGATAACCCTCATACTGAGCAATAGAGACAGCAACATGAAGGTAAGAGTTTACTCGTGAAGAGAGTGAAAAGTAATCTGCAGTATTCACTATGTCAATGCCATGTGGGTAATTTCCTTGTCTTCCAACGTTCTCCTGAAAAGCAGCTGTGGCTGCTCTTCTACAGTTAACCTAATCATACATCAAAAGTTTTAGCATGGTGAAAGAAAATAACAGAATGTTGGGCTCATAAAAGTAAACCGGCAGAAGCAAATGAATGCTTAGCACCTCGCGGTCATAACAAGCCACCGTTAACAAGTGTGGAGCAAGCTGCTCCAGTATGTTTCTCATATCCGTGTGATAATATGCACGTCCAAATGCCCAACAAACATAGGCAGCAGCATCACGCACATGGGACCCAACACTATGGGAACCTCTTCGAATGTCATAATGTAGTGCCTGTTAAGAAAATTAACATTTAATCATACCCAAACACAATCATGTTTAAGTCACATCTTTCACTTGAAAAGAAACATGCTAAACATGGGTAAGGAAACAAAAAGAAGATAGAAGAAGGGACCAATTTTATTGAAAATTGAATTTTGAAACCATGTCCTTATTTAAGAAATATTTTTTCATCAATCACATGCAAACAGTGCACAATGGCTCAACAACATTCTAACCATCAGAGAAAAAAAATCAATTACCATGTAAAAAATATAAGGAAAAAAGAAAACCTACAAACCTTAACAACAACAGGTACAACTTTGGGAAGACTGCTAGGTAACAGCAATCCTCTACGCGCTAGTTCCGCCAAGGCTAAGCAACCCCCGTGCCATGAACCATCGCCCTACAAAGATTGTGGCATGTTAGCCCGACCCAGCTCCAAAAATATATGAAAATTAACATTAAAAAAATTGGAAAAAATATATGCAGTATGGTAACAGCATTCCAGTATCTATGACTTAAAATTATCAGCAATGGTGAATCAAGCCAATTCAGGGACAAAGGCAGCACAAGATGCAAGAAACAGCAGTATACCTCCCCCGGTGAGAAGAGCTCAAGCACAGACAACAAGATCTCTTCTGAAAGGGAGGATGTTAAGCATGAAGTTATACGGCCAACTCCTTTTGCAGCAGACCAGCGCACAACAGTGTCCTGCATTAACAACAAGATCAACATTAAACAGAAAGTAAATGGTAAAAATTACATCAAAGTAGATTTAGAATAAGATGAACAGAAAGAGGTGGCACATTTGCAAGCAATCCACAAATCCATATATTGTTATTCATGTTTTGGAAGATAATCAACACAGCCCAGCAGTGTAAGGTTTATTGGGAATAACTTATGGGTTCAAAAATGAGAATACCTTCAAAAATCAGTGACAATCTACAGAAACCTAAAAAGTTCCTACCAATTAATCGTACAATTTCAGACCAATTAGGAAGATGAAAATCCAAGGATGACTACCGTCTGCATAACTGGATTTCAACCTTAAGACATACCGTGTCTCTTAATCCAGACAGTAAAATTTCAATAATCTCCTCCAGAATGTCAGGAACATCCATGTCTTCGTCTTTCAAGCAGTTCAAATTTTGCTCTGATTTGGAGCTGTCAACTACACTATCATCACAATGATCTGTTTCCCTGGATGCAGCCCCCAAAGACATATTCTCTCCAAGTGAGCTGGTTCTGCTCTGCATGTATGGCATATCAAGAAGGCGAGAGAAAGCGTCAGAGTAATGTTATATTAATTGGATGCCAAGTTAACAAATAAAACCGCTCACCAGGAATAAAATTTTGCTCTGTTTAATTAGTAGGATTTAAACTTAAGACCTATACTAAACACTCCCCACCTCGTTTCCACTTGAGCTAAAGCAAAAGAGCCATTCAAAAGAATATTGCCAGTGATAAATATGGATATAAGATGGAATGCAGCAACTGATGACATGGAAAGTAGACAAAAGGAGAGAGCAAGATGAGAATCCTATATCAGAGGTAGACCCTTTTGATAGATGGTTTAGGATGACAAGGCATGTAGATAATGACATTCACAGATCATTTCAAAAAGAAGTTTGTATTTTCAGAGATGTACAAAAGAGGGGACAACCTTAGCCTGGTAGAACTGTTAACCAATTCTGAAACATATGCCTTATGGCAGACACTCTGACTTGTGTGCTCAACAAAATGCCACGGACCAACACTCTGCAAAGAAGAACATTGTATCTTTTTGCTTTTATAGTGCTAGTGGCTCCTTTATATTTACAGTGAATGGTTCATGAGCTCTCCAATCTGTACCTTATACCCATCCATCAATTGTAATGTCAGGCTACATCAAGTATGTCCCCCATTTGCCAAATACAGCTTGAAAATGCATAAATGATCAAAGGGACAACAAATAGGGCATGTCATGCATGAACATCATGAAACATCAGCCCTAATATAATTATAAAGACAGAAGTTAACATGCTAAATATGAAAGCTCATCAAAGTCATGGAGCAGTTGCAGTGAGAGGGCATGATAAAATTAAATAGAAACCAACCACATATCTCCAGGCTGGCGTACGATGAGGGAGACAAGTAAGCCCGATCCGCTGAGTTAACTTCACCAGATACTTGCGAAGTAGAGGACTCCTACCAGCAGAGCCAGACTTGAACAACGTTGATGCATCATTCCAGACAACAGGAACCACATCCACCAACACTTTTCGGCCACCAGCCTGACTATAATAAATAATAAATAAGATATCTAACAGCTGAAAAGCAATCAACAATTAAAATGAATCATTTGACAAACATCAGATGCAAAACCTGATGATTTGCCAAAATAAATCCTAATTACTTGTAACTTGAAAAATTAAACTTCTCTTGGTAGAACTAATTGAAATGAAATTCTGCAATATCACTGCTGACAAAGGTTCCAAAAGCCATTAATTTGTCACACATCCATGGTGAAAAAAGACAATGTGACCATCAGCAAATTGACAGCAGAAGATTGCCCAGAACGACTTCCAAGAAATATCCCCCATTCATCCCATCTCTCCAACGAGAAGAAATCATTTAGTGAAGCCTATTTTCAAGATCCAAAAGCTTCAAATGCAATAATGCAATCCTTACATGACTGAAGCGAGGGAAACTTTCACTTGACCAAAATATTTTCGTGGAATTACTATAAATGGGTCTTAAGCCATCATCTAAATTCAAAGTAATAGAAATGCCATAGTCAGTGATATTTGCAGTGCCTTGGACCTAAAAGTACCAAGAACAAACCTTGAAAATGGCAGCCAACGCTTCCACAACACCTAGTAACCGAAAGTGATTCATGACATCATCCGTGACAGCAGATAAGATTTCATGCGTCCATTCAACAAAGCTGAAAAGAAATAAAATAAAGCAGAAGATAAGCTAACCAATACTACAAGGTAACTTTAATGCGTACCAACCAAAACAAATAATTATAATATAGAGTCATATTCTATGCTTACACTTTGACATAATTAGTATTTGTTGATGAAAATGTTTCTTTCTTACTGTAGGTAAGGTGAACAAGAAAAAGAAAAACAAAACAAGAAATCACAATCTTTTTCCTATGATAATGACATTACTAAGTTGCAGATTGGCTAGAAGTACAACCAGGACTTGCCATTATCCGCAATATATCAAAATAGCATTCAATTGAAAAGCAAATCTTAAACTAAACACAATGATTAGAAGTAAACACCTATTTGAATTATGAGATAAACCTGGCAAAGGTTGTTGGCATATCTGGACGAGTTAGAAGCTTGGACAGCAGCAGTCCGGCTATAGTACGCATGGGACCAGCATTTGAAAGGTAATCCTTGCAGAACCCTAATATTCTCAATGCTAAAGGAGCTGGCTCATTTTGACCAAGATTATCATTGTCTATAATACTAGTATCAACAGACGAGATATCAAATGGAACCAACACAAGAATTGAAAGCCACAAAAGCATCACACATTTTGCCTCCATCTCTCCTGTACTCTCTTGCCGCAATGATGTTGCTGACGTTGTGTCATGACATTTCTCCAACAGAGAAACTGCAAGTTCTAAATCAGACACCTGATGAGGGAAAAACTTGATGACAGACTTGTATCCACAAACAGTAACCAGAGTATATATAATAATGCAAATAGGCTTAATAACTTCGAGAATTGTGTCCGAAGTTGCACCAAGTACAATCGTTTTAGAGCGGACAATTAACATCAACGGAGAAACAATGGTCTCTAAATAAGGCTCTATTAGTTCACCCTGTTGCTGATACTTGTCCATCTGCATGGAAAATTTAACAGCAAATTATCATAAATCTGAAAACTAAACCCTACTAATCGAGCAATGACATGTGATAAATATTCCATAAAAAAGATCCGTTCCAAGAAAAATTTCAACTGAAGCCAATTCAACTTTCGAATCTAATATCAGAACCTCAAACGATAATCGATTCCTAATTTCAACACAATGCATTGAATTCAATAATCAATTTATATACAAATAAACACAACATACATAATACATTTAAGATGAGAAAGTAGGTGAGAGAGAGTACAATTGATCGGATCTGGTGAACAGAAGAGGGATCGGTAACACGACCATTAGAAACAATGTCGTCTAATCGAGACTTGACGAGCTTCCATTCTTGCAAGAAGTACTTCTGTAGAACTCTCTCCTTAGAATCGAATTCATCGTCTTCTTGATTCAGCATCACCTCTTCCATTCTTTTCTGAAGAATAAGAAAGTCTTTCGTGCACTGGCGTTATTTTTATTTCCCGCCACTGCTACTGGAGTAAATCTGGAATTCAAGATTGACAAAAATCCCCTGCTTCGAAAGATTGGTCGATCATTACTTGCGCTAGCTATAGAAGTGTTGTACCTTAAGTTTCAGGGTTTTAGATTTATAAATAAATAAATAAAATAAAATAACTAAATTAAAAACCGTCGGCTAAAATGAATTTCCAAAGTCGGGCAGCGAACCGAATCTTTAAGGTGAGGTCAGTGAAAAAACAAAACAAAAATATTTAAGTTGGCGGGAATCGAACCTGGTTCTCTCACATGAGATCGGGAAACCGGAAATGCAATGGAAAAAACATTTTCCGTTGCCGGGAATCGAACCCGGGTCTTTCGGGTGAGAGCCGAATATCCTAACCAACTAGACTACAACGGATAATTTTACTAGCATAATAAAATTTTAATTTAAAAATTCACCTTCAAATATATATTACAACTATGATACACGAAATTAAATATATATCTGTTCGTTTAGGTGTCAATGCTGATGCAATTCATAAATGTTCAGTTGTAGCGTGAATGTTTAATAGTTAATTCAAATATTATGTTTTCTTAGCATAAGAGTTTTGAAATGAATACCATTTTTTCATAGTTGTGATTGGTTGCTATTATTTATATTTATACATCAACGGATAATTTAAAAAAAATACTATGATTTTGGAATATTATTTCCAAGCCCGGAGTAGAATGTTTATAATTTATATTTATTTAATTTTAGCTCATAATTTATTTTTTAAATTTATGCTTAGTCTTGTATTATTTTTAAGATACATTTAAAGTTTATCATACTTCTGCTACTTAAAAAATATAATAAATAACATAGTAATTAAATACCACTTTTTACTTTGTACTCAGTGGTTACCAATTATCACTCGTCTTTTTATTTATATTTAAAGATAAAATATGCAAAATTTAAAGGCGTAAAAAGTTATAATTTTAACATATTTTTTAAAAATATTACTCGTTACTTTTATAAAATTTTGCAGTGCTTCAATTAAGTTTTAAAATTTTTTAATGAAGAATTAAAAATAAAGAGAGAAAGAATTTGAAAGAAAAAAGAAATTTAAATTTGTGATAATCTTAGAAGAATTTATTAAATTAATGGCAAGCACACGTTAATTTGTGTGCGACTATAGGGAGAACAAAACTTCGGATTCAGGTAACTTGATTATAACATATTGATATATTTATATTACGTTAACCAATTAACCCAACAAATAACGAGTATGATCCACAAAGAACGAGCAAAGCTACCTCTTCAAAAGACTTTGCCTTACGGCTGATTGGCAGCACCGGCACGATATCTTGCGGCATAGCGATGAAACAATGCCAGAGCATTGCTGGCAACCTGCGCCATATTCAAGACTTCACCTTTAATTGTGGCCTTCAGTTTACTTGTGTTAGGCACAGGGAATTGATCAACACAACTGGTCGCATCTGTTTAAGGCGGCACTAACCCAAGTTTCGACGTTACTTGTGTGCTAAAAGGAGTCATCAGAAACAGGATCTCGGGCTTTGCCTAGGCCACGGAGCTTTTTGATGGAGTGGCTGAGTTATTCTATACCATTATTTAGTTCTTGCTCACAATCTTCCAGTGTTTGATTCTCTGTAGCATTAATTACCCACTTTCACCGCTTTGGTGATCCGGGCTCTGTATAGGCTTACCAATAAGGCAATTTGGGCTAGTTCTTGCGGGCTCTTTAAAGATGTTTTCTGGGCCAACCCGAAGGGTCGTGGACACAGATGGCCGGAAATGGAGTGGATCGGCACGACTCCTCAATGTAAGTCCAGGCCCGATAACTTCTAGCGAAGGACGGTTCAACTGTGCCAACCCACAATGCACGAAAGGGAGAGAATGACTGGTAAGAAGACGCTGAGTTGAGCCATTGTCGAACGATTGAATTGATGCAATCAGGGACCGTAGTTAAGAGAAAAATGTTATTGGGTCCAGGAGTTTACGTGGAAAGAGACTGTCGAATGCGTCAGTTCTGTAATTATATCTCGCACTTTACGTGGATTAAGAGCAGGTAACTGCATGATTACAACTATTTTATGGGTAGCAGTCGGTCAAATTCAATAAAACCTGCACTAAGAGAATGCATTATTTATAGTAGAAGCATATAATTGATATTGCAGACTAATGCCTAGACAACAATGAGCTTTAACAGTTTCCGCAAACACAGCACGTGCGATTTGTTATTCAAAGTTTGGGCATTTTTCGCTTCATAATTCAACTCTGTTCAATAAAGAAGCCAGTTTATCACAAAATAAGAAAGACAAGACATTAGAGACGAGGGCAATCAGCTGTGTCCACAGGGAGTGAGATTTAGAAATGCACTGATCGAGCAACAGGATCCCCGAATTGGGTTCAGAGATTCTGGCGAATTCAAGAGTTGTAAAGCAAATTCTGACGTCTCATCAATCATGCGAAACACAGTGATTTTTCAGCCAAATAGCTCATTTCCTTTGGCGCACTCTTCGAATATCTTGTAAGCAAATTGGCTCAAGCACGTGCAATCTTTTCTTAATCCAACATAATATTACTCAATAATCAGCAAGTTCTAAATCTAATGCTGTCTCCTATTTTAGGATCTAATGCAAGCAAGAATGTTTTTGTCATTCAAGAAGGCATAGTGTTAAAGTTACAAAAACTGACCTTGCAAATCAGATTCTGCTGACCTGCTAGAGTAAGCAAAGATACATACGAAGAGCTTCAATCAGCTTGGTGGATCTGTTCTGATACTGACAACTAGACTCTTTTGTCATGATGCCATATGAAAAAGAATGAGCAACTAGACCATGATAATTTATGCAAGGCAAATAACCATCTCACAGAGAGAAGGAGAGTCATTTCATCTCAAACAACCAGCAATTCTATTACAGATAATATACAAAGTACAACAACAAGAACGACATATGTATTGAGGATAAGCAACACACAGTTAAACTCACCAAATAGACAATTGGAAGAAAATTTGCACGTAGCTTAGCTGGTAATTATTCAGCAACTTTCACTCCTGAGAGATAAACTTGGCTCTGAATCATGCTGCCTCCAATCCAGAAACCAGGCATGACCAAGAGGCCAACTGTAGGCTTCTGATCATTTTTGTCCATTCTCAAGTTCTTAACTACACTTTCCATATAAAGCTCTGAAAACTCACTACCTCTATTAACCCGAAACACCTTAACAATGGGCTCAAAAGAATAAGCCAGCCTGTGCAAAAGCCAGATCGACTTAGCCAGTTTTAGAAAGGCCTGATAGAATGGAGTCCTTGGATGTCCACCACCCATTACATAGTTCCGCTGATCTAAGTTTCCAAAGAATGATGCTTCCACCTTTGGATGTATAACCACTAGGTACTTGCTCCTGCAAAATTTCCCAAAAATGGAATCTGCGTTTTGTCCTAACATGTCTAATGGGTCCATCTCCCTTAGAGCAAGAAACTGGTGGAAGAAACTCTCTTCAGTAAATAACAGATTGTCTGATTTAACAGAGAAGCTTTCCTGCTGAAACCCACTGAACATTCTTTGGCAGATATGGGACTCAAATGCATATTTCTTGTGTGCTCTCTTTGCATAAACAACATTAGGTTCAATGGAATTAGCTGCAGCATCAAGGTCCCATCCAGCTGCTTTCATCATGTTGATCAACAGTTTAGAAAAATCATGAATAGCTTTGTAAGCAGCTTCAACAGTTTGGATAAAGAGATGAGGTGTTAGATCCACAGGAAAGAATCCATTTTCACCTCCAGACCGTTCTGACTCTTTGGTTGACAAGCCCCTAAGCTTAAGATTCTTTTCCAATTTTACCCGCTTCTGATTTGCCTCCTCAATATGCTGCTGCAACTGAAGAACCTCAGAATCTTTATTTTGAATTTCAGATTGGAACTTCTTCACCATAACCTCGTAAGTTTTCAGTAGGCTCTGTTGTTCTTGGATCTCTGCAGCTAAGTGAGAGTCCCGAGGTGACAAACATGCTGGTTTAGGGTTGTTGTCCCTGTAAAAATGCTTGAGTTCGGACAGGTTCTTCAACTCAGAAATTACAAGTTTATCAGCAGCTTGAATTTTATCAGGGTCATAGGGAGCATGAGCAGATTGTAGTTGGATGTAAGATGACTTCAAGGAAGAGATGTTTGTAAATATCTTGGACACCAGGGCTTCAAGAGCTTCCGGACTCTGATTCATAGCCTCTTCTGTTGGTTGGGGGTGGACTTTTTGGCTGTTGCTCTCACGAAGTTGGTTATCTTTCACCCCAGATGGTAGCATAGCTACTACCAACAAAGGGGTAGTTGGACTGGATTCCTTCAGGAGAAAAAGCAATACAGAAAAACCGGCAATCTCCCACAATTATAAAGTTCATATGTACGAGACATGAATGTTTGATCCAAAATAAAATACGATAACAAAATAGGAAAATCGAGCTTTGGCTATTTAGAGAAAACAAATTCAGTAATGGTTCTAAGATGATTTGTGTAGCATTGTTTTCATGTAGAAAATAAAATTCAAACAAAGGAATGTTTAAGCCTTTAGGGTTGCAAAGGTGATGGATCAATCTCACCAATATCTTCGAGGCTAATACACCAAAATTTTTAGATAAATGACAATAATATTTCTGAAGTGGATGCCAAAAGCTATGCCCTTCCAGTAACTGACTGCATTGCATGTTCATAAACTGATAACCACATAACTTAAAATAGAAAAATCCATACGAGTTTAATACAAGAACAAGGTGCAACAAATACAGTAGAAACCAAGGACTGTCATTCATAAACAAATTGAACAATAGTCCTCTGGCATCTTCTGGCTTAAATGCACTTGAAAATCCACATTTTCCAATTTCAATTTACATTATGCAGAGACTTTGATGTTAATTCCCAATACTGACATCAGCAACACAGTTACAGCGAGCAATCTTAAGAGAACATACACTGAGCACAGTTTCTATAACTGGTAACAGGTTTTTAAATTAAAGGTCACAGGGTGGAATTGCAATGAAATTTGAACCCTCAACCAACTTAACAAACTTAAAGGAGAGCAAGCATAATGTCCTTCAATGGAGAACAGAATCCCGACATGTCAAAATGAAAAATTCTCAGTAACCATTTTTTTAGTTCAACCGTTTAAGATCCGGTTCTCATGGACTGACTGATCATTTAGTTCCTTGCTTTTACGATTACCACAATACAATGACACATGAGGGATAAACACAAAGAAATCCACTAAATCAGATAAACAAAAGCGGTGTACCTATGGAATTCGCTATCCAACCCTGGTGTGAGTCCAGCAAACATAATACCCTTCAACACTGTTACAATTGAATAATATGAATAAATTAAAAATCATCGTGGACCTCTAACACTGCCATAATGCTCAAGTTGAATTTCACAAAAAATCAATGAGATGATCTCATAATTAAAATGCCGTCCTTCCAGTATATTTTCAACAGAGAAATAAATCAACTCAGCTAGAGTTCATTACTCACATTTATAAAAACAATTAAACATGATCTAGAAAAGACACAATCAAATATACCTAATTCAAAAAATTCTGCATATCAAGACAGTATTAAGCTAGATCTTCCGTTTGTTTACAGAGAAAATGCAAGGAAAGAATGTCGAACAGCGTATCTAAAATTTTAATTATTTTGTGAGGCGTTGAATGACAAAGACTCGCACATTTGATTGAATCAATGACACTACAGCTAAAGCTAATCTAACAAAATTATTCGCTGTTACTTTCGTCAGTTTTCTGAGCAACCAAACAGGTCAGCGATGGAAAATTACCTTATCTGAGACGTTACGAGAAAGTCGCCGGAAGAGGAGGGAACATTAAAAGATTAAAACTTGGACGGGAGAGAGAAGAGCAATTGACATAGGAATTTGGTAAAGTTAAAGCCTCCTGAGGAAGTAAACCCAAAATGGTAATCGTTTTCCATTATTGTTTTATTGTTTTATTGCCATCTCATTGTTATTATTTTTTACTGGTAATTCAATGTAATGGTTTGAGTTGCATAATTTTTTTTAAAGAAATTAAAAAAATAAAAAATTTATAATTAGCAGATTCGGAAATTAAAAAACGAAAAAGAAAAAGCAAAAGAAAAGAAAAACTAATTAATAATTAAAAGAAAAAACTGCTTCACACGAATGGCTGCAGGGCGTTTTTCTAAACTGAAAGAATGGACATATTCCTATCTTCTTGTCAACCTCAAAAGTCAAAAAATTGAATAAACAAATAAGGCCAGTTGCGAAGCCATAGAAGAAGAAGACCAGGGAAGAGAAACAACAGGCTTCAACTGTTACAGGCTCATTCAGTCACTGAAAAGTTTATCACCATAGTGTAAGATTTTCCCTTTCTGCTTTGCAGTTTCTGTCATTTTTATCTTTCTATTTGGGAATCTAACTAAGGAAATAAATAACATACATGGGTGGGTTGTTATCAAAATTTGTTAAACCACTGCATTTGGTTGTCAAGCTTAGCAATTTAGTTTTGGCTTTGCTGCTTTCTTGTTTTCCTGATTGTAAATATACGAAATTATTTGGAAAACCCATTTGATAAAGAATTTATTCTATTTAAATAAAACGATTAGAGAATCTTATTCTCTGGAATTCAGAATGTTGGATGTCATGTCGCTCATCAATTTCATTTCATGATCTTTGATAGTTAAACGCAATCTTAGTATTTTCTGATATGATTAAGCTGCTGCTCAGTTGTACTATAATTGTTTATTCGGCTTTAGTATTTTTATGCCATGCTATGAAGTGTTACTGCATGGGATGCGTATATTAACTAAAATCAAGGTATTCCCAATTATGTGGTTCGATTGATGGTGTTATGCCCCTTTTACATTGTTTTTCCAGGTGTTTGCTCTTGTATTGGTTCGTTTATTTTCGTAAGTAATAGTAATTTGCAGGTTCCTATACGACGATGGCAACTGCAATTACACTACCCAAGTATCCTAGAAGTACCAAGCTTTTACTTCCAGCCGCAAAATGTGTGCGATCAAGAACTGCAGTTTTGGTCCTTGCAGCTGGCTTTCAGAAAACTGCTTATGCCTTTGGGAAGAAGTTCTATTCCCAGTGCTACTTCGTCTATGAATCTCAACCTTATTTGGTCGGCAATCTCAAGTAAGTGTTCACAACTATTGATGCTTATGGTTTATACTGCTTGTGTCTGGATAATTTATGGGATATATCATTAATCATCATACGTAGTCAATATTTTGCTGAAAGAATTTGCTTGACTAGTTGTCGTTATGTGGTCGTGGTATTCAACGTTGTGAGGAGCTTGAACATTGTTAGAGTTTGTCCTAGCAGTGAAATAACTGTTGGCATCTGAATGTAGGCATTTTACTGTTACAATGGTAATTTAGATCCTCAATGGAAGCTGTACCGCTAACTATCTTCCTCTGACTAACCCTCCAGCATGATGATAAACAGACACAGACACATAGGTAACCTTTGATCAAGGATTAATGATATTTAACTTAAATACTTTTACTGCCTCATAAACACTATTTAAAGAATTGGGTCTCTGTCTGACATAAGGTTTTTCCTCTTCACTGTGGATGCTACAAATTAGGGGATGGAATCTTAATTTGCCATTTTGGAATGGCTTACATATTTAGTTATGGAGCCAATGCAGTGCTAGACAGGATTTAGCAACTCCCCACAAAAACAGGGCATAATCTTTTGTTGGCAAGTGGTGGTAGTTTTGTCAATTTGATGTTTTCTACTGTACTCTAATTCTGAATGCATTGCAGGAAAGTATTCTGGCCTATTAGGAGCAGTGTAGATGATGGAGGATTTGATCCTTCTTCTGCAGATAACAATAATGGCAGAACCCGATTACTTAGAGCCATCCAAGCTTTTCAAACCAAATTGGGTGCTAGAGTTCAGGAAATAAGAAAAGATCTTCCAATGAAGTTACTCTTTTTCTTGGTTGGATTTTATTGTGCAACTGCCTTTGCGACGGTTATTGGGCAAACAGGTGACTGGGACATTCTGTCTGCTGCCTTGGCCGTTGTAGTTGTGGAGGGAATCGGGGCTTTGATGTATAGGGCTTCTCTTCCTTTACTAAGCAGGATTAGAAGTCTGATCACCATGTTTAACTATTGGAAGGCAGGGCTTTGCCTCGGCCTTTTCTTGGATTCATTCAAGTATGAAATAGATAACATTATTGGCTCTGGCAACCCCTTCAATTTCGAAATAGATATCTTTCCCACATTCTTGTAACCCTTGGCTCTTCTAAATGCTGTTGACTGATGTTGTTGTGTGATTGCATCCAATTGCACATTACTTTGTGTTGGCAAGGACTTGAGTGTTCATTAGCAAGCCATATTGCACAAATTGAAGGTCCTGCAGAGTCAATCAGGAGTGGGAAGCACGCTGACATGATTCAACAAATGATGGACTAGGTAGGTACACTTGGACAAAGCCGGGTGATGGTACCAAGATTTTGCCTGCCTTCAGATCCAATGTGCATTGCATCTTTTCCCTTTTAATGTTGTTAACTGTTTATGTTTTATTCATAATCAAAATTAGTGGGTATTAACAGCTTTTCTCGAGGATCGGGTACGAAGAGCAACAATAGTCTTTGCTACTTGTTCGATTCACCAGTCAGCACAAGATAGAATGAAATGAGATGGGCTATGATTCAAATATCACCGTATCAGACTGTCAAGAGAGTAGTTGAATAACGTTGCAAACACACGAAGGTTGATAAATTTTGTAATTACAGGTAAGACCTCCGAAATCTGAGAGTTCTAAGTTAAATCTATCAGAGTAAAAACTTTTTACCAAGAATTGTATTACGTAATAGTCGAAGATGATCAAGATTACGTCCTTCTAAGTTTGGGTACGTTATCCAAGCATAAACGTAACCGGGCAATCAAGCATCAACACTGGGTCCTGGATATGCTGGCAGGCTCACAATCCGCTTGTCTAATACCGGTCCTCCCCACAGTGAAATGACACTCGCTCTGAAAGTTTGATCCTGTCAACCCAAGAAGTTGATGCACTGAAAACGAGACGCAAGAAGTTCAAGATTATACTTGTGTGCGGGGTAAAACATAACCAACGACACCGAGATGGCCAAGTACAAGGGATTCAAGATTAAACTGTAAAAATTTTAAGTTTTGTGTTAAA
Organism: Swietenia macrophylla; assembly: GCA_032401905.1. Classification (NCBI taxonomy): domain Eukaryota; kingdom Viridiplantae; phylum Streptophyta; class Magnoliopsida; order Sapindales; family Meliaceae; genus Swietenia; species Swietenia macrophylla. Next base: position 6,596,175 of record CP135579.1, on the reverse strand, counting down.
ATTCTCAAATTAGAGTTTCAACTTTTGTGTCAGAATTTTAAAATTTTTAATTAGTATTTTATGAGTGTTGAAGTTTCCAAGTTTTGCATTAATGGCTGTAACATTTTATTGATGTATATTAGCAAATCTCTCGAGTCAATCGTAAAAATGGTTTCTTTCCAATGGCAACTCACAGTTCTTCACTTGATGAAGGTTTTCATTCCACAATTTCATTGATCGAAAACTCTCTAAAACATTTCCTGACTTCTACATTATTGGAATCGCCTCTATACTTTCCTGTCTTTACTTCTGAAATTCAAAAATAATCTTTAAAAAGATATTGTTTAGTTCGTTCCTTCTTTTTTTTTTTTGTGGTTAATGAGAATTACTTATTGCCCAGTTGAATCCTTAAGTTTTATGATCATCTTACTTATGATAGTCATATTTGGGACCTAATGTCGCTAAATTATAACGTTTTGCAATCTGCTGTATGCATCCTGGACTCCAACAATTGCCATGTTTCCAGGTTTCCTGCACATTCCGCCAGAAATTTGAAAGAAGAAAGGACATAAATTTCCTTCGGAAAACTAATATGTCATGCATAATTATTATAGGAATTGAGTCAGAGCGGAAGAGAAAATACCAGGATCATCCAAGAAGCTGCCGATTCCGGTTGCAGACATGTCAACAGCATGTGCCTCGAGATTTAACAACTGCCCAAGAACTCCAGTTTCCCAGAACAATTGTGGATACATCCATACATTCTTGTTAAGCAATGTAGGCTCAAAATGAGCCACCATACCAAGGCTAAAGTAGCCATCACTGGCAGTGTCCCGCATTTATTTAATGAGAATATTTTAAGAGTGCATGAGAAACTTTGGCTATTTACTTCATTTGCCATCACCAGCTTTTCAACTAGAAAGAGATGATTTATTCCTCCAGCGAGGCGTTTGTTTTTGTTAATCTGTAACAAAAAGAAAAAAAAATTCTTAAAGGCACAAAGAATTCTTAAGAACAATGAGAGAATAACGATTCCTCACCCAAAAAGTGAGGAATTCTCTTTTCTCTTTTAAAATAATTAAAATTTTAATATTATTTCTTAATATTTTTTTTAATTTTGATTAATTTAATATAAATATTTTAAATTAATTAATTATTTAAATATTTATTTATATAATATTTATTTTATTTTATTTTATTTATAAATTAATTGATCATCATTATTATTTATTTTTAATACAAAAATTTAATATCATCCATAAACTATAATTATTGTTATTTTTATTATAAATATTTTTTATATATTTAATTTATAATTTTATTTTATAATCTTATACTTAACGTAATTCATATAACTAGTCATATTTATTTGATAATTTTTGTTTTAATTTTTAATTATTTTTAAAATAAATTGATTATTAAATCAAATAAAAATATTATTATTTGTAGTCATAATATAATTTTATAAATATTATTAAAAATTAAATAATTTTAATAAATAAATTTAATATTTATATACAATTAAATTTATAAATTTAAAAAAAAAGTGATGTATTCAAAATATAAAATATTTTTTTAATCAACAAATATATTTATATAGTATAAATTAAAATATTTATTATTAAATTATCCAATAAATTTATAAGATTCAGTTATTTTATATTTAAAAATAAAATTTAAAATTAAAATAATTTTTCATTATAAAATATATAGAGTATTTCGTAAAAGTAAGTAGTTTTATTTAAATAAAAATAATTAGCGAATATAATATGTTATTTATATTTAAGAATATTAAAATATATATTTATTAACTATTTATTGCAATAATTATTTTTAACAAATATAGTAATTTATATTAAATATAAAAATAGTTAAAAATATTAATTTATTAATAAATATTAATAAATTTAAAAATAAATGTTTTTTTATCAAAATAAAAATAATAAATATTTTTTATGAATAATTTTATAGTACAAAAAAAGAAAAACTTTTATTATGTTACTTTCTCTTTTTTCTCTCCTTTTCTTTTATCTTTCCTTATTCTCTGGTCATGGACAATTACATTAGGTATACCAAAATTTCTGATACAAAAACCAGTAGGAACTAGGCAGTGATTGATGCGATAATTCATCTGTTATCGATTAAATTTTACGACATTCTTACTCCAGTTGCAGTAGTTGTCCATGCGCAGACCTCGCTACAACGTATATTTTTACAGTTAATGCACGGTGGACAGTTGTTTCATGTGAAAAATCATTGGCATGTCGGTTCAATGCATTAACCAGTTGAAGCTTGGCATCTTTTTACGAATGCAATTCTTTACACTACATTGAGGTCCGAGTTTTTTTATAAAATTATTTTATTTTATTAATTAAATAATTTTATTATATTTATTATATAATTTTTTTTTTAATTTTTAAAATACTGTTATATTGTTCTTCCAATCATTTCTGTGCCATCGGAGATCTCCTAGACTTCGACGGCTCGATGAAAGTCAGACTGCTATACACATATATATATTTAATATAATGTGCTTTTTGTCAGTCTTTTTATTAACTTCAACTCCCATAGACTCACTTCGTGGCTTGTGCAACCCAAAGGCAACGTTGTTTAATGGACTGGGTGAACTTAGAACAGAGTGGACGCATAGTCCATTTGTACAATTCAGGGCCCAGACAACTAGAAATGGTATTTAGCCCATGAGTTAGATGACAAACATTTACGTGACCTGAACTGGAGGTACTGTCACAGTACATAGTGGCACGTGATTCTGCCTTCGGCGTAATAAGCCAGTGACTTGCCTACACGTCACCGGAAGCGCGTGACGTCAGTTTCCACCTCTGAATTGATTGCTCGTCTGATATGCTCGGTGACTCAGCCAATATGCCATCGTTATCTCTCCTAATTAATTTTGATACGGCCAGTCTCTTCTGATTTTCGTAAGGGCAGTTCTCTACCAGCCTCATTAGACATAAATCTTGTTTGAGCTTTTGTACTAACATGTCTTTTCGTCGTGGATGCCAAAACAACTGGGAGTGCCCTCATCGTGATCGATGCAGCCAACTTCCATTTAATAGCGAAAGCTTTCGCGCATTCTTTCCTTCGAAATAGCGCCAACACACTCCTCTTCCTCTGCTCACTCGATCATTCCATTGATTATCTACAGGGTGCAGTTTATCTCACGGTGTCGTTTCTCTGTAACGTACGTTAATATCATTCTCGTTAATTTTCGTTTCCATCCTAACATGAACTCAAAATTAAATATTTAATTTCCGGTTTTGATTTGGCAGATATGTCATCGATGATCGGGAAAAGAGGAATTCATTACTTGCAGAAATTGAAGGCTGCAAGTATCCCATCTGCTTTGATAGATAAGGGACAGAATCGGGTTATAGACGCTTCTCTTACACTTATTCGTGAAAGAGCGAAGCTTAAAGTATAATCTCGAAATTATTGTCATTTTTGTATTACTGTGTGATGTTATTTTGAGCATGAATTTGACGAAGATCTGAATTATATGCAGGGAGAACTTGTGCGTGCTCTAGGAGGTGCTATAGCGTCCACGTCTCTTCTTGGAGTTCCGTTAGGACATAACTCATCATTTCTTCAGGGGCCGGCTTTTGCTCCTCCTCGTATTAGGGAAGCTATTTGGTGTGGTAGCACTAATTCAACAACTGAAGAAGGTACTTTGCCTGCAATACATTATGCAAGAATTTCTTACGATTGAAGGAGTCAGCATTCTAATATATCTTACTCTTTTTCTCATGTTTGGTTTGTGATATGCAGGTAAAGAACTGAATGACCCCCGGGTGCTAACAGATGTAGGCGATGTCCCTGTCCAAGAAATACGAGATTGTGGGGTTGATGACGATAGATTGATGACTGTGATAAGTGAGTCTGTAAAGCTAGTTATGGAAGAGGCGAGTTTTCATTTTCTGTGAGCTTTTGATTTCAACAATCATCAGTTTGGCTAATTCTGTTAAAACTGAAAATGAACAAGTAAATGAACTTTCTGCTGTGATGAAACTTGGAAATCGAGTAATGAACTCGGTTATGCAAAATGTTTACTTGTAGTTTAAGCTGATGGTTTCATGTTGGATATCCATTTTTGTTATGTAAATCTATGTGCATCCCTCCTTTTCGGTACTTAAAAATATAATGGTCATGCTGTGCTGTTAAGTATCATGTGGGATTTCTTCTTCTTTTTTTTGTCTTTCCCTTGATGTTTTTCTCCGTTATATTGTTTTGTACGTCAATATTTTTAACGGTGTTCGGCTCTGTAAAGATTTGTCTTCTCTTAGGCTTCTTCTATAACAATTTGAACTGAATGGAACAAGTTTGTACTGATTATGAAAATATGTTGTTTCTGGATACCTTATAGTTTAAACGGCTAAAACTCAACACTTAACAAAGTTTATACTCTTTTCAGGGTCCTTTGCGTCCATTAGTTTTAGGTGGTGACCACTCTATATCTTATCCTGTTGTAAGAGCTGTCTCTGAGAAGCTTGGAGGACCTGTGGATGTTCTTCATCTGGATGCCCATCCTGATATCTACAATGCCTTCGAGGGAAATAAATATTCACATGCATCATCTTTTGCCCGAATCATGGAAGGTGGTTATGCTAGGCGGTTATTGCAGGTGACTTTTGTTTTCTTCGATCAATCTGTGTTTTTGGTCTTTACATTCTCATGAATTCAACATCTTGGTATAAATGTCATCTTACATGTTCATATGTAGGGCCTGGTATTTTCTTATATTGGGAATAATGACATCAACTGCTGATTGTTTAGGTAGGAATCAGATCAATAACAAGTGAAGGCCGAGAACAGGGCAAGAGGTTTGGAGTAGAGCAATATGAAATGCGGAACTTTTCAAGAGATCGCCCCTTTTTGGAGAGCCTGGTATCTTTCTCCCTTCCTTGCAAACAAGCACATACACATGCAATCACAATTGCTCACTCGTGCATTCATATATGCATGTATTTTTTTCCTTTTCTTCTGTGCTCAACTTTGATGGGTATATTCAAACAACTGCGCTTTCATACTATTGTAAATTGCTGAAGGAATGCTAATTCGGTGGAATGAATTGTAGTAAGAAACCTATAAATTGGCAAAAATTGAAAGAAAAAAGTGGGTATATGATACTACTTATAACATGAGTAAAATGTTTTCATGCTGGCAGATTGAGTACTAGTGAATTTTGTTATCTTCCTAGAGAAAGAAAAGCCTGATTTCATGTATGTGTCTTAAGAATTTGTAACCTCAAGATTGATCAGAATTTAGTGTAACAGTTTTGTTTTAGAGAGGTCTCAATGCTTGCAGTTGGATAATTATATGTACTTTATGAATTCAAAGACACTTCTCACTCGAAGTTCCGTTGCAGAAACTTGGGGAAGGTGTAAAGGGTGTATATATCTCGGTAGATGTGGACTGTCTTGATCCTGCCTTTGCTCCTGGAGTATCTCACATAGAGCCCGGAGGTCTTTCTTTCCGTGATGTTCTGAACATCCTCCACAATCTCCAAGCTGATGTTGTTGCTGCAGATGTGGTTGAGTTCAATCCGCAACGTGACACTGTTGATGGGATGACTGCAATGGTTGCTGCTAAATTGGTTCGGGAACTGACTGCAAAGATATCAAAATAATATATTTATCCTCTGTATCCAAATTTTTGTATGCCATCATTTCTTGACGTTAAAGATTTTACCCTTGTTTCCAGCATGCATCATCCATTTTTGCCAGGAATCACTCAAGGTATTAAAGATCTACTTTCCAGGTGGTTCCTAACTTGTCAACTTGATCGTATCCTAAATCATATCTCAATAAAAATAGATAAATATTGTAGAGATCAGTGAAGATTTCTAGGATGTGCTTTTATGAATTTGAATGTTAGTTGCTACAATTTAGCTACTGTAGTTCTAGCATGACTGCTGCTTTTAAAGATTTGGAAATAAACCTTTGGCATCAGCTTTTGATCCCTGGCACGAAGTACTGGTTGATTCTAAGTTGAGGAGAAGCACATAATTATTGACTGCTTTAATCTACAGGCCGTTAGCAGAGTAAATTACTCAAATTCCATTTCATTAGGATTCTTCGAAGCTACAAGAGTTTCCTGTACAACAGCTAAATTCTACAGATCAAACCAGCATTATTTCATTATTAAAAATCCCATTTTAATGTTTTCTCAGATCATTGCACTTGCTTGACCTCGTTTTTCCAGTGGTACACACTTATACCGCTTAGCACAGATACCAAAAAGACCTAAATTCAGGGTAGTGATTGTAGCAGATAGAAAGAAAAATCTGTCCAAATGTCCATCATTCAGATTAGGAGGAACCCACCCTGGCTTCCCATTCTTGGACGTGAACGTCATCACCACTGTCAAAATCATGCTACAAATATAGCTACCAATTGCTGTCGATGACATAGCCAAAGCAATCCCCAAGCTTTTCAATCCGTCTGGTGTCTGTGAAGCAAAAAATTCCATTTGCGCAACATACACAAAAGCTTCAGACACTCCTAGTAGCACATATTGCGGAGTCTGCCAGAAAATGCTTAAAGAGCTCGTCTCTTCACCTCTCTTACTAGCATATTTAAGCCTGTGTTGTTCAACAATGCCCGCCATTATCATTGCTACCACTGCAATGGTCAGCCCTATTCCGATTCTCTGTAGTTCTGACGGAGCTTTCGGCCTTCTTTTTGTGATTTTAATATATAAAGGAGCAATGAGTTTGTCATATAATAGGATGAAAGCAGTGGTGCTTACAATGTCAAATGCTGTCATGCTGGCTGGAGGGATATGAAAATTCGAGATTTTTGTGTTCATGGCTGCCCCTTGCTCGACAAAGAGAGAAAGCATTTGTATGAATGCCATGGAGGACATGATCGTACAAAGCCATACTGGTAATAACCTGAGTACACATTTCACTTCTTCAACCTGTGTGATTGTGCAAAGTCGCCATGGATTTGGAGTATGATCAGCTTCATTTGCTGTTATTAAGCTAATATCTGTAGGGATCATAATAGCAGCTCGATCAAGAAATCTGCACAATATCATAACTGAACGTTGAGCTTGCTAGGAACAATTTCATTATGGCATTAGCATGTGCGCAAATTTTTCTACTGAATATTTAATACTTACTTCAAGCCATTGGTGTGAAGTATTCTCCTCATGCCATTAGTTTCATCTTCCCTTTCCTGGATTTCATAAAGCCCTTCAACATTTGTGGGCATTTCTAGATTCATTTTCCTCAATGAAGCAATAAAAACTTGCGAGAATCTGGAGAGGGGATTCCCAGAAGGTTTGAAATGCCTATACCTGAAAGTCCCAATGAGCAGTGACAAAAATGCAACAATAGCACAACCTGCACACATCCAAAATCCCAACACCCAGTGTCCTAAGTTCTCTATATAAACCAGTACAGTCTCTGAAAACAAGCATCCGAGATTTAGTGCGACGTAAAAATAGCTGTAAAATGAAGTTTTGGAGTGCTTTGCTTTGGGATCCTCTTCATCAAACTGGTCTGCACCAAAAGTAGCAAATGTAGGCTCGGGGGCTCCGATTCCTAACGCGATCAGATAAATGGATACGTAGAATATTACAGTCTCAGTTGGTGAATGGTGATCGCAAAGCTGCCCAATTTTTCCACAACCACGAGGTCTGAGCAGAAATGACTGCGTCGAAAAGCACAATGCTAACATTCCCTGATAAAATCGAAGCTGAAATATCACAACTTCGAAAATAGAGAGAAAATCCGCAAACCCCATAATATTAGCAAACTTATCTATATATTATTATTGAGATTGAAGATTAATTCATTGAGCTGGGGATCGAGGCTTACAATAATTGCGACAACCTGGAAAGTTACACAAGTCAGGAATCTTCCCAAATAGGAGTCGCTAAGAAAAGCACCCATCAAAGAGCAGAGATAAAGAGTTCCCATCCATCTACTGAAAGTGTTTGATGCATCTGCATTTGTCTGTCTCAGTACAGATTTTGCAAATAGAACCATATTCACTTCAACTCCAGCAAACGCAAGGTTTGCAAGCCCTTGGTTCACTGTCTCGGATGACAATCAAATTAGAGAAAAATGATAAAGCTATTTCAATTCGAGTTACTGGTAATTGATAAATGTCCGTGTGGGAGATACCTAATAACAACGCTCCACATTTCCATCCACCAGTCTTCCCTTTTAAGGCCGGTTTGCCATGAAAATCGAGCGACCCATCTCTTGTGTAAGCATCGCTAAGCCTTTCTTCCGTTGATGGATTTAGCTAGACCAAATACCATGCAAAAATAACACAATATTGTATATTTTGGGATCATGAACTAGCAATAAAATGATGCTCAGTAAGTCCAACGACTACATATTCTATACAGTTGACCATTATGCTCTTGCGTATTTAATAACACAACAGAAGTTCTCTCGAAAACTAATATCATATCATATCTGAATTCCTTGGAAATCACAACCCTTGAAGGACTCAGCAAATATCATACGACATGACATAAAATGAAAAATCGTTGTTTTGAATGGACAGGGAAGTGTGAAGATGATGAATAAACCGTCTGCAATGCATGCAAAAACAACGCGAATACAAAGGGGTATTATTTTATGGCAAAGAAACTAAGTGGATCATTCAGAAGAATTTATCAGAGAGAGGACGTGCAAATGAAAAACTGAGTAGACCTCTTATCAGCAACTTTAAATCATATCATGCAAAGAAAGGCAACAAAATTATTCCACAATACCTCGAGTTCATGATTATTCCTAACAAGAGAAGTTTCAGTGCCGGATTCTTGTTTCGTACCCATTAAAGCTCGCTCAGCCTACAGAGAAATGGATGCAGATGGAAACTTTTATGTATGCCTGTTTTGGTAAAGGGAACAGATACTAGTAGTAATAGTCTGAAATGGATAGGAGTTAATATGAGATGTCAATTACAACTCTTCACATTTACATAAAAGATGGTCCGCGAGCCATGCATATGCAAAACTGCCGCTGACACGTACTCCTAAATGTCTGACTGAGATAATAACATCTGTGTCCCTAAATTATCGTTCTTATTCATTTACATCAAATAAATCTCTAACCCTTACCTGAAGTAACTAAATTGCCGTTCTATGTAAGAGTATGTAACTTACTCTAAAGGATGTCTTTTTTCACTTAACATAATTAAATGAACTATGTCCTTATATGGAAAAATTAAAATTTTTGGGGACGCAGACGATATTATTTCTCGGACGGTTCGTTTTGGATTAACGCAATAAATGCATATGCTTTATATTGGGAAAAGCTCATTCCATTAATGCACTCTAACGAAAGAAGAAGAGGCTGACAACCAAGTTTGTTACTTAAAAGATGGACTATATGACACTTTTAATTGGTAACTAGTTACCAAAAATCCGATTTTTTTTTGTTTATTAATGGGTAAATTCATTCACCTTCAAACATAAAAACTGCAGTTCTTGTAATAATAATGATATTGATGAATTTTAATCTATTGACGAAAATTTCCAGTATAAATATTTGATAAAATTACGAAATTTAAATTTTATTTATGACCTTATCTGATTTTATTACGTGTCATTCTCGTATAGGTGGAAATTGTTATAAAATTTCTTTTCGCATTTTGACCAACCAAATTTCTGACTAGTAATTTGGAAAATCGAATCTCCATACGCTGTCGTTGGCGATCGCAATTAATGGGCAAACCTGGGTTATATCACCTCTTGCCAACTTATACGTGCCAACGGTAAAGTCAAACAACGGTGTTTACCGGTTGTCACGCAATCAAATTCTTGGACGAACCAATTCTTGAAAGACGTAATAAAAACGATGTCGTTACAAGGATCTTGTGGTATCTTTCTAATGTTTCCGTTGCCGCGCACAGCTAATCGCGCGGTATTATTTTCTTGTATCCAAGACGATGCCTTCGTTGCACACTCTCGTCAAGAATTTTGCGCCTAAATCTCCCCCAAGAACCTTCGCTTAGCTTTTCGCTCAAGTCTCTAAAACCATTCAAACTAAATGACAGACAAATAATGAGACCCACACGGTTACCTCTCAGCTTTTCTTCTCTTTCAAACCGTGTTTACAGTTACTAGAATTTCGGCCAAGTCAAGATGAGTGCAAAGGATGATTTGATTGTTCTCGGCATCGAAACCAGCTGCGATGACACAGCTGCTGCTGTTGTAAGTTGTTTCTGTGCTTTTCTTGATCACGTTTTGCATTATTTTTTAGTGCCCGTCGAGGAAAAATATTAGCAATGTTTATATTTCTCGGAAAATGCTATGTTTGCTTTTGTAATCAGGGTTTGTTAATTATGTATTATTTTTGAAGGGTTTTCGTTGTTTCTTGTTTATGGGGTGATTTACGCGAGAGGCAATGACGAAATCCTCAGTCAAGCTGTGTCTTCTCAGGTAAAGCTTGTGTTTATTAGGTTAATTTTGATAGTTTGGCTTCACGTTCTACTCAAATTTCTTATGGATTTTGATATATTATTTAGATATTTACATTGATTCAAATACCTATACTTTTGTTCTGAGGGTATTCAAGGTATTTGTTAATTTAGTGGAGTGGCTCAGACCCATTTGATTAAGTGGTTACTTATTTATGATATATTGCATTGAGAGTTTTAAATGTTCAAATTAGTAGAAGCAGTGGCTAAAATGAAACTAGAATAAAGATATGTTGAGTTACCTGTTTCTATTATCAAATCATCACAATGGCTGCTATTCCAAGTTCACTGTGATAATGAAAACCAAAAAAATCAAGGTTATTATGTCAAATGTGGCATGAATGGTATTATGAATTTCTTAGTTAAATGGTGAAAAATATAAATTTATGTTTTTTACTTCATGTACCATATGCTGATTTTTTATAGTCTTTACAATGTCAAGGCATATCTGCTAGCTAAATATGGGGGTGTTGCTCCTAAAATGGCAGAAGAAGCACACTCTCAAGCTATTGATCCGGTCTGATATCTGGTAATGAGTGCTCTGAGTGCGTTATCTTGTGATCTTTTCATGTACTGACATTTCTTGTACATCTCTGTTGCCAATATTTTCACTGTCCATGCTTTTCATTGTATTATAGTCTAAATTCTACTTCTGTTGTATCATAATCCATTTCGATAACATGTGAATATGTTCTTGCTTGTACATGCTTCATATATGGATCATGAATGAAAATACTTTAGGCCTTGCCCATAAATGTTTTTAATGTTGATATGAATCTGAATTTTGTGCTTATTAAATTCAGGTTGTGCAAGAAGCATTGAATCAAGATAATTTAACTGAAAGGGATCTTTCTGCAGTTGCCGTTACTACTGGTCCTGATTTAAGCCTTTTTCTTTGTGGTAATTTGAAACATATATCACAGGAACTTTTATTTTATTGCTGATGTCGTCAAATTGTGGCTGAAGTTCCTCCTCCTTGGTTTCTTGGAAGTCAGTGTAATCATGAAGAAAGTATGATTTTTAATTTCCAGTTTTGGCATATAAGCCTGTAAGTTATGCCATTTGCATTTCAATCATAGAGAGAAAAAAATATAGTACAAATATGAGCTGTTTTGTTGTTTAGTTTATGAAAAAGAAAATTATTTAACTGTCTCAAATTAGCCATAGAAACTGGCTTGGGTTAGGGGACTTCATGAGTCTCGGCAAACCTTTTTGGAGGCACTCAAGTTTTGTTATGTGATTGCTGTGGCAGAGTTTGTCGGACTAACGTCAACTTTGGTCTAGAAATATTGAACCTTCTGATTGAAAGCTTTTTGCCAAAAGAAGTGGCGCATATTGAGTAACCAAGTTAGGTCCAGTTTTTCATTTATATGCATATTGAGTAACCAACTTTAGCCTAGATCTGTTTCATATATACATGATAATGATCGAATGCTACAGAACACTAACCAATGGTAAGGTTCTGGCTAAATTATATTCATGCTTGGTTGATTTTGAATATAGTTTCCTGTCGTATACATCTGGGTGGATGGAGTTTTAGATTGTTTTATTTCTGTACGAATTGGAGTTCAGTTGGTGCGCAGAAAGCTCATATGATTGCTGCTTGCTTCAATCTTTCCATCGTTGGTATTCACCACAGGGAGGCTCATGCTTTAGTAGCCAGGCAAGAGTTAACTGCTGACTATATAACGCAGAACAGCTTCTTTGATCCTTACAATAGTATACATAGAGGACAGAAAAGAACAAGTTAATTACCATACGTTGTTTTTATCTTAAGAAGTAATTATGCTTGTCATCATCTAATGTATTTCTTTCTGTGTATAGATTAATTGAACGAGATTTGCAATTTCCTTTCTTGCTTTGCTTATATCAGGTATGAACTTCTACTCCTACATTAGTCTCTATTTTCTTGGTTTAGCTGATAATTTTGTGTGAAAGAAAATAAAGATTTTGATGATTAATAGAAATGGCATATAACCGTATGTATGGGCACTGAGGGCAGCAAGTGTGGGTGATTGTGATCATGTCAAATGATCTTAAGTCTAATGAAAACCTTGCAAGTCTCTCCAAATAATTAGTTGTTCTATCTTATTTGGTTCTTATCACTGTAATTATTCAATCCTCTGATCACACAGAGGATTAGTTGTTCTATCTGAGTAAGAAACTCAGAGAAAGAAAAAGAAATGGAGGTATTGATACTACCATTCTCAGCATGACACAGAAGGAAACTTATATCTGCCAGCTGAACTTCTCTTTCTTCACTTTTGTCTGCCTCTTCCTTTGAACGTGCTCGCAGTAATTATTCTTATTAATTTTTTATTGTATAATTGCACTTACCAAGTGTTTGTTTAATTGCTGCACGAATATTCTTGATAGTTACTTTTTTTATCATGATTCAACGCATGCTCGAATTCAAGTGTTCTAAAACTTGCTATGCATAAAGCAGATTTGAAAATTTCAAGTGGCGAAGCTGTTGAAATTCTGAAGGTTGCGTCCAATGCTAGCGGGCTTGAAGTCAATCAATTATCAATTGTAATTCAATTTCTTTTTGAATCTCCTTTTAATTTCTGCATATACAATAACCTGATGACAGAAGGGAGTTGCTAAGATTTTAGAGCTGCAGTTGACAAAAATTACAAAAACTGTCAGTTGGCACTAGAGAATTTTCTTGAGGAGTAATAATTTGGGGTGTCTTTCTGTAGCGTATTTGTTGTTTTCAAAATGATGTTAATTTGTATCCATGTAACAATTGCAGGATCTTAACTAAGATATCGTTTCAATTTTTATTGCATGCAGGTGCACAAAATACCTGGGATATGCTCCATGAGGAAGAGGCATTGACACGGATTACTACATCCTGGGTGATGCAAGCAATTGCAAAGAAATTACCGAGATCGGTTAGTTATCCATTTTCTAGCTTTGGGCTAATTTCTTCATTTTGTGCCCATTGGTGCATTTAATAGACGGACTTGTTTTATGAGCATTAAGGTTGAAGATTTTTCTTTCAGTGAAAAGATCTTTGTTTTTTTTTTAAATTTTTGATTTTTTTATTGTCATGGTTTTGCTCATATATACAGGTGGAGTACCAAGCATGCGTAAAACACAGCTGGTGTAAGAGTTTCCTGTTCTAGCTCTCTCCTAGTGTTCAACTTTCCTGTTATTCTGGAAGTTATCATATTTATATTTACAAGATTCAGCTTGCAGTGAATGTGCAAATACCAGTAGAATTTGGTGGACTTGGGGGGGGGGGGGGGGGGGGTTTGAGACAGTATATATAGGCAAGTGTTTGTTTCATCAATGTCAGTTGTCATGTCGGTGCCATTGATCTTCCCATTAAGCTGTAAGTCTATGACAGTATGCGTTTGATATTTAGATACGGAAGGTAGCTTTATGGTTGAGCGTGCTTTACAAATTGCTGAGGCATGCATAGAGGACATGTTGGAATATTCTGGTTTTGTGCAGAATGATTTATGGCGTAATTTTCAAACTTGCCAAGTTAAAATGTAACCGAAGGATATTTTGGGAAATATATTTTATTTCCACATCTGCATTTACACAAAACAAATTGTGCTGATAAATTACCTTGACAATTTCACTTTAGAGCATAAAGATGTACGTATAGCATTAGTATGTTGCTTTAGAACATACACAAGCAATTATCTTAGCACGGATTGTGTTTATTTGACTCCTATCACTTTTTCCATTCTTGGGATGGATATGCCTTTCATTAGTTTTATTGCTAAACCAGTGCCTGATTCAACAAGCATACATGGATGGTCTACTACTTTAACTTTTTAAATTACTGAACTGGGAGGTTCCCTGTTTCTTTGAAAGTGCACCAAGTGCATGTATGTGCTCTTACTAGGTTTGTGGTAAACAGAAATGCTCATTAGTACGTTCTTCAATGCCTTCTTGTTTTAAGCTTCAGTTAAAGGCTTTCTGGCCAATTTCTTGTTACATGTGTAGCATATATTTTCCTGAAGAATTCACTATTTATTATCATAACAGGTCAAGGTTGTTATTATCGATAGTATTACATACCATTTCCTCCAGGATTTTGATGACATGGCCCTCAGAACTCGAGTGCTAAATGGAGTAATAGCTTTAAAATTGATGAACCTAGGCAAGAAGTTCAGTGTAGCACTAAGAAAAACCTAGATTTCTTTGTAAAATTTTTAACTTTTTAATTGGGAATATCTTATCTATGGTTGTTCACGTAAGAGCAATATTACCGCTCAGGGAGCAAAAATTTAACCTTGTTTAGTTTTCTTTCACCTCCTCCCCTTACCCTCCCCTTCCCATACCATTGCTTCTGTTGGAACCAGACTGATATTTTTTGCCCCGAACTCATCGCTATTAATTCAGTTCTTATTCTACCATGTTACAATTCTAGTTTAGGAGCCATTGTTTGGTTTACTTGTGATACCATTTTTCCTGCGTACTGTCTATGTGGCAGGTTGTTATGTTGAACCAGGTGACCACGAAGTACAGTGAAGGTTCCTTCCAATTAAGTCTTGCACCAGGTACGTTCAATCAGCTCCAGTCTCCCACTTGATGATCAAATTTACATGCTTATTTTTGTCCCTGACGTGGGTGTTGGATGGAATCACACATCCATGGTGGATACCGGATACATAAGTGTGGCTAGCCAAAGCCACATCACTTCTCTTGACATTGTTTGTTCCAACATACCGGCTAGGTGATAGCTGGTCACATTCTTGTACATATCGGCTCGCTCTATACTGGAATGACAATGAACGTTTTGCATACATTGACAAGTCACCCTCTCTTCTATCAGCATCGGCACCATATTCAGTGATCAGCAGAGTGATCCGGAATTCCACTTCAAAATGATGTAAGATTTAGATTGGATTATAAAAAAACTACAAAAATTATTTGCACTAGTGTTGTTTTACTTTGATTTAAACAAAATTAATACGTGATTTGTTTTGTTGCTTCGTTGTTTCTTTCATGTGAAGAGATTTACAGGGAAATGGAGCCATTATAATACACAATCATAGACAATGATAACAATGACAGGAAGCTCAAGTAAATAGTTAGTTCATCCTCTGGGCAATGCTGGTAAGTTCACAACTGCGTTTCCAATTTGAAGTTAAAATTCTCCTGCTGACTCAAGGCGGCGAGGTCAATTTTGTTTCAGGGAAATATTGTCCACTCAGATTTCAATTTTTGACCAAGCAAGCAAATTCTCATCATTTTCACTAATTAATACTAGATTAGGCCCTTAACTTTGCTTGCACTACTCTCTTAACCGTGGTTTGCTGCCACGTGCGGGGTTTAGTGATGCAGTTTTTTGATGTGTTGAACAGTGGTGATGTCCGCTGTTTGAATTGCAAACCACTTGCATTAATTGAATGTTGCAGTGATCGCATATGTATTATTAGACAATGTTTTTGACCAACCCCACCAAACCATTTCCCACCTACCTATCTTGACTTTCCAACAACCAACCGAAGTTTGTTTTCGCTACAACGGTGGATCTAATCACATTGTAAAATAACTGAAATACTCTTAATTGTTAAGTGATATGCCGGATCAAAATTCAAAACTGAACGAGGAATTTGGTCATCTCATTGTGAGTCAGGGGCTTGTTGAATAAAATTTAACAACCTTCGTCTAATTTGTGAAAATATAAAAAATAGGGACATGGATGTTATTACCTAAAAAACAATGAATAGTTGATTGATACAAAAATAAAAAAGAAACAGAAGGCAGAGCATTAATAGTCAATGGTCGAGATGTCTCCTCTTAGAATCTAACGGTCAGCTCTGTTTTCCTGTCCCTATGCGTAGACGAGAAGATGAATACACAAGAGTTGTTGTCTCTCTCTCTCTCTCTCTCTCATTTAACTTAAGTCTCCACAGACAGAGTCGGTAATAACCACGAAGCCTCACCCTTCTCTCAACTCTACCACTCTCGACGATGGCTTCTTCTTCTATGATTCTATCCCAAGCTCTTCTGGTTCGAGCCGTTTCTCACAATGCCTCTACTCAATCTTCAGAAAATAGTCTCACTCTTTCCACGCCCTCGCTCCCTTCTTTTTCCGGTCTCAAATCAACTCCTCGTTCCGCCTCAGGCGCCACAGCCTTCCGCCGCCTCCCCACGCGCCTCCACCAACACCGTCCTATCTGTGCTGCTGTAGAAACTCTTGACGCTACCACTGAGACCACTCTGGTTGAAAAATCAATCAACACCATTAGATTTCTCGCTGTCGATGCTGTCGAGAAGGCTAATTGCGGCCACCCGGGTTTGCCTATGGGATGTGCTCCTATGGGTCATATTTTGTACGACGAAGCCATGAGATATAACCCCAAAAACCCCTACTGGTTCAACCGTGATCGCTTCGTTTTGTCCGCCGGACACGGCTGCATGTTGCAATACGCTCTTCTTCACCTAGCTGGTTACGATAGTGTGCAGGTGGATCTATCTGAATGGTCGGCTATCTTTTAGATCTGTTTTTCGTTTGTTTATGCATATAAACTCGGTTCTGTTGCGCTATTATGTAGAAAGTAGAACCAAACTGCTTAAAGTCTATGGTAATTGTCTGGCAAAATTTCACCTTTGAATTTAGTGTTGTGTAATATCATATAATAGGAGGAGGACTTGAAGAGTTTCCGACAATGGGGAAGCAAAACTCCTGGACACCCAGAAAACTTTGAGACACCTGGAGTGGAAGTTACAACTGGTTAGTTTCTAGTAATCTTTTTTGTCTTTAATTTTTATACTCACTTTTTTGCTTCTCGATAAAATCCCAGCAATTAAAGTTGCATGAATGTTTGGTGCAGGTCCTCTTGGTCAAGGTATTGCCAATGCTGTTGGTTTGGCCCTCGCTGAGAAGCACTTGGCTGCTCGATTCAACAAGCCAGACAATGAAATTGTTGACCACTACACGTATATTGCTATCCAGATCTCTGTATAAACAAACCTTGTTTTCATTTTGTTGGGTTAATAATCTTGGTATCTCTTCGCTCGTAGATATGTGATATTGGGTGATGGATGCCAAATGGAAGGGATTGCAAACGAGGCTTGCTCCCTTGCGGGGCACTGGGGACTTGGGAAGCTTATTGCTTTCTACGATGACAATCATATCTCCATTGACGGTGACACAGAGATTGCCTTTACAGAGAGTGTTGAGAAGCGGTTTGAGGGTCTCGGGTGGCATGTCATCTGGGTGAAGAATGGAAACACTGGCTATGATGATATTCGCGCTGCCATTAAGGAAGCAAAGGCTGTGAAAGACAAACCCACTTTGATCAAGGTTAGGTATTTCTTTCATGTTTAGATTTTTTAGGAAAACGATTTTTTGTTAACTCTTATCTTAATCCTGTAGGTTTCCACTGCAGTGTCATTTTATATATGCTTTTCCTCTCACATCTTTCTTTCTGTCTTCCTCTCATTCTTTTCCAGACTGCTTGATTCCTGAATTAAGAAAATATCAATTAACTGCATTGCTATTGCAAGCATTCTCAAGCCCTTGTTTTTGCTGTGCTGTGAAATTAGGATATAATTTTGTTGAATGTTCACTTTCTCACAGGTGACTACAACCATTGGCTACGGGGCTCCCAACAAAGCAAACTCCTACAGTGTACACGGTAGTGCTCTAGGATCCAAGGAAGTAGATGCTACTAGAAAGAATCTCAGATGGCCATTTGAGCCTTTCCACGTGCCAGAAGACGTTAAGAAGTAATCAATAATTGATAGCTTCTATCTTGTTCACTTTGACAGCCAGGGTTGATTTGATATTTGTTAACTTTCTGGCTCTTTTGCAGGCATTGGAGTCGCCATGCCTCTGAGGGCGCTGCTCTTGAAGCTGAATGGAATGCCAAGTTTGGTGAGTATGAGGAAAAGTACAAAGAAGAAGCTGCAGAGTTTAAGTCTATCATCACTGGTGAATTACCTGCTGGTTGGGAGAAAGCGCTTCCGGTGAGTAGAGCTTAGATGACCGTTTTTGCTCTTTATCTTCACCTTCAAGGGCTTGTTTGAATTATCGTTGGGATCTGTATACAATCATAGACATGTTTTCTACTAATAGCATTTTGAATAACATTGATTTACGGGCTCCCTGTATAATTTCTTAAACAATTCACATTCAATTGAAACAGAAAATCAGGACTATGTATGGAATAAGGATCATCTGTTAATGCATTCTTTTTGGAATTTTCCAGACATACACTCCAGAGAGTCCAGCTGATGCCACCAGAAATTTGTCTCAGCAATGTCTTAATGCCCTTGCAAAGGTTCACCCTGGTCTTCTTGGTGGTAGTGCAGATCTTGCCTCTTCCAACATGACCTTGCTCAAAATGTTTGGGGACTTCCAAAAGGACGCCCCAGAGGAACGTAACGTTAGGTTTGGCGTTAGGGAGCATGGGATGGGAGCCATCTGTAATGGCATTGCCCTTCACAGCCCTGGCCTAATTCCATACTGTGCTACTTTCTTTGTTTTCACTGACTACATGAGAGCTGCCATGAGGATCTCTGCTTTGTCTGAAGCTGGAGTTATCTATGTTATGACCCATGATTCTATTGGTCTTGGAGAAGATGGACCTACCCATCAGCCAATTGAACACTTGGCAAGTTTCCGTGCCATGCCCAACATCTTGATGTTCCGCCCAGCTGACGGAAATGAAACTGCTGGTGCATACAGGGTTGCCGTCAACAACAGAAAGAGACCCTCTGTCCTTGCCCTCTCTCGTCAAAAGCTTCCCCAACTTCCTGGAACTTCCATTGAAGGTGTTGAAAAGGGTGGCTATATAATTTCTGACAATTCTTCTGGTAACAAACCTGATGTCATTTTGATTGGAACTGGTTCAGAATTGGAAATTGCTGCTAAAGCAGGTGAGGAACTTAGGAAGGAAGGGAAGGCTGTAAGAGTAGTCTCTTTTGTTTCTTGGGAGCTTTTTGATGAGCAATCAGATGCCTACAAGGAAAGTGTGCTTCCAGCCAATGTTTCTGCTAGAGTTAGCATTGAAGCTGGATCAACATTTGGTTGGGAGAAGATTGTTGGAAACAAAGGAAAGGTTATAGGAATTGATCGGTTTGGTGCCAGTGCACCAGCAGGCAGAATATACAAGGAGTTCGGTATCACTGCAGAAGCTGTTGTTGCTGCAGCTAAAGAACTCTGCTAGGCTTGGGTTATAGGAATTGGTTTTATCGTGTATGGGTTATGGGAAATGGTTTTACAGTGAGAGACCATTCCCAAGAGAGTTGCTTCACGCAGGTTGTCTTTTGTTTTAATAAAAGCAAGATTAAATTTCTTCTCTTGCTTGCAATTCTGCAGCGGAGCAACATAGATTTGAATAGCGAGATGAAGGGAGTAGGGCTTGTTTATGTTCATGAATTTGTAATAACTCTTGAAACCTATCTTGAGTTCTGTATTGTTTCCAATCGATTTTAATGCAGCTTGCTATTTTCCAGCCATTTTCATCTTCAAGTTAAGCCACTACATCAAATGTTGGTGTTAATTATACTTTTAACTTTAACTCAAGCCTTATGATCTAAAACCAGGAATAGTCACTGCTAAGTGCCAAACGAATGCATACTACCTTTTCCCCTTATTTGCAGTGAAAAGTTGTCTCATTTCGACGATTCATCTGATTTATAAAACCAAATTTGGCGCCAAGTTGGTTGTCACTGGGATATGAATGAAGAAGGTAAAAGAAAAAAGATTGATGATTGAAAAGCGCTGTCCTGAATTGGATTGAGCAATGGTTTGAAGCCATTCAAAAAGTGTGTGGCAATCCTGTGCCTTAATGCCTAGAATAGGACTCGGTAATGTTTTTTAACGAAAATGAAGCTTGGAAATTTTGTTGTTATAACAACCACTTGGGGCCATGGAAAGAAAGATATTGACCGACCTATTGAAAATTTTGTGGTAGTTGGAGCATATCTTCTCAGCCCACCAATCCATATTGTCTTCTACCAACTACAAATTTATTCATTTTCTTCGTGGAAAATTATGGGTTCATAATCCAACGAATTTGTTATTGTGATAAAATTGATGGTTGTTTTTGGTATTGGCACTTGGCTGTGGACCTTCACGACTCGAGGAATTTCGGCATATCCGGATTCCGCTTATGCTCTTGTTTTTCTGTTTGTTCTTTATGATATGGTGGCTAATTTAGGCTTTATCCATGTGAAAAGCATAAATGGTAGGAATTTCTTCTAATTAATCAATATTTTATTATCACTAACTAGATTTGGCACTTGTGTAGCAATCTTGACCAACTAATAACATTTTGTTCCCTTTGTTAGACCACGAAGATTCAAGTTTGGGGTCCTGCTTGGACTCGGATGTGGCTGCAAGCAAATCATTTATAAACCTGGAAGCGGATGATTGGCCGAGTTCGGCCCTGGTATTTAGCGCCAATGTCCACGGACATATAGCCGACATCTATCAGGTCAGGCCCCTTTGGCACCCGCCCAGAACGGGCCTAGATGTATGCCCATCAACTTCAATGAACAGATGCAGACTGCACAATCAAAACCTACCCCTGCAAAATTAACACGTACCCAACACCACAAATTGAAAAGGAAGGTTAGAGGGCACATTGTCCTCACCAAAACCTTTTGGTCCACCACGTTTTGAAAACCATACCACTCGATTCGTGTTGCAGTCTAGGCCAACCTACTTCGCGGGGCCTTTGTCTATCTCACACGAAAAAGTTAATGGTCCAATCTAACTATTATATTAATGTTCCAGTTCTCAATCTAAATGATTTTATTAAATAGTTTAGTTAAGACGTTTACCAATTGAAACTTGCCATATAGCAGACTGCTTAATTTACGGAAAAAGATTTTATTGGTTGGTTAAATAGGAACCACTTTATGTTAGCAGCACTCTCCGGCAATACGCACATGGTGGTTGGTGAGAGACGATATGGTTTGCAATTGCAAGTTGTACGCGCGCAGTCTTACCAACCGCTTGGTTGGTAATTTTACAAGGTATAAGCACTCGTAGTAGACCTGTGAACTTCTTGGATATTAGAAAATTTTCCAGGCATCGTTTTGAATATTCACCATCCCTTTCAAAGTAGGCCTGGTTGGAGTTGGTTGGTGAAACTCTATATTGAGTCAATACACCCACCACAAATACTAACACGCGTTACACCGAAATTGCTTTATAGCATTTTTCAATCCCAGAAAACAAAAATAAAATACATCGCCATTTTCGGGAGAGATAGATAGAGAGAAATGGCGCAAGCTAGCAAAATCTGGAATGGAGCTCAAAATACTTATGTTTTTTCGAGTTATGCGAAAACCCACAACCCTAAATCTGTTTACTCAATTTCGTTAAGCTCTCAGAGCAAAGGCAGTTCGAGTTCTTGGGGTTTAAGATACAATGAGAGATTGGGTAATAATGCAGTTCGTACGGTTAGGGTTTCAGCTTCAGTTGGCACGACAGAGAAGCCGTCGAAAGTACAGGAAATTGTGTTGCAGCCCATCAAAGAGATTTCCGGTACTGTGACGTTGCCTGGCTCTAAGTCGCTATCCAATCGGATTCTCCTTCTCGCTGCCCTCTCTGAGGTTTGTGGTTTTTAGTTTTTTTATTTTTTTATGTATGTAAGCCTGCTTTATTCTTGAGAAAATCTAGGAAAAGAAATGAATATAGAATCAGAACTCTATTTCTTTCTTTTCTTTTTCTTGCCTTTTCAGTTTGCGAGCCAACTTCACATTTAGGAAGATTATAATTCTAGGGATGATTGTTGTTGTTCATTTCTTGACTGCCATGAGAACTCAATAGAATGCGTATTCTTTGATTGGTCACAAATTTGGATTACAAGTAGAGTTTGGTGTGTAGTTATAGTTTCAAAGACGGATTTATTGTTTATCCACTTGGTTGTGTTGATTCTTTCCAACTTTTGAAAGCTAGGGAATTTTTTTTTCCTTATTTTACCTACCTTTTATATTTCGTTAGTCTAATGTTTAGCTTGTGATTTCAGGGAACAACAGTGGTAGACAATTTATTGAGCAGTGATGATATCCACCACATGCTTGTTGCCTTGAAAAAACTTGGACTAAATGTAGAAGAGGACGGGGCAGCAAAACAAGCAGTTGTGGAAGGTTGTGGGGGTCTGTTTCCAGTGTGTAAAGATTCAACAGGTGAAGTTGAACTTTTCCTTGGAAATGCAGGAACCGCTATGCGGCCACTGACCGCTGCAGTAACTGCTGCTGGTGGCAATTTGAGGTCCGTTCAATACTGTTTTGAATCTTGGCCCTTAAAACTAAATGCTGCAATGTTCTATGCAGTGCATAGCATGTTCTCTTAGCCATTTTCATATAAACAGGTGTTTAGACATTCATATTTAGGTATAATCATGTTAATGACATAGGAATTTTGGGAAATTTTGTTTTGATAGAGCTGCCAGATAAATATTCTGGACTCCTAAATGATGCCATTCAGCCAGAGTAGATCCTAGTTCCAGATTTTGGCCATATCAATTGTATTTTTCTTAGAGGAAACAGAAGCATAAGTCCATGAGATGATCATGTGTCTGGAGCAGTTAACCACAGTTTTCTTCAGCAATTGGTTACTTGTTAGAGGCATACAACAATCAGTATGCTAGCTTTTATGTAACTTCTGTAAGCGGAGTGCACAAAATCTCTATCTTTTCCTCAAAAGTATTATAAGAGAGAATAAAACCTTTTCTTTTTCCAAATTATATCAGCTATGTACTTGATGGGGTTCCCCGAATGAGAGAGAGACCAATTGGAGACTTGGTCGTGGGTCTTAAGCAGCTTGGTGCAGATGTAGATTGCATTCTTGGTACAAATTGTCCACCTGTTCGTATCAATGGAAAGGGAGGCCTCCCAGGGGGAAAGGTGAGGTTTGCATTGTCCTTTTGCATTAGCGTCTTGTGGGGATGATATGGTTGGGGATTGGCTGTTAGTGCACATGTCCTGTTCGGTATTTTCATGTTAATATGTACTACCATGAGCCTCATACATATCTGAAGGGATGACCTTGCATTTCATCTGTTCATGTAATAGTCATTTTAAGTTAAATTTTCTGTCTGCATGATTGCTATGAGGTTTCAACTGATGTTTAAAGCTTTATCTGTAGCATGGGGTGGAATCAGAATGTTGCTTTTACTTGCAGATCATCTAGATGTATTGCCTATTTGATGTTTTTCATAATTAATAATACACTTTGTATCTCCATTTGCAGGTCAAGCTATCTGGAAAAATTAGTAGCCAATACTTGACTGCTTTGCTCATGGCAGCCCCATTGGCCCTAGGGAATGTGGAAATCGAGATAATTGATAAACTTATTTCCATTCCTTATGTTGAGATGACTCTGAAATTGATGGAGCGTTTTGGGGTTACTGTAGAGCACACTGATAGCTGGGATCGGTTCTTCATCCAGGGAGGACAGAAGTACAAGTAGGTTGCTCTAATATGCGCAATTGTTCTTCTTATGGAATCTTATTGCATTGGAAGTACTAATAGCTATTAATCTCAGGTCCCCTGGAAATGCTTTTGTAGAAGGTGATGCTTCAAGTGCTAGTTACTTCCTAGCTGGTGCTGCAGTCACTGGTGGGACCATTACCGTTGAAGGTTGTGGAACAAATAGTTTACAGGTATTACTTATATGTTTGTCTGGTGTATTCTATGACAGCATGCAACTTTGTTTTTCTAGCATGCGTTGCGCTCTCCAGTCTTATGATTAATTTGTTCAAAACCTATAGATGCAGTTTTCCAGATTAATTTCCTATTTTCCGATGAAAAATTATTTCTAAATTTGAATCTGTTTAATTGTGTTGCACGGGTCTAGAGAATGTATCTTTATTATCCACATACACCGATGAACTTACATTTCTTTGTCTTGTTTTTTTCAATGATTAAGGGGGATGTGAAATTCGCCGAGGTTCTTGAGAAAATGGGTGCTAAAGTTTCCTGGATGGAGAACAGTGTGACCGTAACTGGACCACCACGAGATCCTTATGGAAGGAAACACTTGCATGCTATTGATGTCAACATGAACAAGATGCCAGATGTTGCCATGACTCTTGCTGTAGTTGCCCTATTTGCTGACGGCCCCACTGCCATTAGAGATGGTATGATTTTGATCTTCATGAAACATGGATATTATTTAATCTTTCTTTCACAAGATGGTAGTTGAGAAAATTATATCACTGAAATTCTGGAGTTTCAGTTTGCTCTGTACTTAGCAAAGTGTTCAGGGCATGTGTGTAATAATGATTTCTGTATGCTGGGTCATAATAATTGAAAGTATGGTCTATCCTTTCCAATTGCTGAACATAGTGGGTGTAGTTTAACTTGTCATGGGGCTTTATAATCATATTTCATTTCTTAGTGAATTTCTGTTGTGGAGAATTACTGTCAAGGTTACCAAACATTGTGTTGAGAAACGTGGAATTATTAATTCTTTGGTCTTGCACCTTTGGGGTGATGATTTGGGTTCCCCCTCTCCTTTTAACTGGTAATGTATTGATCTGTTTGTTTATTATGGGAGACCATCAAAAAAGTTGAATTTTTGGATAAAAACATTTAAAAGTTTATGAGCAACTTGTTGCATTATTTATAAGCTGTCTGCATGTGCAAATTCTGAAATATGCTTCTTTCCTGTTTGCTCAAGAGTAATATGCCAGTGTCTAAGAATGGCTTGTGATCGGTTTTCTTTTTATTTAAACTGCCTTCTTTCCGTGTGTTTTGTAGTTGCAAGTTGGAGAGTGAAAGAAACTGAACGAATGGTTGCTATTTGCACAGAACTCAGAAAGGTATATCTTATGCCTTTATGCTTGTTTGGAAATTTTGATCACGACTGCTTTGGAATTTATTTACATTTGAGCTTGACATTTCAGTTGGGAGCAACAGTTGAAGAAGGACCAGACTATTGTGTGATCACACCTCCCGAAAAACTGAATGTGGCAGCAATTGACACTTATGATGACCACCGGATGGCTATGGCATTCTCTCTAGCCGCTTGTACAGATGTTCCAGTTACCATCAAGGATCCTGGTTGCACCCGGAAAACCTTCCCTGACTATTTTGATGTCCTTGAGAGGGTTACAAAACACTGAAACAGCTATTCCACGTTTGTTACAGAGAGAGAGAGAGAGAGAGAGAGAGAGAGAGAGAGACTTTGCACCAGTGTCAACCGTAGAATCAAAGCAAGCCCACACTGTAATTTGCGTGGCCTTGTAACTGTTAATTATTATGTGTAACATGAGCTTGCTATTTCTTCAAAGTCTGTAAGTTTTGGTTTTAAGTACTCATGACTGCTACGAATAGACGTAGACGGGATTGTTTTTATTTTGTCTGCGAATGCAGTTTTCAATGAAATGGATCTACGTATGCGTACGGGATTGCTGATATTGATGAATCTGCGTACTTTTATTGTTTTAAGTTTTAATAATGTCCAGGGCCAGCTGATACAGATTAACTAGCAGGGCATGGCATGGAACATGATGCCAGGATATAAAGAAAAGATCTAGCAACCAGCAAGAAGGACGTGTTTCCCTCAGTCTTTTTCCATCGGATTGTCACATGGGCTGAATGGTAGCGGTGGAGAAAACCAACTAATTTCTCTTCCTTTACCCTTTTAAAAAATGTCCTCGTCCGTCTGGTTTTGGTACAAAGTGATGTTCAGTTGTCAAACTTGTATGACTACCTAATAATAAAAGAAACCAATACTTGGACAATTTTTGCAGTAGCACTTGATCTGTCTGCCTGCGGAATTTTCTTCAACTTCACTCTTCCTACGGAAAGAAGAAGCCATCGTGTTGTGGGTTTTACAGTTGCATATTTACTCCGGATAATGCTGGGCTAGCCAGCCTATCCTATCATATGATTCACATAATTGCAATCTAAGACACCCATGGTGTGGGTTCTTTCTGAAATTGCTTTTGCCTTCGTTTAAAGCCTTGTTTCACTCTTTTTCTCGCAGGGGACTTTGTCTCCTTTTGCTTTTATTTCATTTTTGGTTTATTTTGTAAATTAAATACACAATTACATCAAGTTGAGAATCACATTTTACGCAACCATCCATCACCTGATAAGCATTGTATCGAAATCAACTGATATCACTATCATTCAACATAATCATATATATGCACATATGTATCACATACACTCACACTTGTAGTGGCGTAAATGTGTTAAGCATAAAGTAATTTTCATAACAAAAGTTATTTTAAGTGATTAATCGTAGCTTAAGGTTACCTAATTGTCAAATTGCAGAGCTTGCTTGATAAGTTTCAGAGATTTCAAAAACTCAAATCCCCACCAATCTCTCACGGCTTCCAACGGTGGCAACTGAAAAACTGACCGGCGGCGGGAGTACAAGAGAAATAGGAACCCAACCCCTCGGGATTAGCCTCATCCACACCATCCCAGTCAACAACCTAACCTCACAACAAACTCCCACCCATTTTATTTTATTTTTTTTTTACTTTCAAAATTCTGACCAAAATTCAAGGCCTTTCAATCAATCAAATTCGTAAATTACAGATGAAATTTTTAATTACCATCACTTATCATTCTCAAATTAAACAGATATGTCAACATAAAAAAATAAAATAAAATTTTTAAAATTAATTATATTTATAACTTAATTTAACAAACTAACCACATTATTAATTTATTAGTATAAAAATATACAAAAAAAATTAAAAATATTTTAAAATCAAATCTAATTAAAATTTTTTTTACTTTAATTATGCAAGTGTTGACCTTTCTTTTTTTTTTAATTAATTACAGTTTGACCTTTCTTGATCTCCATTGCGGCGACTTATAAAATTCTTCTTCTCAGTCTCTCTCTCTCTCTCTCTCTCTCTCTCTCTCTCTCTCTGTTTCGCTCTACATTGCTATTTTCTTAAAAGCAAAAATCAAATCTTGATCCTTCGTTTACCTGGGACCCTTTAATGAACCCATTGCCAGACCATTCCTCCAAGAAACAGGAAGATTCACAAACACATGAGCATCAAGTAGAAAGAAAGTTATCTACAAAACGCTTTTTCTCCTTCACTTTTCTCATCTTTTTTAAACGATACCCATCAAGCAAGCAAGAATCTGTTCCAAACCCAAACCCTAACCCTAATCCAGAATTCTCCTGGGAAAATTAGGGAATGTCGCAGCTCAAACTAATGTCCCATCTTGATGATATACCTTCGACTCCGGGGAAATTCAAGATGGACAAATCTCCATATTTTAACAGACTTCGGTTTCATTCTTCTTTAGCTAAGCTCACATTTTGGTCCTTCATTTCCTTGTTCGTAATCTTGATTTTCTTCTTTAGAACCCCATCTTCAAATCCTTTACCGTCTGATCCATCTCGTCGTTCTCTTCGGACCTACAGCTGGGCCGGCCCCGCCTTTGAAAAACGGGTCAAGTCTTCGGCCAAAGTCAGGGCACGAAACGGCATCTCCGTTTTGGTGACTGGTGCTGCTGGTTTTGTTGGTACCCACGTGTCAGCCGCCCTTAAAAGACGCGGTGATGGTGTTGTGGGTCTGGATAATTTCAATGACTATTATGACCCTTCTTTGAAAAGAGCAAGACAAGCGCTTTTGGAGAGAAGTGGAATTTTTATTGTTGAAGGTGATATCAATGATATGGCTCTTTTGAAGAAGTTGTTTGATTTGGTATCGTTTACTCACGTGATGCATTTGGCTGCACAAGCTGGGGTGAGGTATGCAATGCAGAATCCAAGCTCTTATGTGCATAGTAATATTGCTGGTCTTGTTAGTTTACTTGAAGTTTGTAAAAATGCTAATCCGCAGCCTGCTATTGTGTGGGCGAGTTCGAGTTCTGTTTACGGGCTCAATACTAAGGTTCCATTTAGTGAGAAAGATAGAACTGATCAACCTGCTAGTTTATATGCTGCTACTAAGAAAGCTGGTGAAGAGATTGCACACACATATAATCATATATATGGATTATCTTTGACTGGGTTGAGGTTTTTTACTGTATACGGGCCTTGGGGAAGACCAGATATGGCATACTTCTTTTTTACTAAGGATATTTTGAAGGGCAAGTCGATACCGATCTTTGAGGCGGCTAATCATGGCACGGTTGCCCGGGATTTCACCTACATTGATGATATTGTGAAGGGCTGTTTAGCGGCATTGGATACCGCAGAGAAGAGTACTGGTAGTGGTGGGAAGAAGAAGGGACCAGCACAATTGAGGGTTTTTAATTTGGGGAATACTTCTCCTGTGCCAGTTACAGATCTTGTGAGTATTTTGGAGAGGCATTTGAAGATTAAGGCTAAGAGAAATTTTATGAAGTTGCCAAGAAATGGGGATGTTCCATTTACTCATGCCAACATTAGCTCGGCTCAGAGAGAGCTTGGATATAAGCCAACAACTGATCTGCAAACAGGGTTGAAGAAGTTTGTGCGGTGGTACCTCAGTTACTATGGTAGAAAGAAGGCTTCTGGGTGATGCATTCTTTGATTTGTGGTAGGATCCTTTGAATTCTTGTTCACTATGATTCTTATGATTGTTTTTAGCGTTTCTATGTACCTTGCCCGATTATTGTTCGTCTGTCATATATTTCTGATGATGCCAATACAAGGAACATCATGATCTACACTACTACATTGGAGAAGTTTTGTGGTTGGTGGACGTTGTTTGTTGCGCAAACCTGAGCTGTATTTAAAGAAAACAAAACCTTCTTTTTATTGTTATTATTATTATTTTTGTTTTTCCTTTTGGAATGTAATTGCTTAGTTTCAGCACTGTAGAATTGACGATGTGATAGAAAATATGCTGATTGTTGGAGATGTATAATTGCCATGCAATTCAATAAAATAACACATGTACTAGGTGAATTCATGTAAGTTCAATTTTTTTAACTACATACTTCTTTTGTTATGAATCATGACGGATTTATTGGCTATGCGAGACGCTAATTTCTTGACTGACGATGTACAGTGACTGTTTGCCATGAACTGTTAGAATATGTGTACACCAATTACGGAAGTACTGACTTTGCCTAACTTACTGATATATCTTGTCTTTACTCGTACATGACTAGCTAGCAAGTTGCAATTTTTTTAGAACTTTTGTGAATAGAGATTTGGATGTTAGATTCTAAGGTTAGTATCTTTTGCTAGAAATTCTGTTCTAATATCTCCAAGGGAATTGGAGTAATCCATAGGAACTTATTGATTGAAGAGTTGATTATCCTATTATTTATTGTCTGCTCTTCTCAACAGGAATGATTGTCATGTATTGTTTGATGATGCAAGAGGTCAATTTAGTTTTTCCAGCCCTCTGTAGACTAGGCCTTGTGCTCGCTTGTTCATGGCCAATTTCCACAAAAATTTAAGTTGCATATACCCTTTAAGTTTCTTACTTTGGTTTGTCCATTTTAGGTTATTTTTTCCCTGCTGTAGTGTATTGAGAAACTTAGGAAGGAAACATTTTTCTGTATTACAATCAGATTATTATGAGTTTTCATGTCTACTCTCCGTAAGATTTCTGTAGCAAAAATCACAAATTTTCTTTTGTTCAAAGTTGATGCTAGCTTTGATGTTTTCTTCTGCATGATTGCCATGGTAATGGTAACCTGCCAGAAAGGTGTTATGTTTACCGTAATTTCAAGGATATGTCAGTCTTCTGCTCGTAGAGCGTCTTGACAAGTGCAAGCACTGCTGACCAGGCTCTGGTGGCTTTTATCAACATGTAGATGGTATTCCTGAGAGTGGTTGTTTCAAGTAAACGAATTACTATTTTGAAGTTTGTGGGATTTGTCCTTTCCATTTACATGAAGTTTCAGAAATTGTTCTTTGGAAAAGATGGTCTACCGAATGGTCTGGAGTATGTTTGATTGCTTTCAACTGGACTTAGAAAGAGATTATGCGTGTGGTTTCATGTGTCCTTGTCCTCTGCATGTATATTTGTAGTCCATTTGGCCGATCTATTCTACAGCATTTGAGTTTGGAAAATTTACCTTCCTTTCCATTGCCATTGCCTTTGATCAAAATCATCGAACCTGGTAGCGTGAGATGTAGGGGTTATGTTTTATTTATCCTTCGATGTAATATCCACTTGGCGGGTTTGTCACCCGCCCAGTGGCTTATGGACTCCTGATTTCTTAAAAGAAACTTACTCCCACCGTTTTTGTACAAATTTTCTTGGCAATGTTTTTATCTTTTTCAAACCGAAGCTGACGATTACAGCAGCAATCACAACCAACCCATCTTTTTATGGCACTCGGTTTTATTTGGGCATACATGTTTGAACTCAGCCACTCTTTCAACTCAGCCATGCAGGGGAGGGCATTTTAATGAGTACTGAGACCACGTGCATAAGTCCAATATGTCCCTTCCAATAACTTTAGTAGTTGGCCACTCTCTACTTTTTTGCTCTGCCTGTGCATGCATCCAATCCAAGGATACGCCCAACAGAAATCTTGCCTTCTGTGTCCTATGCGTGGCCTCTCCCACTAAAAGGTCAAATATGTTCATCGAATTTTACTAAAGGTTACATGGAATTGAATGAGAGCTCATTATAAACACATAATGCACCCTCTTTATAGCATCCTTTGATATCTGCTATGTCAAGCAAGCATGGCTTTAAAAAACAACGAATTTTCAGCACATGCAATGACATTTTATTATTCGTAGAGATTAAAAATAACAAATGAAATCATGAATGGTAAATCCCCTGTTATCAAAGAGATTTCTTAGGGTATCTTACAACTGATCACTTCACCATCAGTTGGCAAGCCACATGAGAAGTGGACATGTAATCTTTTCACGCACTTTAAACCAGTCTCCAAAATTGAGTCCAACACACACTGCCGCCACAGCATGAGAAATTCAGTAAAATGAAGAAGCATACTCATCAAGGACGCACTAAGTTGGAAGGACAGATATAATGCACCTGAAACTTCTTCAGCTGAATTGGTTTTAATAAACTCTCAGATTCAACTGTCTGCCAAGGACACACAAGGAACCCATTTCGTTTGTTCAGAAAATAAACTTCAAAGGCATGCCATAAACACTCAAAAATACAACAATATTCACCGTTACTGTGTGGCCTTGGTTTGCACGTATTAAAAGCTGCCCATTTTCCTCAACGAGACTAAACCTCTGCTTATTGTCCTTTCTGCAAGCCCAGAATTAACCATTGAACATGCAAAAATAAAAATGACTGTAAAAGAAATGCACTTCTAAAGCATCAAAAATCAAGGTTAGAAACAACAGCAGACAGATAAGTAACATGCTGAACCAACCTCCCTGATATCTTCAACAGTATGTGATCTTAATGGAATTTGGTCAAATGTTTTGATATTCAGCTTCAGTAAATCTTGCACTTTGACGTATCCATCACTCCGCATATTCAGATTTAACTCGTAAGTCACATGACGCCAAATACGAAGATTCTACGCCACTGCCGCCATTTGGCTAAGCAAGATAGGTTCATCGTTATTATTTTTGTGTTTTCACTTGAATAAACTTGCCGCAATTCCTATTTTCTCTTCTTCGTCCGATTGACGTTTCTTCTAACCCTCATAAATTGACTTACAAGAGTCTACCAGGAGCGTCAATTTTATCTTTGCCTCCACCTCCGCCAGACGGCCTCTCCATCTTTCACCGTCATTTCTCATGTCAGAACCGCTACCTCTGCCACCACCACTGCCCACAAATATAAAATTACTTCAGTAAATACCCAAGGCCCTTTCAATTAAACCTTTGAGAACAAATAAGGAAATTAATTAAATCTCCTCGTCACATGGAAAGAAACAAAAGCAGGGGAATAGGGAAAATTCATTTCATTGATCTTGTTTCCTTACGCATTTTCTCAGTTACTGCAACAAATGAATAACAATAACTTTGAAAAATACTACCTTTTACTGGATGGAGCGAAAGAAGCGAGGGATGAGCTCTGATTAAAGCGGTTTGTTTTCTCCCTGAAACCTGGGACAGGAGACCGGGAGAGCAGAGAGGACGAGAAGGCACTGACAGATACAGGTGGAAGATAAACGCGTCAGTGGCGTAGAATTCTAATGCAGATGATATTGCGGTTCGCATAACCACACAAGGATCGGTTTCGTTTTGACGAGGACGTCAATCGCGTTTTGATATGACAGCAGACAGTAGCTTGCTGTGTCCCGTAAATTTTTTGTATAATATTTAAAATCAAAATAATTCTTAAATATTATAGCTGGTGATGGTAATTGGGCTATAGTTAAGGAGAGGAGTGGGAGAGAAAGGGAAAGGAGGAGGACGGAATCCCGGAAGTCACGACACAGCGTCTCGCCAAAAAGGAGAGTAATACAGCTTCATTCGAACAAATCTTAAAGAGCTGCATAGGGGATTTTTCAAAGACCATAAAAAACAATTATTTCGATGTTAAGCTTAACCCTGACAAACTGGTAACCCCTGCATCGTGAAAAATCAAAGAAGGATGCAAGAAGATATGCTGAAACCAGCATTGAAACGTGGTGCAAACCAGCATTCTGGTTCAACCACAGCTATAAGATTTTCAAAAAAGAATCTTTCATAATCAAAGAAAAGGTGTTGAAAAGACACTAAAGAATTAGTTCAATACGTCGACTATTTTTCCTCCCTCATTAAATCAACTCATTCTTCAAGCATAAAGTCCTTCTAAAAGGGCAAGAACATTTAATATGGAAAAAACTTGAGTCCCAATCCTGGAAGGGCCCAAAGCTGCAACCAAACGTATTTCTATCTAAGCCACGAGAGTGCTGGCAGTTGTTGATTCGCTGACAAAAAAAAAAAAAAAAGAGAAAGAGAGAGGCATTTATAAGTTCGCACAGAGAAGCAACAGAGTATTGTTAAACATTTCACTTCTTTGTGTAGGTATTAGAGATTCAACTATTATAATGATAAATCAGGTCATCAGAACACAATGAGAATATAATAATATCAGGGAGGAAACTCTTTTTAATGGTTCTACCCCAGAAACTTTGCCATATGACCCCAATATTCTAATGAACCTATAGTTTCATTAGGTTGCATTAAACATCACACATATACTACCTTAAGCTACATTCTTTCAAGTTTGATAATCAGATAAATTAGAAGACAGAAACTCACTATTTCCACACGGGTGGAAGTTTCTTTGTCTTCTTGTAGTAGCGAGCAAGTCGGTGGATCCTGCTCTCAACCAAGATCAACCTAAACTTGGAATCTTTATCCTTTCTGTTCCTCTCCAGATGCTTCCTAATGGCAACTGCTTTCTTGATCAGGTGGTACAAGTCCTCAGGAATTTCAGGAGCAAGCCCTTACGAAATAAAATAAACCAAGGCAGTAAAAGCCAAAAATCAGTTGATAATTTCTCTTCAAATTGTTAGAAGAGAGAAATGAAAAGGAAAACAAAAGCCACGGCTAAAATGTACCATGAGCCTTAAGTATCCGCAAAATTTTGCTCCCAGTAACACTCTTCACCTGAGCAATACCATGTGAATCACGAAGAATAACACCAATTTGAGATGGTGTCAGCCCCTTCTTAGCAAACTTGCAAATATTTTCATCCACCTGACAGATTCAAAATAAAAGTAAGAATTCAAACAATGCAAGAACTTAAGCTTCAAATCAAACACCAGTAGAAAGTATCCAGTAATTAACATAATTTGCAAACCTACAATGTTTCACACGGGTATATGCTTAATGTTCAAAATTATGAAATTATTATTTAAAACACTTTCTAATCATTACCTCCCTGGGTCAAGAAATAAAAAAAAGCTTTCTAAAAGTTCACTAAACAGATGTTTAACTTTTGAATCATCACCAGTACACAGCAGAATGACAGAATATGATAGAAAACAATAGTAACACAAGCAAGGAGGGATTTCAAAACCAAACATGATATGCCATTCAAACATTTCTACACGTAATGACAATAAGAAGATTGAATAAACAATTCAAGTCAAAATACAGACTCTAAAATCAGTTAGAAAACATAAAACTAAAATGATTGATACACTGGAAGTGAACCCATCAACGGTCCCCATTATCTAACATAACAAACAACGACACAAAAGTAACGAGATTCATAACTTTCTACATCTTTCTTCTTAAATACTTCTAATGTTTCCGCAGCAGCCAAAATAAGGAAAACATAATAACAAAAATGATATTAAGGTTAGAATTACTCACATCCTGGGGAGAGATCTTCAGCCAACTCGGCGGTGTCCTCTTGTACGGAAGAGCTGATGCAGAAATACCCTTTCTGGAAAACAAAACAGACCATTGGTAAATCAGAGAAATCGACGCTTGTAAATTAAAAAGGTTTGGAATCGAGCATTGTAAGATTGTTATCGTAGGACAATATATCGGTAAAGGAGCAGACCCTTTGCTGTGCATACGACCCATGGCGGTGGAGTATAGAGTTTCGCTGCCTCTCTACGTCGCCCTAGTGCTGCCTGCTACTCTCTGACGAAAGAAACCCTATTATCATTAAAAGAGGTTGAAAATCACAATACTAGGAGTTTTTATTTGCTTCATAAATTGCATCGGAGCCATTGGTTTTTATTTGTTTTGCGTTTTGACCCCATAAAATGTGATATTTCCTTTTCTAGGTACAAGCCAGTAGGCCCAATAACTAGTCCAGTACCTAGAATATAATTACGCCAAAATGGGCCCAAATACCACGGATCTACAGTATGGGCTACTCCATTACTTTATTTATAAGCTGGCTGCGAAGGGGTGGAAAAGTTTCAAGAAGAAAGCAGAATCAGCCTGGAAAGATGAACAAAAAGTAGGGCATAGAAAGCGGGAATCGTTTTCGTATCTTCAATGACTTTTACCCTTTTTACTTAGAGTGGGATGCAAATGAAATGGTTCTCTTTTTCCAATGCACGAATGGCTGCTTAACCTAAATTCATAGAATGAAGGAAAGATGGATGCGTCATGTGCATCAACGGGAAAAGTCTGCAGTCTAGTTATTTTTTTATTAGAATTAGCAGTAATAGTGTTTTTCTATTCATTCATGCCAAGAACTGACTGAATGTTTGCGGTTTTGCCCTCATTTAAAGTGAAGATAAAGACTGGTGTTGTCACTATTGTTTGCGACAACCTAGGTTGTTGGTGCACGAGTCATGAATCCCAAAGCATGCTACAAAAATTTTTAGTGTAATTTGTCTTGTGCGTATGGCTGGTTTTTAGAAGAGAATCAGAAGTTCAAAACCCATTTGATGAGTTGTTATCAAATGGGCAGAATTTTGCAAAATGTAGTGGAGAAGGGAGATGGTAAGATAAAAAGAGAATCTGAAAGCTGAAAAGGAAGAAGAGGGAGAGCCTGAATGAAAGAGGGCAAATGAGCAATCCAGCTAGGATGTGAGACTGTAGCAGACTTTCTTTAGGCAAAAGGCTGTATAAAATCAAATACCCATTACCCTGTGCCAAGATTTTGAATCATAAAAGGTAAAATAAAAGAGAAGAAGAAAGATTATGATTAAGATTTTCACAGTTTGCATGACAATCCAGGACATGATTGCCATGTGTTCTTGTTTTTATTGTGGAGTGTGAGGAGAAAATCATTATGGAAATTGCCTTTTATTAAATAAACCAAAGATTGTTAAAATACAGAAACAACAAAATCATCAGACAAATGGGAATATAATTCTGAATTCAACAAAAATAGTTTGGTCCATGATTTTCATTTTCATTTTCCTTTTTGTTTTTGCTTTTTATTGACAATATCCGTCCAACCATATAATATATTTGGATTAGTTTCGTAAATAAGAAAATGGAGTAATGCCGTTGCAATAATGCAGACGATGAACCCCACAAAAGTCAGTCCATTTCTTATAATTCCGGATTAATGGTTTCACACTGAGATGTGCAATTGCGTTTACCCACCAACTACTCTTTCTTATGCAGAGTCCCACCAAGTGAAACTCGGTTAGTTTTCTTCACAAGGCAAATATGCAGGCTGCTAGTTTTCAACAATCAATCATTGATAATTTTGGGGAAGAGGATAAGAAAAGTTCACATGTTTTCAAACTAATAACAGAAGTAGGGCACCATGCTGTGTACCAAAAGAGCTGAAATTTCTGATGTTCCATATCTCACTGGCATCCAATATGTCCTTGCCTATTTCCATCAAGAATTTGTATTCAAAAGACCTATCATTATCACTTCCAAAGGATGGCAAGATCATTTTCCTTTTGAAAATGACCATCTCCTAACCCTTTCTTTTTGCAAGAAAGAAAATTCTAAGCATTTATCAGATAGTCATAGTGATTATCTAGTCGTTTTTAGCTTTAACTTTGAAATTAGAGATATAATCCTTTCTGTCACTGGAAGAAGAGAAGAAGAATTCAAATTGTTAATGATATTACTGGTTATGGCAATATACTGTTTGATTTTACATATTGCAGGGATCTGACCGCGGTCAGTCATTGGAGATCCATCATCACATGTTAGCGTCCATGCCCAAAGTGGGACCCTCGTTTTTGTGTCTTTTAATTGTGGGCCCATCTTTTTTCAAAAACGCCTACCTAACTACAATGATAAGACAAACCGCACGGCACTGTATAAATTTCACCGGAGAGAATTAAAAGGTAGCCAAAGATTATTGTAGTCTTGCTAAATGCGTGGGGTGACTATGAGCAGTTACTGCTGAACTCAGTTTTGAATTCTTGCACCAACTCTCTCTCACCTCAACTTCAAAGTCCAACTGGAATGAATTCTGAACACATACATTTCCCAGAGTTTCTCTCGCCATTTCCTTCACTTTCTCACAACCCAAACATGTCTTTTTTCATCTACTACCTTTCTCTCTTTCTCTACATCACGCACACTCTCTCTTCGCCTTCAGAACTCGATCTTCTCATGCAAATCAAGGACTCTTTGGACCCAGAGAACCGACTGTTGACCTCATGGACGCCTAACGCCGACCCCTGTAGCAGTGACTCTTTTGAAGGTGTGGCCTGCAACGAGAATGGCCTCGTGGCGAACATTTCTCTTCAGGGAAATGGTCTCTCCGGCAAGATACCGGCAGCTATAGGTGGCCTGAAGAGCTTAACTGGGTTATACCTGCACTTCAACTCATTGTACGGTGGAATTCCAAAGGAGATTGCAAGCTTGAGTGAGCTTAATGATTTGTACCTCAATGTGAATAATCTCTCTGGAGAGATTCCTCCTCAGATTGGAAACATGACTAATCTTCAAGGTTGGTTGTTACATTCTCCGGTTTACCTAATTATTACATATGGGTTTATTACACTTGAGCTACTATGGTGCGCATTTATGTCTAGAAATTTATTACAGTTGAAGTTCGATGTGGTGTTATGGGTGATTTTTTGTCTTCAAGCTCTTACACTGTGGTCTTTAATGTCATCTTTGAACTCTATCACTTTAGACTTATTTAGCAACTTATCATTCGTGGTATTCAGTTTAATCAAGCACCGAAAGTTTCGGTGGGTGAAGTAAAAAAGCTTCGATCTTGAATATTACCTTTCTTTAATTATCTGTTTATGATTTACATTATCCCATTGCTAATTACCTTGGTGAGCGAAGTTAACGTGAAGCTTGGTTATGAGTAAAGATTTTTGAACTCATCATTTCAGTTTAAAGTTTATTTTAGCTGATCTTAGCTTAAAAGTTTGAGCAACATTATCTGATTTCAGATTTAATTTTGATACTACATTGGGAGCTTTCAGCAACTGAGCTTCAATCTGGATCTTTTTCTTTACAGTTCTACAGCTATGCTACAACAAATTGACTGGGAGCATACCCACACAGTTTGGATCTCTGAATAAACTTAGCGTCCTTGCTTTGCAATACAATCAATTAACCGGTGCAATTCCTGCGAGTTTGGGAGATTTGGGGATGTTGACGAGGTTGGATTTGAGCTTCAATAACCTGTTTGGTTCAGTTCCTGTTAAATTAGCAAGTGCACTGAAGCTAGAAGTTCTAGACATCCGTAACAACTCTCTTTCTGGAAATGTACCTCCAGGTAATATTGTCTTTCCTAGTGTTAAGCTTTCCATTGTCATCTTGTTGAGTAATATTAGAATGCAAAAATTTTAACTTGTTTTTTTTTTTCTTTGTGAATGGCAATGAAGCTCTGAAGAGGCTGAGCAGTGGATTCCAATATGACAACAATGCTGCCTTATGTGGCGTTGGTTTTACTAACTTGAAAAATTGCACAGCATCTGATCACCCAAATCTTGATAGACCTGAGCCATTCACACCTACTGGCCTTTCTACAAAGGATATTCCCGAGTCTGCCAATTTACCATCTAATTGCAGGCAAACTGATTGCTCAACTCCATCCCAAAAGTCACATACTGGGATCATTTTTGCAGTGATTGCGGTGTTTATCACTTTGACGACTGTCACTGGCCTTTTCACATTCTCTTGGTACCGTCGCCGAAAACAGAAGATTGGAAATGCCTTTGATAGTTCAGATAGTCGTCTTAGTACTGACCAGGTGAAGGAGGTTTGCAGGAGAAGTCCTTCTCCTCTTATCAGCCTTGAGTATTCCAGTGGGTGGGATCCATTGGCCAAAGGTCAGAGTGGAAATGGGTTTTCTCAGGAATTTCTTGAGAGTTTCATGTTTAACTTAGAAGAGGTGGAGCGTGCAACTCAGTGCTTCTCGGACATGAATTTGTTGGGAAAAAGTAATTTTTCTGCTGTCTACAAAGGGATCCTCAGAGATGGATCAGTTGTTATAAAGTGCATTGCCAAGACGAGTTGCAAGTCTGATGAAGCTGAGTTTTTGAAGGGGCTGAAGACGTTGACATCACTGAAACATGAAAATCTTGTGAGATTGAGAGGTATCTGCTGTTCAAAAGGCAGAGGTGAGTGTTTTCTCATCTATGATTTTGTACCCAATGGAAACTTGTTGCAGTATCTTGATGTAAAGTCAGGCAGTGAGAAGGTTCTTGGGTGGTCTACCAGAATTTCTATTATAAATGGAATTGCCAAAGGTTAGTTTATTATCCTTTTTGACTGAAGTTTTGGAGATTGTTCATTTTGTTCCCATTGCTTTTTACTTTGTTTATGCTACAGTTTGATGTGTCTTTCTTACCAGGCATCAGGTATTTACATGGGAAGAGAACGGGTCTAGTTCACCAGAATTTGTCAGCTGAGAAAGTGCTCATTGATAGACAACACAATCCCATGCTTTCAGACTCTGGGCTGCACAAACTCCTTGCAGATGACATTGTTTTCTCCATGCTCAAAGCCAGTGCTGCCATGGGATACCTGGCCCCTGAATACACCACCACTGGCCGATTCACAGAAAAGAGCGACATATATGCATTTGGAATGATAGTGTTTCAAATTCTCAGTGGAAAACGTAAAATCACTCAGTTCACTTGTCAGGCAGCAGAGTCATCCAAGATCGAAGATTTCATTGACCCAAATCTTGAAGGAAAGTTTTCAGTATCTGAATCAGCTAAACTCGGGAGAATAGCTCTACTTTGCACCCATGAATCTCCTACCCACAGGCCGTCCATAGAAAACGTGATGCAAGAATTGAGTGGTACCACTAGCAGTTCTTCATATTGACAAGACTTGGAGTTTGTCACCTCAATTTTCAGCTGACAAGAGGCAACATGGGTGAGTCACTAACTACATGCTGAAGTTATCTGTTACTAATTCTTATGTAATTGCAGTACCCTTTCCTGAGGACTGAGGTTGTTAGTGTTGTGAACTGGTGCAATGTAATTTATTGGTGGAGGGCCTTTCTTATGAGCCCTTTAATTATAGTTATTGAATGTTTGCCATGTAACAAGTTTGCTTCTTGCCAATTTATTAGAACTTCTATGCAAATTTAAGGTCTCTCAGATAACACCGAACTGCTGAAGAATCTCTCTTCTCAACAATTTTATATTTCGTTTGAAGTCACGCCGACCTATAAAACACAAGACATATCTGTTTTCTTTCTATTCAAATGATCAATATAATCTTCTTTTATGAGATGCTACGGCAAAACAAACCAAACCTGGATTCTGTTACAAACGCAGCATGTGATACTTTAAATATTCCATTCCAACTGACGTGCAAAATAAACGAAGAACTCAATACTGTCACTTCAACATAATCTATTATGTTGGAATGCGTGGAGACGAAAATGATTGACCTGCGTAATCAATTATCTAGGCGATCAACGTAAAATAGAGATCTTAATGAAAGTACGTTTGGCTTTATTGCTTTTCCTTCTGGTGCCTGTGAACATTTTTTGTCTTCTTCGTCTAACAGCCTTTTGCTTTCTCGTCTGTTTTTTCTTATTCTTTATTGTTTTACCCCGTCTAAAATGTTGTCCAAAAACAAATTTTATGGCTGACATGGCTGGTCAATGCACAAATAAACAAGAACCCATTTGTGCGAGTGTGGAGAAAATCAATTCTTCTGTAAATACAAATTCAACTTGCATTAACAAATTTATTTCATATATTTTTACAATTGAACTGGAGGCTTCGAATTCAACCATAATGTCTACAAGAGGTTACCACCGAATTTGGCATCCCCATATTATCCAATATTGAATAGATCTCCGTAACTTGGAGAAGGGACTTATCTTGCACAAAGAATTCATGAACAACTCCCTCGAGTTCTATCCAACTGCAACCCGGAATTTTCTTAAGGTTTCTTTCTTTCATCATTGATCTAACCCTTCTAGCATCATTCCACATGCCTAGACCGGCAAACATATTGGACAGAAGCACATAAGAACTTGAATTACTGGAATCAATCGCAAGCAGCTTCTTAGCCGCAGGCTCACCAACATTCAAGTTTTCATGATTTTTACAAGCACTAAGCAAAGTCCTCCAAATAACATCATTTGGCTCAATTGGCATGTGCTCGATAAATCTTCTTGCTTCTTCTATGTACCCTGCCCGGCCAAGAATGTCAACCATGCATCCGTAATGTTGCAGCTTCGGCTCCACTTTGTGAATTCTTCTCATAAGCTCAAAACACAAGATACCTTCCTTCAACAATCCAGCATGACCACAAGCATTCAACACTCCAATGAACGTGATATCATCTGGTTCTATGAAAAGCCTCTCCATTTCCATGAGCAAATCAAAAGCCAATTCACCCCAGCCGTGAATGGCCATCCCATTGATCATTGCATTCCAATGATCAACATTTTTTCCCTCTATCTGCTCAAAAACATTTATAGCATTCTCTATACTGCCACATTTAGAATACATGTCAATGAGAGCAACACCATGTTTTCCATTCAAAGAAATTTTGTTTTTTTCTAGATACTGATGCAGTGCAACCCCTTTGGCAGTATGACCTAATTGTGCAGTTGCTGAAAGAACTATCAGTAATGAAGCATCATCAGGGCACAAATCATTTTCACAGAGTATATTGTGAAAGATTTCTAAAGCTTCCAAGCAGTAGCCATTTTGAACATAACCAGCCATCATGGCATTACATGCAACGACATCCCTGTCAGGCATTTCATCAAACAAAGCCCTAGCAATATCAACTCCACCTAATTTTGCATATCCATTGATCATATTTGCCCAAGTGACCAAATCCTTTTTTGGCATCTGATCAAACAGAGTTCGAGCATCGTCCATCTTGCCACACTTTACGCACCCATCAATCATCGAGTTCCAAGAAATCAAGTCTCTTTCAGGCATTTTCTCAAATAGCTCCCAAGCAATCTGGAGCCTACCTTTCTGTCGTGCATAACCATATAAAATTGAATTCCAAGTTATCAAATTCTTCTCTCTGATAGGCATAGAATCAAACAATTCACGCGCTGACTCAATTTTACCACTCTTCACATACCCGTCGATCACGGAATTATACGAAACCGAATCTCTAACTGGCATTTTGTCAAAAACTTGACGTGCAGATTCAAGACACCCGCATTTCAAATACAAAGCAATCAAACAATTCTGCAAAAACAAATTCGACCCAAATTTTATTTTCCTCAACAATCCATGAACCTGCATTCCTTCCTTAACGAAGCCCACCCGAGAACAAGCTTTCAAAACCAAGGACAACGAGAACTTATCAACATAAACTCCATTTTCAAGCATCAAACAGAACACTACCAAAGCTTGCTTTGGGTCGAGCCCATGTGAATAAGATTTTATTATAGCATTCCAAAGAAAAGGGTCATCTTGTTTTGCACAAACTTGAAAAGCATGATGTGTAAAGAAAATATAACGAGCAAATTCAACGAGAGGTGTGTTTGATGAAGCAGAGAAACTGGCTATGATTTTGGCGGTGAGAGTAGTGTTTTTGATGAATCCAGTCGTTATCATTCGTGCGTGAATTTGATTTACATCGTTCAAGGTTTTACATTTTCGGAGAAGAAGAAGGGTTGGGAGTGTTGAGTTCCATGGTTGACAACAATTCGCCCAAACAACCATGAACCTCAATTTCTTAAATCGAAACTATCTGGATTCGACTCTGTGCCAGTGCTTCCACGGTTTTTCAACGGCTAAGCCATGTGTCGTCCACATAAGTTCGAAGCGCGTTGCTAGGCAAAACGACGACATGTCGATGCGTTTTTCGTAAAATCAAAGGCTCGATCCTTCATCTGGTTCATGTCCATAGCCACTAAGAGGTTGGCCCATATCAGCTTAATGGGCCAATTCAAACCCAGAATAATAAGCCCAATATCCAATTCTTGTTTTGTTAAGGCATGCCCACGTATATGATGTGACTAGAAATATTAAAAAATTAAAATTAAAATTAATTCTGTTAAAAAAAAAAATCAAAAGAGAAAATGTCAATATATATGCGGTGGAATTATGCTTCCTAAGCACTTCACGATCTACTACTAGTACCACCATGCTATGCTATGGTAGGTCCCGTATATAGATCATGTGATATAAATGATCATATCAAGTCGCAATTATATCAAATTCTAATTGGACATCCAAATCATAACAAGACAATTTTACAATATCTATCTTGATGGCATTTAAACCGCGGGGGTTTTAACTTTTCAGCTCTTCTTTCTATCTTGATGTCATGATTTTGATTTAGTGCATTATACAAATATAAAGCAGACAGTGTTGGTCGCCTTGTTGAAAGAGACAGAGACGGATGGGCAGTTATTTTCCATATTTCTTGTCATTAATTATCGGCTTATTCTCTGCTAGATGGTGCCTGATAAGCTAAGCAATTAGCTTGGCAGATAGATGTACAAGTTATTGTTCTGGACTCGTGACAGCATATTTTCTCTTTTCTTGCAACAGTTGATGATGCTATAACAGCAGTCTCTTATGCCATCTCAGCCATCGATCAAATATGAAAAACGTTCTGCGGTTTGATGAATGCATCATCGCTTCAATTGTTTACCCTACCATATGACTGTCAAATGAAAACGATTTCATATAAAATCTTGTCTTGATTTCAATTATGTCACTAACTTGTGTTATTATTTTACTTAAGAAATATAAGTTGAGGGTCCATCCAGTAAACCATTTTCTACAGCAAATTGAGGGTCATTGACTTGGAAGAAGTCGCAGTCATGATCTAAACAACATACAATTAACACTGCAACTTGTTCCTCTGAAAGCTTTGTTTTTGTCAAAACAAAGTTTCGGGCACGAAATTAGTCATCTTGTCATGTCTTCAGCTACCGTGTTTGCTTGGGTTTGCTTAGTTAAACCACACTAAATGGTTGAACAACCGTTAGATATTTGGCAGTACCGATTGACCGATTCAATGGACGGCCAT
Organism: Swietenia macrophylla; assembly: GCA_032401905.1. NCBI lineage: Eukaryota > Viridiplantae > Streptophyta > Magnoliopsida > Sapindales > Meliaceae > Swietenia > Swietenia macrophylla. The sequence goes on along the minus strand of CP135579.1, from coordinate 6,552,111 downwards.
CACGAATATGATAATAAAGTTAATTAGCAGCACTGGTTAATTGACTAATTAATTCATACTAATTGTTGAAACCATAGAATCTAATGACTAGATTCTCAACTACCAGTAGTTATCCACTTGTTTTCTTTCCTCAATAAATTAAAGATCGTGATTCATGAATGAGAAGAAACAAGCAATACCTTGCGGATGAGCTTGACTTTCGTTGCTAATACAAATCATGTCTATTGACTGAGTTCTGTTAATATTTATCTGGAGATCAGTTGAATCACGAATGGACGTAACAGTACAGACAATGAAATAGCAACGAATTGAAATTGGCAAACCCATTTGTTAATTAATCATCTTTCTTTATTTATGTGATCATTATAAAGTTGTAACAGCATATTGGAAGCAGACAATATTGACTCTTGACAAAGACATTAATTACACTAGAGAAAGTTTAGACTCCAACGCATTTGCATAGATAAAGGCTTGGCTAGTATTGCAATTGCTATGTCAATCTCAGTGCAAATTCGTTCGGAAACAAGTGAAACGTATGTGGATATACATATAACTTCATGCTCTCACCTCGTTGCAAAATTATGATTTGCACAAAGATAATCAAGGGTTTAAAATTTCTCAAAAGGTGTATTTCAACAGTTGAATAGATTATCACTTCTTTTGCAAACCAATTACACTGTTTGTTAATTGAATAACGGTTTTTGTGCAAATTAGGAATTAGGATTAGGAGCTAAGGGCCAATGAGATAATAGCTTCAACTCATCAAAGGCACTTGTAAATTGCTGGTAGCAGTTGGAGAAGTTCTGTCCTCTTGTTGCAACATGCTTCATTAACAATTCTTTATCTTCCTAGCACTAGTTAATTCATCATGCATTGAAAATTAACATGAACTTCTATTCGTGTATGGTGTCGGTACGATTATGAATACACACACACACACATGGGTTGACGTAGACATGCAGCATACAGAGCTTGGCAGGTAATTAATTCTTGATAGGAATGTCATGGATGTGCTTTAATATTTTTATCCTTTTTCAAGAAAACGAAGGGAAAAAAAAAAAAAGGCAAGAACAAGACAAGAGCAGCAACAAATGCTCATAAATTGTGCCTATATTGGTTTCGGTCAGAAGCAGAAGAGATTAATTGTTGTTCGTTAATTCGAGCTTTTCAAAACTGCACGACAAAGTCACTTAAAATCTACAGAAGTTTTCAATCTCTGCTCAACCTAATTTTCAGGAATTATTACTTCGTGTCGCAAGAGGATCCAAGTGAAATGACAACGGTCTTATCAAAAAAAGAAGAAAATCCAGCAAGAAAAGCCCTCATTTTCAACCAACAGGATTCTTTAAATCTAGATTTTCCTGGGGAAGTGAAATAATATTTTTATGTTCACAAAAATTAAAAGAGTCTGACTCTCACACGTTGTAATTGTGCAAGAAACAATGCAAATGTCAACGGTTCTGCACAAATGCAACTGTTCACCCATATCTTATCACATCACATCCTTTTAAACCCCACTTCACATGTCCCACAAAATTCTCTCGCTTCTATGCATTTTACAAAACAATTTCACAAGTTTTAGAATTTAGACAGAACAGAAGACATGAAGCTTGTTTGGTCTCCGGAAACAGCTTCGAAAGCTTTCATAGATACTGTTAAATCAGTAAGCAGCTCAAACACACTTTAATTTTCCAGCTCTTTTACTTCTATCTCTGTGAATTTTTCTTTTTTCTTCGTAGTCTAATTAGAATATGTGTGCTAAAGAATTCTATTCATTTGCTTGCAGTGTGAGAACATCAAAGAATCAGCCGTAGCCGAGCTTCTCTCGGCCATGGCAGCCGGCTGGAACGCAAAACTGATCGTGGAAGCCTGGACATACGGCGGCCCAATAGCAACCAGCATCGGACTGGCTGTAGCAGCTCGTCACACTTGCGGACGACACGTATGCTTAGTTCCAGATGAACGTTCAAGATTAGCCTACGTTCAAGCTATGTACGACTCCGGCGTGGCAGCGACGGAGGTGATAGTGAGAGAAGCGGAGGAGGTGATGACAGAATTGATGGGCGTTGATTTCCTGGTCGTGGATTGTAAGCGTAAAGATTTTGCTAGGGTTTTGAGGTTTGCTAGGTTCAGCAATAAAGGAGCTGTTCTAGCATGCAAAAATGCTAGAACTTCTGGGTTTAGATGGCAGGGAGTGCTAGAGAGGGGAACACCTGTCGTGAGATCGGTGTTCTTGCCGGTCGGGAAAGGATTGGATATAGCTCACGTGGGGAGCAGCGGTTGGGGAGAGAGCTTGAAGAAAAATCACAGCCGCTGGATTAAACATATTGATCAACGATCGGGGGAGGAGCATGTGTTTAGAGGTAAATTTTGAGGGAATAAATTAGAATTTTGAGAAGATAGAAAATTTCTGGTGCATCCGTCTACCAAATGGTCAGCTATATATGGAAGAAGATAGATGTAATAGGAATTTTCCTTTTTGTTTTGCAAGAGGACAGCAATTTCATTATCAAAAATGTAAATATTTGTAAATTATCAATAAGACTTAGAACTTTTTGGATGAATCAAATTCTGAATGCGTTAAAGATTGAGTAATCCCATCGGTTTAGCCTGCTTGGTCCGGAATTCCATTATCAATAATGTAAGCATACGCAAATCTATAGTATTTCCTGCAAACTTCGCTTTTTGGTTCCCCTCTGGGTTTTCAATGTAAGAAAAGGAAATCGAAATTGGAAGTGGATGCGGTAGCGTTTGGTTTCCCACACGCCCACCCATTCTGGGGTTTTGACACGTGGCCCTAGACGCTTAGGATTTGTCCAGTGGGCCAGATATCAGTTATAAGGTCGGCCCAATAACATGAGTGGACTTCGTTAACTGAGAAGGATAAAAATGTTAAGTGGGTATGCATGGTGGCAGACATAATGGATTTAATATAACACATTTTAAAGATTTTCAGTAAACTTCATCTCATACGAACCCAGAAATTTCTTCATCAAAGTACAAGAATTAACAAGAAGATTACAGGGTAAGATCACAAAGGAAATTTTTATGGCCAATCATTCAATAGCTCTGATTTTCTAATATGGGCTCATTTGGGGTTCTGAGCTGGCTGCTCTTTTCAATTTTCTTTAATATTCTATAATAAATACGTTGCCTTTGTTGGGCCTCCTTTCCTCAGTTTAAAGAAGTTTTGCCAAAATTTTGAAGGGGTACTCCTACTATCCCAGTTATTAACTTTTATGTACAGCACATTCATGAATACATAATCACGAATATCTTGCAAATAGCAAACATAAATCTAAGATATTTTTAATAACACATTCACAGAACATCTAACTTCTTTGAAAATATGGAGCTAGATGATTGTAACATGTCAGTTTTTATGTACAGCTTCAGCTCTAAGTCAGTACTAACAATTCCTGAAACTGGTCTGAAAATTTCTAGAGCCTCAAGTTAAAATCAGGGCAAGCACTTCTAAGCTTCGATATCTTTCGTGGGGAAGAAGTGATCCGAAAAATGTGTTCTTCACCTGTACATTTATTAACAGTAACAACCCAACGACTCTATTTTCTCCCTCCACATTCACCACCAATTCTAGTCACTAGCAGTCCTTCTCCAATCGGTAAAAAATGAGTATTGAATTCACTCCACGATCCCTTGTGAAGGGCATTGTACCCTATAATAAGTCCCTCTGATCCTCGCTTCACGCTCTCTTTCGCCGCTCTAAATACATTTTTGTGACCATTCATATTGCAATCAATAAGCACAAAATCTGCACCTTTGTAGTCTTTCACCAGTAGGTTTTGTGCATCACCCGTTACGAATTCAATGCAATTCACATAAGGTCCTAGTGCATTTTTGCTCCCAAGGATATTGTCATTTCCACTCAAAATACACACCACGCGGCCGCCGGTTTGATGTGCTGCCGCAACTAGTGCTAGCGTGGTGGATACGGCAATTCTAGAGCATGCCATCACCATAAGTTGTGTACTGTTACCAGCGGCAAGGGCGGAAATGAACTCGGCAACATCAGGCTCTTTGCCTCTTTTACCCTATAAATAGTGAAATAAAACAGAAAAGCAGTCACTAGAATTAATTAAACAGATAAAACTTATAGAAGATAAAGCTACGGATTTGGAGGAGAGATTGCTTACCATTTTAAGAGCTTGGAGATAAGCTTTGATTGCATTTTCAGATGACCAACAAACCATTTCTATTTTGCACGGTGGGTTTCAATTTTCTTCGAGTTTTATTGGTAGTAAGTATGGCTTTGTTTCAGAGTTGGGGCTTAATATATAACGAAAATAGATGCAACCTAGGCCTCTTGCATTAAATTAATATGCATGTAGCCAACTAAGGGAGATCTCAATTGAAATTAAGAATCTGCCATGTACAACTGGCAAGTTTGAATAATATGTTTTGGCAAAAACAGATTAGCGATCTTCTTATTTAAAAATAAATATTCTTCTTTGTTAGTGAGTAATTAATGATTTGATATCCCATTTAGCTATGGATTAGAACAAGGGGCCGTGTATGAAGCCTGCGAATCCCCATACTCATATGTACATGTGATTGATTGCGACTCAGTTTTGACTAAATAGAATTGCAACATTATTCCATTTCAATATTAAATATTAATTAATTTGCTGTTAACATGGTATTTACCCTAATTTGTAATGGAATTTCATGGTATTTGATTAGAATTTAATCCCCGTGGATTTGCATTGCAAAGTGCAAATTAACTACCAAACGAGAGTTAGATTTTAGAAGCTAGGGTGGATAATTATGCTGCAAAAACCACTTGTAACACATATAAACAGAAGCATGCATGCAGCAGCTTAGAAGCGGTAATATCGAACATGCTGCGCAACTAGTTACGACATGTTGCCAACTAGTGCCACGAGGTTTTCTGCAGAAACCGAAAGCCTGTTGCCTAGATGATAATTATTTGCCATGTTGCTTGACCTTCGTCGATGCAACCCGATTGCAGTATTTGTTTAGTGGTTCTATTTTCTATCACCCAATTCCAAAATATTCACGGATATTAGCTGTGATGTCCTCGACTAGTGGACCGAATTCGTCTATTAAAATGAATAACGTATTGGGGTGTAGGGATTTTCACAGCATTTCTCAGAAACAAGCAAAGTGCTGCCCATGTTCGTTCAGGCAGAAGGACAACAATATTTAGTGTTTCAATAAAACCACTCCACAACGACCAAGGTTTTCGTACTTATTCCCAATTGCAGAACTTAAACCCCGGGTAAAAGAATCCATAAATCTTCGCATAATATTTAAGAAGCACAGAGATCTAACCACATGCATGATTGTTCGTTTGCTCCAACGACAAACACAGAGATCTAAGTCGGATCACGTTGCTTTGCATGCGGCATACGTTGATAACAGCATCCAATTTTGATTAATTAAAGAAGTTTTCCAGCTTTCCCTTCGTTTTGGGATTCTTGGAAACAAGTTTCCCATGTCTGGTTTTTGAGTAACTGGTAATGGAGTTCGCGTAAGTGCCCTTGCAATTCCAAAGTAATTATTTTGTAACATGCAGTGAAAGAAGAGGGAGTCTTGGACCAAACAAATGAAACCTTTTAATAAAATTGTCTTGAATTTAAATTCTCCTTGGAAAAATTAACACCACCGACCACTTTCTTACCCAAAGTTGACCAAACATACATTTCTAAACGTTTATTTATGTAATTAGAAAATGAGAAAAGTACTAAAAGAGAATTAATTACACACACCATAATCTCTTAAAACATGTAGACACCAGGGGATAGGGACCAAACAACAGTCCTACGAACAAACAATGGAGGATGGAATCAATCTATATTGATTCTAACAACCTTTTTTGTTCTTCCTCCCGATGCACTAGTTCCAGGTTCATTATCACGTACAATTGAGTTTTGGGTTGGCTCCGAGGATGGAAGCACCCAGGCGCCCTTGCTCGCCGCCATCCCCCTTTGTTCATCTCCGCTAAAACCTACATTGTCATTGCATGTAGAAGTTTCAACTGAACAAAGTATTGTGTCCAATCAAGATCAAAAAGAAAACTTGAAATGTTTTGGACAGCACATCAAAAGATGGAGGGGTAAGAGTATGTCATAAGGGATCAGTTTCAGCTACGTACGCAATAGTTTCTAAATAGCTGACGGAAAATGATAATTATTTCCCAAGTACAGGCTAATGGACCTTTTTACTCTAGGAACGTAAGCAAGCCTGAAGAAAAGCCTACTTGATGCAACTGTGGTATTTAATCAGGGTCATCGTCTCGTAATGTTCATATGATGAAGTCAGAAGTTCTCCATTTTCATATCAATGATGACACAAGGAAAAAGCTGGCCAACCAGATTAAGGAAAAAAAAAAATTGCTTACCTGCATTATGACGCAAACCAAATCCGTCATTCCAACCAGGCAAATGTTTATTAGCATTCCCTTTCCATGCTTCCTCAAAACCAACAAGCTCATCTGGGAAGGAACTCAAATATAAGTTATTAACTGATGCATTCAAAAAATGCTTCGAAATAATTATAATGAGTTAATGACAGGATGAATAAACCTTCGTTCAAATTGTGTAGAGTTTGCAGTGTATCCACTTTGCCATCTGAATTGAGTTTCCTAGTAAAAGAATGACCCTGCAACAGCCAAAAAGATCATCTCAGCACTAACAGAAATACACATCCAATTTCTCGCAGGAAGAATTAAATGCTTTGCTCACAATGTGTTTTCTCCTTCATCTCTGTTTTGAGTATTCTTAGGTCCAGCAGGGGGTGGCAACACATAGAATCATTAGACTATATCAATGAGCATTAAAGTAAAGGCCTAAGTCAAGTTCGATGGACGCCTAAGAAGCATGAATCAGTTGGTTTTCAGTCACAACAGATTTAGAACTGTGCAAATGAATCTCTCATCATTTCCCTGAGGAGGTCTGATTAGAAAATTCAAACTATAGAGAACAGCTGAGCGGTAGATGCTAGAAGAGCAATGCTGTATTTTGTAACTGCACCCACCTTATCATGAATACCTCTAGAAATCCTATGTGTTGCTTGACCTGATGTTTTGTCTGCTTCCTTGCTCTCCTCAAGCAACACCTAATACACGCAAAATAAAACATTAAAACAATAAAAAATCCGATAAGAAATCGGCTCGTCCTGACAAAATTACTTACCCCGTCATTGCCAGTCCTTGTTCTTGTAGAAGTATAATATGCTCCATCCACACCTCCGTATGTTACTTTGCAAGTCTGAAAACGGAAATTGTGAGCCTTTGGCTGCGTACCTCCCACATTGCTATGCTGATTTTTATAATTCAAATCCTCGTTCTTCCAATCTAGTGAATCAACCACACCAATCATTACAAGCATTTGTGTCTACATGGGGGAAATAAAGGCCAGGCAGTATAGCAGTTGCTCAAAAAATTAAAATTCGTTTACCATCAACATCATCATCCGGATGCTCAACAGAAGGTTCTTTGCTTGAGCCGGAATGCATTTCCCCATCTCCAGGAACTTTATCTTCTTTTTCTCCCTCATGATCGGTGTTTAGTTCTTCTATTACTAGACCCTTAGACTTGCTGTTCTGTGCTTTATTGCCGGATGAAGTAATTTGATTAAACTTGCCAGGTTCCGACATGACACCAAATGGACGAGTGAAAAATGGATCATCAAACGGATCCCTTCCCCCAAATAGGCCAGGCATCATATCAAGTAAATCCTTCCTACCTTCTCTTTCCCTCTGCATTCCGTATAAGCTGCACCTCCTTTCAAACAAAAACTGCACTAACTGAAAATTTGACTAGAAAATGAAAATAAATCCAACCGCATAAGCTTTAAATATTAAAACAAAATGTTGTCTAGGAAATCACCACAAATCTTATCTAGCAAGGGAGGAAAAATGAATTGCATAAATGATAGAAAGGAAAAATTCATTATTATAAACTATAACTTAAACATTCGATCATCATCACCCATTAGATCTTTTAAAAAATTAAATAATCATAGAGAACGGTCTAATCAAAAGCGATCATCAAAATAAACGAACAAAATAATGAAAAAAGACGCAATAAATTTTCAAGAAATTTAACGTTGGTTTTGATGCCCTGTTTGAATGACGAGAAAAGAAAATGGGAAAACCGATTACCAAAAGCATAGTCATATAATACAATTTCCATTAAAATCCGCGAAGAAGAAACCGCCATGACAATCCAACATTAAACTGACTAATTATAATTAAAGACAGCATGTTATCAGGAACAGAAAAATGAATAAGAAAGTGCAATGGGATAATTACCAGATGAATTACACGAATTACAAAATCAATTTCCTAGAAGACAGGAATTCGCGAGAGTGAAAGAAGGAACTAGAGATCAGATCGAGGCTGGGAATCAAATTTAAATAGCTACTCTACGCTGACGAATTGAACGAATAAATAGAAGATGCAAGAGAATGTGACACGTGTACCCAAAACATATTTCTCCCATATACCAGAATGTCCCTTCCCGCTACGGTCTGTCCTAGTCTCTCCCTTTTTTTTTTTTTTTTTTCAAAATAAAACAAAAAAGTTTCTGGATATTATGCATGCATACCAGAACCGTTAACCGATTGAAACTTCAAAGTCGGGCTTTCATTTTCGTTTTCAAATCTTGCGGTTCCCACATCAGCCCGTAGAATCCTTGCATCAGCAAGCAATTCGCAGGTTGCTTTCCCTGATTTGCTCGTCCATACAAAGGTCCACCTAAGCTCGTCGTTCAATTTTCATCTTTCGTGTTTATTTCTTTCTACAAGAACTCCGAGGGAATGAATGGCGAGGATCCCAAATTGGCTACAAACTGTTGAAGTTAGAATGTAAAGGAACATCCGTGGGGCTTCGAAATGTTAGGGGGAAAGTTGTTAGTTTCTTGGCATCATTCAAGGATTTCTTAGAACTCCTGGGAATCAAAGTCGGGCTTTGATGGATATTCAAGACCCTGAAGGTTTGGCATCCCTCATATATCTTCATCTGAATAAGCCGGAATGAACCAATAACGATCGTCTGTCCCAAACACCTAATAAGTAGAATCAAAATCAAAATGGAATTTTCAGTTGAGGAGAAATAACCCCACACTGTTCAACACAGCCTGCATTTAGCAAAATGTTTTTCATACTCGCATAGCCATTTGCATGAAAAATTTGAAGCCTCTCAGATGCTCCTTGATGTGCCTTGAACTTTAAATCTAATCCAAACTTGACCTATACCAGATGACTAACGAAATAAAACAAGATCGAAACAATCACAGGCAACAAAAAAGAAAAATCATTCTGAGAAGACAAGGTTTTACGTGGTTCGGCTTAGCCTGCATCCACGGAGAAACGAACACTCTTCCTTACCGCAGTTTGCAATGAATTGCTTATAGATACAAGAGTACAATACCAGATTTTCAAAGAAATCAAGAAAGCTGATTTCATGACCTAGATCGAGGGAACATTGATGAAGGAGAGGACCCAAAACCCAGTCCTTATACCTCTGTTGTACCGTACAGCCTGTAAATGCAACAAGCAAAACAAAAAGGCATAACGGTTTTAACGGCTTCTTCCAGTCCAGCCCATCAAATTACTAAGTACAGTCACCCAGACATCCTGAAGGCAGCCTAGGTCAACGCTCTCGGTGGAGTTATGAGAAAGCTAAGGTCTCTCTTTCCTTATCAGAAGCTCGAGATCAGATCAAATTAATTAATTAAATAAGTCATATAAACTCAGATTGTTGACCAAATTTTAGATGAAACTGTTATAGGATCATCCCATCAAATCAAACTACATAATATTATATTTTGTCTTATTGTTATTATGATAATGATTAGCCAAATTTAAGTTAAAACACATGCATAGCAAAATTCGGTTTAGATCCCTAACAGAAACTTATCTTTTAATCTATCTGTTAAAACCTTTTTCTGTATCATAATATTTTAGTACATTCTTTTTAGAATTGGAACGAAAAGACATGATCAAAGTTTTCTCTCAAAACCTTTTTTTGGTAATCTGTAAATAGCAATTATAACTCAAAAAATAGGCTAAAAGAAGATAAATAGCAATATGAAGTTACGCAACTCTCCTAGGAGGAGTAGAGATGGAAGGAGGTAACGGTTTGGTCTTTGTAAACGTCTGGCACAAGTTTCCAGCGCCATTGCATGGCTGATCACGAGGCTCCTTCAACAAGATTATTCCGTCGGAGACCGAATTGTTAGACTTAGACCCGATCCAAGTACACTTTTAACACGTCTTGTTTAATTAATTTATCTTCGGAGCTTTTAACTATCTCGACAAATGAAACGACAGACCTTAGCTTTCTCACAAATCTACCGGGAGCATATGAAACACTTCAAATTTTTNTCATCTTTCATCCCTCGTGTTTCTTTCTTTCTACGAGAACTCAGGGGGATGAATGGTTAGGATCCCAAAGTGGCTGCAAACTATTGAAGTTAGGATGCAAAGCAACATTCATGGGGCCCCGTGTCTAATGTACCAGGAAAAGTTCTTAGTTTCTTGGCATCATGCTAGGATTTCTTACAACTCTTGACAATCAAAGTAGGGCTTTCACGGATATTCAAGACCCTGATGGGCTGGCATCCGTCGTAGATCTTCATCTGAATAACCTGGAATGAACCAATAACGCCTGTCTGTCCCCAACACTTAATAAGTAGAATCAAAATCAAAATGGAAATTTCAGTTGAGGAGAAATAATCCCACACTGTTGAACACAACCTACATCAAAGGATTATCCATTCTTTTTGGAAATGGAACCACAAGTCGGGCTCAAAATTTGTCCCAGAGCCTTTTCTGGTAATGCGTAAATGGCAATTGTAGCTGAAAAAAATAGGCTAGTGATTCTTAAATTCAACAAAGGTATGTCATGAATTTACATTTCGTACATTTCAGCGTCGTTGGGGTCATTGAACACGACATGCACATGAAGTGTAGACAACACGCTTCACTGTGCTTTTACATTTCAAGCATGATTTTAAGATGTTTCCTAATAAGTTGTCGTAAATTTAAAATTTATGTCCTACTTTCGTTGAATTAATGATGTCTTACCTGAAACTTTTTCTGTACTCAAAGCTGTCGCGTAAGTATTTTAAAAAACATGGCATGTTTTGTTGAATTGGGAAAAAGTTTTCATGAAATTATTCAATTTTAGCTCATTTAAATATTTTAAGCATGTATGCAATAGTTTTTATCAAATTTATAATTTATTACGTCCCTTTGTTGAATGCCAAACTCTAGAAATAGAAGATAAATGGCGATACGAACTTAGGAGGCTGGGTCACTTATCGTCTTATCTTACAAGGGTTCTCGATAGTAGAGATGCAAGGAGAGAAAGGTGTCGTGTGTGTAACAGGTAGTACAGGTTTGATAGGATCATGGCTGATCATGAGACTCCTTGAACAGGGTTATTCCGTCCGAGCCACCGTTAGACCTGACCCAGGTACGCTTTCATTTGACGGCCCTGGCTGGCTGGCTCCTTGAAAATTTATTTTTTTGTCTTGTTTAATTTAAATAATCTCCTGAGCGACCTTCCAACAAGTAATTCTGAAAAATGATGGATCAGAACGCAAGAGAGACCTTAGCTTCCTGACTAATCTACCTGGAGCATCTGAGAGGCTTCAAATTTTTTACGCGGATCTCAACGACCCAGATAGTTTTGAGCCAGCAATTGCTGGGTGCACTGGCGTTTTTCATGTTGCCTCATCAAATGATTATCCAGTATCTCGGCAAGTTGCCGCATCAAGAGAAATGAATGCAACAATGGGCATCTTAAAATTATGCTTGAAATACAAAAGTGCAGTGAAGCGAGTTATCTACACTTCAGGAGCATCAGCTGTTGTCTTCAATGATAAGGATGCTGAAATCGTGGATGAAACAATTTGGACTGAAGAAGAAAAAGTCAGAAAATTGGAGTCCAGTGGGATCACTGTCCTGGATTGCAAGGCAGTAACCGAAAAGGCTGCTTTTAAATTTGCAGAAGAAAATGGATTAGATCTGGTGACAATACTTCCTCCTTTTACTGTTGGTCGCTTCATTTGTTCCAACTTTCCTCCCTCAAATCGTGCCGTGCTGGCTTTGATCTTGGGTGCGTGTCTGCCTGGCTACCCATTAATGGAATCAATGTCACGATGACTAATTACACATATTTTATTTGATTTAACAATGCTCAGGTAATCGAGAGGAGTATGGTGTTTTTGACAACCTGCCAATCGTGCACGTGGATGATATGGCCAGAGCTCATATCTTCTTGCTTGAATATCCGCATGCAAAAGGGAGATATATCTGCTGTTCACACGCAGTGACAATTCAAGAGATTGCTCAATTTGTTTCGGCAAAATACCCGGAATATTCAATACCATCTGTTGCGTTAAGTTATTCTTCATAATTTCCAGTCGTACTGACATTAGTAGATTATTAAAAAGAAATAATAATAATAATAAAGAAGTTGGAGCTAATTGTTTCACTTTCTGCTGCAGTTCTTTGGCAGAGATTAAAAGTTACAGACTACCTAAATTGTCTTCAAAGAAGCTCTTGGATGCAGGTTTCAAGTACATGTACAAGCACGGGCTCAATGAAATGTTGGATGAAGCAATTCAATGCTGCAAGCAGAGAGGTTATCTCTAATGCTTAAATTCTACACGGAGCTAGGAACTTCACATTTCAAGCCATCAGAAGCAAAAATGACTTATGAAGTAAGGTTCAATAAGCTGACGTTGTAGCTGTTGTGGGCTCCATGTATTTCGATCGTGTCGTCTGTTAAATCATATGATTAGTGTCCGTGAGTTGCTTGCCAACTTGTTTTACCAATAATGTGCTAAAATGAAATGGGGCGTGCAGTGCAGCCCTACATGAGAACTGGGAAGCAGTCAAGAATGTTGTCATTTATCATAAATAAAATATTAAGCCCTCAAGATGAAGACAGACTTGAACCAAATATCCAATTGAAAATATACGATTACGAACATGAATATGGTGTTTCACGATTCGGAATCGTAATCCCCTGGCGTACCGCACAAATCCTTCCGTCAATTCAGCCGTGACCGTAAGCTCTATTCTTATTCTGTAGTTAACGTGTAGTTTCGTTTTTTATTAAAATTGTCTGTCTAAAAGATGAAAGAAAATTCGATAAGATAACCACGTTATCTTCATTTGGTTGCGATGGCAGATATACACAATCAGATTGCAGACAGATTGAGAAATTTAAAAGCTTTGTACACAAGTGGGTAATCCCAATTTCCAATCCACCTCACAGAGAAACTACAAAAGCACGAGAACGAAAATAAAAGTTGCGTTCTAATCTTACAGTTCCGACATTTCCTAAATTATATGATTGGAAAATAAACATCAGCCCATAGAATCCTTACTTCAGCGTGCAACCACAGGTTGCTTTCCCCGATTCGCTCCTCCGCACAAACAGTCCACCTAATCTCGTCGGTCGACTTTCATCTTTAGTGTTAATTTCTTTCTACAAGAACTCCGTGGGAATGAATGGTTAGGATCCCAAATTGGCTGCAAACAGTTGAAGTTAGGATGTAAGGGAACATTCGCGAGGCTCCGTATCTAATGTTACATGGAAAAGTTGTCAGTTTCTTGTGATCATGCAAGGATTTCTTAGAACTACTGTGAATCAAAGTCGGGCTTCGATGGATATTCAAGACCCTGAAGGGCTGGCATCCGGCGTATATCTTCATCTGAATAAGCTGGAATGAACCAATAACGCTTGTCTGTCCCGAACACCTAATTAATAGAATCAAAATCAGAATCGAAATTTCAGTTGAGTAGAAAGAAGCCTACATCAAAGGATTATCCATTCGTGTGCCAGTAGACACATTTAGCAAACTGTTTTTCATACTCATATTCATTTGTATGAAGATGTAGATTCTATTATTTAAAACGTGCAATTTGAAATGTTAAAATGAAACACAACTTTTTAGAATGATTTTTAAATCTTGCAAGATCCTCACACAGTCATTTGTCTGAAGATTATTTAATGATGCTTTTATGAGCCATCAGTGCCACTCTTACTCTCAATTTACCTATTACTGAGACATTTTTTATATTTGCATGGAAACTTTGTCTAGATGACTGTTCATTAGGTAGAAATTCCTCGAGCATATTAAAAACAGAGTGCTTTGTTCATGCATCGCGCACATATTGACCAAGCAAGGAAATGAGGGAACAGAGCAACGTAGTAAAAAATGCAATAACCTGTTCAAAATTCTTCTTTCGACCCAGATCATAACGCCATTTTGGAGTGTTCTTCTTCTCATATGCCTAATAACAAGACATAAATAGACTCATCAGTAAATGAGTCTGTATCTGCTGAACCCTCAAACACCACCACTAACTTTTAGACATAAAATAAATGAAAGAAAACATTAATACCTCAATAGTTGTCGTATTAGCAGACACCAATGATATGTGCATGATCAAAAACCCCAACACACTCAATGCAAATGCCAGATTCAGAACTGTGACAGGGAAACACCAATCATTACATTAAAGTACTGACATAACTCAATTCAAATGGCAGATTCAAAACTGACAGGAAAACACCAATCATTACATAAAAGTATTGACGTAATCAATTGAATACGTTAGAAAGATAGTTTAAAGACACCATACCAAAGGCAAGAAAAGTGGTTGCAAGAGTTCCCGGTGTTCCGGGAATTTCTCCATCACTAAAGAATGATATAAATTGTGGCAAGAGAGACAATGTCACAAGACTTGTCTCAAGAAACGTGTAGAACTGCATTCAGAATTAAAGACTATAATCAATATTCAACAAGATAATCTACTCACGCAACATAAAATACCTAAGCAAACAGTGTGTTACCAACGTAGCAAACAACCAACGAAAACAAATAACAAGAACTAGGATTGAATCTATATGTTTAGGAAGTCTTTGATCATAAAACTTAGCATTAACTATCTATTTCCCCATGACAAATACTTGCTCAAACAACGTTTGAAGAGACATTCTCCATACCACATTCTGATTAAAATAAATTTTTTTCTCATGAAGAACAGTAGCTTAAAGGTGTGTAGTACTGGATCACAAGACATATGCCAAAATCAACTTGTCATGCAATATCAAAACCACAGATAGTTTGGAGCAGACCAAAAGGGGCTAAAAACAACTGTTGGAAATTGCACAGCAAGTTAACTGCAAAGCCCAGCCAAAAAGCTATCCGTTCTTAGAAGGCAACAGTTCTATTTACATTTACCTCTTTTGCCATCAATATGGATACTATTCTGCATAGCCTAAAGTAAGAAGATCATTCACAATCATCATCCATCAAACCGCCAAAAAAACCATCTCCACACAAAGAGCAGAGATAAGAAAAGTCCATGACAACATCAATACTGAGTGTTAGGAAAGAAAATTGGAAGCACAAACATAAGAAGACAGAACAGAAAGCAACAAGTTTTCAAAACATTGATGCAAAAAATCATTTAGAGGGTTACCAAGTCAAGCACACATACCAAAAAAAGAAGAAAATACTTGTAATTCAATGCCCCAACACAATTAACAACCCAAACACAATGATGGTCCATCTTTAGTATGCACCGTCCACCTGAAACAAAGAAATTAATGCAACTTATCTCTGTTATGATTAAGTAACAAAAGAAAACTATGAAGAAAATGGGTATAACCACTCACAAACAGAACAATGATGGCACCGGGGTGGCTTCAGCTGGTTGCACTTCCGACAGATTCGGATTCTTTGATTTGATGGGTCAGATTGCACACCACTGAATTCTGACCCATTCAATGGATCAGCCTCCCCTCTCTCTTCATCTATAGCAGGCCTCCAATTAGGTGGCACACTACCCGGATCAGTCAAAACTACAGAAAAGTAACTCCAAAGCAGCATCACCAACTGCAAAGTGATGAACAAACTTTTTATCTTCAGCAAGATTCTTTTCACATGCTTGATCAGCTGTTGTTTCTAACACTTTCTTGAGCTAAAAGTTAAGGCTGGCATACTTTCGTTTCTGTTAATGTTTGTCTGATTAGTCCCAACAAAGCCTAATTTTATTAATGCTGCAGTGCAAAAGACACTCCAAGAAATCCCAGACTCATCAACATCGAAAATTAAAAAAGTTCAAATTTTAAAATAAGCATAAAATTTCGTATCAACCTTATAGTAATGTGTAAGGACCCGAATTGCCAAAAATTTCCGAACAAGGTCTCCAATTACTTTCAAAGTACCCTACAGATTGTTAAAGCGAATACAAAACCCTAAAAATAAAACCCAAAATTTACGTTAAAAAAGTTACGATTGTTGGAAGCTTACCAAACAATGAAACAAGGTCAAGACAGCAACAGCGTTGACAGAATCAAGTCCACCGTCGTACAAAGCAGGGCCGTAATTGGTCAACACAACAGCGTAATAGGTGACACCCACAACCCCAAGAACCAACAAGATCATGATCGAGCCCAGACCCCGCAAGGCGGTGCAAAACTTGAACACATTCCAAGCCATGGCAGCTCCAGATCTATGCATACTAAGAATCCCTAAACACAAATTTCAATTCTAAAAATCAATTTACCCCGGTTTTCTTTGATTTCTTGTAGCGGGAAAATAGTAAAGAATTTAGGGTTTAAAAATTAGTCGGTGCGTTGAATGAATCAGGGCCTGTAGACTCAAAAAACAAGAAAACTCAATAACGAATTTAATTCCGTTTTCTTACAAAAAGTGTTTTCTGTGTTTCTGTTTCCTGAGATGTTTTATTTTAGGTATGTTGCGAGGAGAATTTGTAAATCTTGGGAATATGAGATTTGGGATTCCAGTTAGGGTGTGGAATCCATGTAAGAGAGAGCGTTGTCTGGAAGAAGATGAGATATTTTCTTCTTCAATTTTTAATATTTAAACGCGTTTTCTGAAAGAAAGCAAGGCAAATTCTCCTTTTCAATTTTTTATTTTTAAATTGAGGTAAATGGAAGTAAAAGTACGTGGCGGGATGGGCGGATCAGTAATTAATTGGGAGGAAGATTAATTAAGAAATAATCAGGATTAATAGTAGTGTAATTAACATATATTATTCTTTTTAATTCAAGTGGCGTTTGTCTTTGTTGTGCTAAACCACCTTTAGATTTTTCCAGATAAGGCAACATATTCATCCCCTTAACCCATATTACATCTTCCAAAAGGATTTTGAATCATTGAATTGAATTGAAGTAAAGGAATAAATAAAAGAAAAAGAAAATAAATGTAGCCCAATTACATTACATGCCACATGTAAAGCTTCAGGGCGGCTATCGACTACAGGCCAGGTAGTTGAATAAAGTTGATTGACTGGCTCGAGTATTGAATGAGTGTTCCAGAAGATGATTATGGAGAGTTGAATACTGAATATAATACCAGATTATTACAGGGCCAATGAGAAATGCCTGACTTACTTGGCCAGAACACAGAAACGTAGCAAGAGCAGAGGAGTGGAGAAGCAAGAAGACACTTCCGAACAAGCCATACTCCCACATTAATAAATTGTGCAAGGCTAAAGTATTTTTCCTGCTTCATGAATTTCCGTGTTTGAAGGTTACAGAGTGCCTTGATTGTCATCAAAGAAACCCTTGGATACAGGTTTCAGGTACAAGTATGGGGTCGATGACATGTTCGATGGAGCCATCCAATGCTGCAAACAGAGAGAGGCCATCTCTAGTGCAATTTCTACCAAGATGAATAGGAATTCAACGAAGATGCTATAAACAACATGCAGCTATTGCAGATGATGTGGACTCCATTTATTTTTGTCGTGTATCACTCAGCGATTGAATGAGGGCTGAGTGAGTCTGCAAGGTAATTGACAGGATTTGCTGGGTTTTTGTCTTCACAATAAAAATTCAGTGGTTATGTTTATGCATTCACACTAATCGAGATATCATATTGACTCAAATTTTGTATAAAAATACGGATAACATTATCTTGTTGAAATATTAAAAATTACCGAAAAAAATTATAATTTATTATATGCTTTTTGTTGAATCAAGAAGGTGAGAGTTACACTATAACACGTACATGTCCAATTCAAATGATACGGCCAGAGCTCATACGTCCTTGCTTGAACATCCATATGCATAAGGAGATATATTTGCTCTTCATACTCAAGAAATGGCTGAATTTCTTTATGCAAACTACCCTGAATGTCCAACACCATCTGCTGAGTAAGTTTAACAAGTTCCAGCCCTTCATTACCCATATTCTTCATAATTACACCTGAAAATCAATCTGATTGCATGTTTCACTTTCTTTTGCAGTTCTTTAGCGCAGATTAATGCACACAAACTACCTGGATTGTCTTCAAAGGACCTCTCGGATACAGGTTTCAAGTACAAGCTCAGGGTCAAAGAAATGTTGGATGAAACAATTCAATGTTGCAAGTGGACAGGCTATATCTAATGTCCCAACTCTTGGATACAGGTTTCTCTGCAGCTCTGAATGTGTGCACGTTTTATCCATGGGAAGCAGCTGTCAAGACTGTCGTATCGTAATACAAATCCTTCGCGAGATGTATTGAACCAAAATCACATTAATTAGTTTCAATTTTATTTTTTTAGACAGTTACGGAAATTAAGTCCGTTAGCGAAGGATAAGAATGTCCAACAAATGAGTGTGCGAGGATATACATGTAATTGCACTGCCTTCAAAATTCAAGATCCAAACGAGAGCGAGCGAAGTCCGCGTAATTTTATAAGTCGTTCCCACTCCTTCTAACGGCCATTCTCGGAACGCGCCTAATTTCTCTCCGCTCACAAATAACACAATTCTCTATCTTCCTCTTCTTGATTCTTGTTATTTGTTGTGTTTAATAATCTGTCCATCGCCAATTGCATTCGATTATGTCATTTCCCGATTCTGATTCGTCTTCCCACGGAGGAGAGTACAAATTCTTCCGTCAATTCAGCCGCGATAGTAAGCACTTTTCTTTTTCTATGGTTAAGGTGTTGTTTCGTTATTACGTTTGGTTCAGAAGAAAATGTGGCCAATCCAAGGCAAATTAATTGAAGATTTGAAATTTTGTGCTTAGAAATTAAAAGCTGATAGTGATTTTGATTTATCATAGATGACTCTGTTAGGTTCCCAAGAAATTTGTCTTTTGTTGAATTTTGAGAGGAAAAAAATTACCGGCAGAGAACGTATATTCTAAGATTTGGTTGCGCGCTAATAAAGTAATCTGAACTGACCGTCGGCATTTTATTTAGATTGTCTGTCTGAAAGATGAAAGAAAGTTCGTTAAAGACGTTAAACTCATTTGGTTTTCTTGAATATTGACTAGCAACCGAATCACCAATATTCTAGGCCTGTCTTATTTCCATAACTTTGATATATACGTTTTCTACTGTCCTACCATTCATTTTACTTCATTTTTTATGGGCTTGTATAATTCAGGATTATTGCATGAAATGCTGGGATCTACCAAATCAGATTCAAAATCATGGAAGGTGTGTTTGATGTTGTAGTTGTCTAATTTATATTCTAAATTTATTATTATGACCCGCTGTCTTGCTAACATTGACTTTGTCTGATTTAATGGCAGAAGACATCTATTTTCTATTTTTTTAATGCAAAGTTTGCTTTATTTCTTGGAATTGGTCTACTTAATTCTGTTGTCTATATACCCAGTAGAAACATATCTTTGTGGCTGAATGCTGTTAGATTACGTTATATATGCATCAATTGTATGATGAAATAAGTCACTACCACGGTCTGCCTATTTAATTGCTGTAAGCCTGTAAGTAGAGATTTTGTTGTGAATTCACAATGAATGGAGAGACAATAGCAGCCTCTTCTCGTTCTTAACATGCATTGTATACGCTTTTGTTGCCTTTTACCTGATATTTTAATTTTATGTTCTATTTTTTCTTGAAGACAATAGTCTTAGTTTGCTTAATGGTTTGCTGACAGGTGCTCATCATGGATAAAGTTACCGTGAAAGTCATGTCTCACTCGTGTAAAATGGCAGATATCACAGACCAAGGAGTTTCCTGTACGTATCAGAACATAAAGGATAACACAAACTATGTTTCTCTAAGCCTCACATTCCTTGTAATGTTTAAAGTGTGCATAGTTGTTCATTTTCATTCAATTTATGTCTTGGTAACAGAAATTGATTAAACATTATCATCTCTTGAGCAAATGTCGGTTGATTAAGACTGCATTTAACTAGTAATTAATGGTTTTTGTTACTTCTTTAGAACTCATGGTTGTAATTTCTTCACTTCAGTGGTGGAAGACCTCTTCAGAAGAAGACAGCCATTGCTCTCAATGGATGCTGTATATTTTATCCAGCCATCAAAAGAAAAGTACTTCCTTTTTTCCTGTTTATAATTTTTTTGTTGTTCAGTTTATTGATATTGTTCTCGCAGAGACAAATGGATTTTATGACAGTCTTCGGTATGCACAGCCATTAACATTTTCCCCTTGGTTATTAATTGTCTTCATTGTAGTATGCATTTATCACAAAGCGGTGAGTCGCAGCAACCTGTTTGCAGTTTTGTAAGCTACAGGCTTGCTACTCTTAAACTGTGACTATGATATTTTACTAAAAAGGCCAATTTCAGCTCCAGCTGGACCTCAAATCTATTATTCTTTTCTCACAATCTTTCTTGCGCTCAATTAATAATTTTTTTGCCTTGGTCTATGGTTAAGAGAAATGAGAAAGAGGCACAATTGTTTCATATTGTAAGGTTATTAAGGAAAATTAGGAAAGGATTTAGTCTCTTCAGCTGCTTTTTAGATGTCTTTCAAAATTCTAGAAGACATGTTCCTTTGTTCTATTGACTTCCAGTATTTTACTTTTTTCTTTTTGTTTCTTTACATCTACTATTTTTTACTACAATTCATCCTCTGTACCAGCTTTCCTTGCAAGTTCTTTCGGATATTTTTCCCACTCCTTAGAAAACCTGGAACCATTTTAACCTTTTCTGTTGCTAGCATGCAGTGTGGTCATGTTCTTGTCTGACATGTCTGGAAGGGAGCCACTATACAAGAAGTATGTGAAGAATTCTTCTATTCATTACATAAATTTTGTACAGCCTTTAACATCTCATTATTTCTCATTTTGTGAATGTGTTTCTTTCTCTTTTTCCCCAGGGCATATGTATTTTTCAGCACACCAATTCCAAAGGAGCTGGTCAATCACATCAAGAGTGATACAAGTGTGTTGCCTCGCATTGGAGCATTGAGAGAGGTTAAGATTTTCATTGGGCTTCCCTATTGATACTTCATACACATAGTACATTGGTTTTCTCTCTTTCTTTTTTTTTCTTTTTTTATGTTGTTTGGTAGGAGGCTTCCTTTTCTTTTTATCTCTTTTTTTTTTGGCTTGCCAATTTGCAGATGAATTTGGAGTATTTTCCGATAGACAAGCAGGTATCCATAATTGTTGACTCTTTTTCGAGTGTTGTGACTTCTATTAATCTTTAGGGTCGTCCATTATGAATCTACTTTAAGATTTCCATGTGATACAAACAAAATTATCTTCTAATTTCTGATAAATTACATTGATGAATCTACTGTTGCCGAGAGAGAGAATTATATCTTTCTACCATGAAAATCTAAAATCCTAACTCCTAAACATACTTTTTTTTGCACTGTTATTATATTATTAATATTACTTTGTCCACTGGCATCCCTCGAATGCAGGCTTTTGTTACTGATCATGATAGAGCACTTGTGGAACTCTTTAGTGAAAATGTTGAGAATTCTCACAAATTTGATGCTTGTTTAAACACGGTGGCAAAACGAGTTTCTACAGTTTTTGCTTCAATGAAGGTATGAATTTTGTAAAGCAGTTCATTAGATTAGCATACTTGGAATATACATATTGTATATTATCTGGCCTCCATTCATTTTTATCACCTTTTATGGCAACTTGGCAACATACTTCACCATTTTAAATGTTAGTTTTCCTTGTGGCCGCTTTCACATGATGTTGAAAGTTTGGATTAAATCATATCATTTTTTACATGGAAATAGTGAGTACCTTCGAATTAGATCAGTATTCTCCATTGGTTTCAGGAGTTCCCATATGTGCGGTACCGCACTGCCAAGAATTCTGATGCATCTGCAACAACATTTCGTGATTTAATACCTTCAAAGCTTGCTACTGCTATTTGGAACTGTCTTGAGAAATATAAATCTATCCCCAACTTTCCACAGACAGAAACATGCGAGCTCCTCATCTTAGATAGATCTGTTGACCAGGTTAGCATTATTTTCAACTATCATGATTTAACCTTTTTCTTATATTATACTCCAGCGATTTTTCATTTTTTTGAGTGTAATGACTTGAATCTTTAGATTGCTCCTGTCATACATGAATGGACTTATGATGCTATGTGCCATGATCTACTGGATATGGATGGAAACAAATATATGCTTGAGGTACAACAATTTGTTGGTTTTTTCTGAACGATTTTTTCCTTTCATTCTTTCCCTTCATTTGCTGTGTTATATGGAAGAATGACCTATATTGTTTATTAGGTTCCCAGCAAGACAGGCGGTCAGCCTGAGAAGAAGGAGGTCCTTTTAGAAGATCATGATCCAGTCTGGCTCGAGCTTCGACATGCACATATAGCAGATGTATGTCTCATGCCTTATAAACCTTCTTTTCTTTGGATAAATTTTAAGTGTGATTGCTCTGTTCCACTAACTAGCATATCAGGCTAGTGAACGCTTGCATGACAAGATGACGAACTTTGTATCAAAGAACAAAGCTGCGCAAATTCAACAAAGCAGGTTAGTGCTTCACCAGAAGTTGAACTTTGCCATGTTATAAGGTTTTAGACTGTGAGAAATAGAAGTGTTTCCAGATCATGTAATCACTGTTTTGTATATAAATTTCACATGCTTAAGTCTGATTTTGTGTAGAGATGGTGGTGAACTATCTACACGAGACATGCAGAAAATTGTTCAAGCTTTGCCACAATACAGCGAACAAGTTGAGAAGCTCTCCCTCCATGTAGAGGTTTGTTCTTTTTCTGTAAGTTCCATTTTCTCATTCAATGGCACGGCTTTCTGTATAATTCTACATGAAACGTGATGCATTTAGCCATCTGCAATGAAAACCATTAAAGTGAATTTGCTTTTCCGGTTGTTTGCACAGTTATGATTGTGACTTGCTACTACCATAAAGGAGAACCAATAAATCCTGGAAAACTAAATTTGCAGTCAATTTCTTAACTGCTTAGACATTCCTTTCCAGGGTTTCAAGGAGCTTTACGTGGCACGCGGAAAACAGTTCAAAATGTTGTCTTTATTAGGTTTACATAAACAAAAGCAGAAATACGATGAAGTTTCTTGTTGCCCTGGACACACAAAACTGGAATATGGGATTTGAAACATATTCATGGCAGTTAAATGATTGTTTGAGACAGTATTAGAAACGTTATGTGGAATGGTTAAAATAAGGGAGTTATTTTATGATGATTTCTTCAATTGATTATTCCACTACAGATAGCTGGAAAAATTAACCGTGTAATTAGAGACATTGGACTTCGAGAACTTGGGCAACTGGAGCAGGATCTTGTATTTGGAGAGGCAGCAGCAAGGGATGTTATAAACTTTTTAAGGACGAAGCAGGTGGTGTAGCATGGAGTTGTGGTTATGCATAACTTTTTTCTTCTGCTCCTGGGTAACGTTTGGTTTTTCATCATTTCTTTCTCCTTACAGGAATTACACCCCCAAAACAAGTTGCGTTTGTTGATGATTTATGCATCCGTTTTTCCTGAGAAGTTTGAGGGTGACAAAGCTTCAAAGCTTATGCAGGTAGAGACAGAATTCCTTTCATAGGTTTTTGAAAAAACAAACAAATCTATGTATCTTTTTTACATAGATGCACATATCTAGTGTACACTGATAAAATGATGCACGAGCTAGAAACTTGTAACATTTTGTTATTAAGAATGCAAAAGTAAAAGTAAATGGATCAATAGATCTGCGCATAATTAAAAAAGCTACTGAAATCAGTAACATGAAATTTTTATCTTTTTTGATTAATCAGTTAGCTAGATTATCGTCTGAGGATATGAAGGTTGTGAATAACATGAGAATACTTGCTGGGTCATCAAACTCCAAAAAGAAATCTACCGATGGTTTCTCTCTTAAGTTCGATGGCCAGAAGGTGAAAAATAATATATAAGCTTTTGGAATGGATTTTGTGGCCTATGAGATGCAGAAACTTTAATCAAAGCAATTGATACTTTTTCTTTTGATTATTAGTCAAAGCAAGCTGCAAGAAAAGAACGGATTGGCGAGGAAGAAACGTGGCAACTGTTTAAATTTTATCCTATTATAGAGGTATGGTATAAACCATGCAAACCTTTCCATCTACCTTGGTCCTTAATCTCTATGATTGGTTTTGGAAAAATGGATATCAATGTTTTCACCAAAATGTTGTTAAGTTCTATATATGTTAGCTATCAAATATAAATTGTCAGATGCTTGGGCTTGGCATGGCATTATTCTCTTTTTATGCCCCTTTGTTGCTGAGCATAACTCCAAAGAAATTTGCATTTATCAGCATGGTGAATCTTTATTGTTGGTATCAGATTAAATTATTTCTGTCTCAGGAGCTTGTTGAAAATCTCTGCAAAGGTGAATTACCAAAGAATGAATACTCATGTATGAATTATCCAAGTCCAGCTGCCCAGGAAACCAGCCAGACTTCTTCAGTTCGAAAAAAGGCAGCAGCTGCAACTCCTGCTCCTGCTGAAAAGAAAACTCCTGCCCATTCAATGAGATCAAGACGAACTCCATCCTGGGCAAAACCTCATAGTTCTGATGACGGAAGTTCAAGGTATTCTTACAGCCCTTATCTGTCATTTGCCTCCTTCTTTCTCTGTCTATGAGTTGAATTTGCAACATAGCTATAGCATTTGAATTCCAGGATATCTTTCGATCGTATTCGTGTTGACAGAAGCTTAGTTGTCTCTGCTTCAAAGAATTATTTTTATAATTTAAACCCCATAACATTGGAATCTCAAGTTCTTATTTCTCTTCTGCTGGCTTTTGCAGTGATTCAACTCTGAAGCATGCATCTACTGATCTCCGGAAAATGGGTCAGCGTATATTTGTATTCATCATTGGTGGGGCAACTCGTTCTGAGGTAAAATAAAATCTCTCATTGTTTTTAATTTTAAGGTTGATTCCCTGTTGCCTTTTTAACTGCTTAAAGCACTAACATTTTGGTGATACTATTTGCCAGCTTCGAGCTTGTTACAAGCTTACCACCAAACTGAGGAGGGAAGTTGTTCTAGGTTCCACTAGTTTTGATGATCCCCCACAACATATTACGGTAACAAACAAACAAACACTTACCAAATCATTTTCTCTTCATTTTGGAGTTTTTTACTGATTCCTTTTGCTGATCTTGCAGAAGCTGAAGCTACTCTCAGGAGGAGAAATGTAACATGTTATTTCGGCCGTTTAAGATTTTGCTGAATGCCGGCAGGTTGGCTTTATCTCATTTGAATTATATTAATTTTTATTTTTGCGGATGAAAATGGTCATAATTAAAAGAGCCAACATAAATCCCAACCCAACCAAATGTGTTATGTGATTCCTCTGCGAGAAGCGAAAAATACTAATTTGCTCCCTCCCAGATTTTGCTCGGAGGATGTCCAACGAAGTAAATTAACTTCATTGTGTACAAACAAAACGATATTACCCTGGAATGCGTTCATCGTTTTTTCCTAACAATTTTATATATTTGCGTTTCAATTTTAATAAACAAAATTAAAATTATATAATGAATAAAAAAATTAATATAAAATTAATTGTATTATAACTGTTTAATTGACGTGAAAATTTATTTAATTAATAAAATAAAAAATTATTTATATATTATAAATAAAAAATTAAAAAATTTATAAATTTTTATTAATATATTAATTAATTTAATAATAATTTTTTATTTTATTAACTAATCATAATACATTTTGTTCAAAATTTTCTTTTCTCTCGTGACACATTTATGCATGCAAATGTCATAATCAATTCAATAAAATATCTATTTTACGGAGAGAGAGAGAGAGAGAGAGAGAGAATGTGATCTGCTTTCAACAATTATTATTGTCGTATTACGTAATTAACTCGAAAATAAAAATAAAATCCAAGAATTTATATTATTGACTAAATAAAAAAGGTTTTGATATTTTATGTAGTAATTAATAATAAACAAAAAAAATTAAAAGAAATATCACACAACTTGAATTAGTTCTATTTGATATG
Organism: Swietenia macrophylla; assembly: GCA_032401905.1. Classification (NCBI taxonomy): domain Eukaryota; kingdom Viridiplantae; phylum Streptophyta; class Magnoliopsida; order Sapindales; family Meliaceae; genus Swietenia; species Swietenia macrophylla. The sequence continues at coordinate 6,525,848 of CP135579.1, read as the reverse complement.
ACATTCCCATCCCTTGTGCTAAATTGCTAGCACTCCTATGTTCGTTCGGTCAAGGCCCCGCCATTTCCACTTCCTGCTTGCTTCTTAACAATTTTGTTAGTCATCGTTCTCTACAGTACCATAAATCTTCTCTCCGTTTACAAAAATGGATCCGGTTCTTTCAATTACGGTGCTCTCGGTTGTACTCGGTGCTCTGATCGCTCTCGTATTCTTCAAAAGTTACTTTGGTAAGAGAAGATCCGAAGTCCAATCCGTCGTCAAACCGGAGCTTCAACCTGATCACAAAAAGCCTTCCAAGCATTCTCAGCCTGTCTCCAAGAAATCTCATCTTAAACCTCACTCTCACGCCGCCGATAAGGTGTGCTTGTCATGTTACTATTAAGTCATAAATTTGGGGAAAACAAATAAGATGTGTTGTTCTGGTCAATCATTTTTTTTTCTGACTTTTAAACGAATTAGGATCAAAACAAGCGGCATCACCCGTTGGATGTGAATACTTTGAAAGGTCATGGTGATTCGGTCACGGGACTGTGTTTCTCCTCCGATGGAAAGTGTTTGGCTACAGGTAATTAGTAACAAAGCAATTTAGAATCTTTTTTAATTCGTTTGACGTGTCTTGTCATGAATTATGAAAGATTTTAACTGGTTTCTGTGTCTAACTCTCATGTGAAAATTGTTATGAATCAACGGATCATATTGAATCTGGGATGTTAGGATTTTACATTAGTCCTTCGTTGTCTACTGATTTGTATATTTTCACTGGGGCTATGAAGCGAACCCTAATTATGTGGAATATAACCATTTCAAAAGATTGCTTTTCTTGTTAAGCATTTTCGTCAATGCGTTGTAGGTTAACAAATTCTTCAAAAGATTGCTGTCGTACTTACTCGTGAACTTTTATTTTTTCAAACAGCTTGCGGCGATGGAGTGGTGAGGGTATTTAAGTTGGAGGATGCTTCCAGTAAAAGTTTCAAGTATGAATCTTAAGTATATGTAAAATTCTTAAAATATCATATTAATTTAAATAATGCATGCAGTTTACATGTGCTTTCTAGTCCTCAAGTTTTTTTTTTTTTTTTTGGGTCATGCTTCTGCAGGTTCTTGAGAATTAATTTGCCAGCTGGTGGTCCTCCGGCAGCTGTCACATTTGCTGACAATGCAACTTCCGTCATTGTTGCAACTAATAATCTGTCTGGTTGCACATTGTACATGTATGGAGAAGAGAAAACCAAACCTGCTAATGAAGTTAAGCAGCAACCCAAGCTTCCTGTTCCAGAAATCAAATGGCAACATCACAAAGTTCATGAGAAAAGAGCTATCTTGACTCTCTTTGGAGCTACTGCTAGTTATGGTACTGCTGATGGGAGTACAGTCATTGCCTCTTGTTCAGAAGGTATCCTTGTGTTCATTTATCCTGCGTTGGCCCCTGTACCTCTTGTGCATTGGTTTACACTATATGTATTTTTTGAAAAAAAAAAAAAATCAGTTCCATTGCAATATGAAAAATGTGGCTACCTTGACGATATAAACTATTTTGCAACTTTTTGCTTACATGGATTCCCACATCTAGCACCATTTGCTTTTTCTAAAAGTAAACTCAATTTATAAGTAAATGAAATTGTGATCATTTTTTCTCTGTTCAACCTTCCTTGGGGCAATTATGTGTCCGAGATGATGAATACTTGCATATATTGGTCTGGCTTTCATGATCTCTTTCCTCCTAAGTGGATATCACGTCACAACAGAAGAAGATTTTTGTCATTTGCTTTTTAACATAAACCTGTTGGAGTTATTTAAACCCACATTTTTGAGATTGATTTAGTCCTTGGGTATTGTGGAGTAATTTCTCATACTTCTGATCATTTGTTGTTCTCTAGGGACTGATATCATCATTTGGCATGCGAAAACGGGAAAAATTCTGGGCAATGTTGACACAAATCAGTTGAAAAACCACATGGCAGCTATATCTCCAAATGGGCGTTTTATTGCTGCTGCTGCTTTCACAGCAGATGTGAAGGTGAATATTGCTGATATTTCTGTGGATGGCTACAATATACAACCAATGAGATGCTTCTAGACTTTGTGCATTATATCTTGTAGTTTCTAGTTGATATCTTGCCACAACGAGCATTTAACATTTAACATGCTCAGTTGAAAAGAGTGCAGTATATAGTTTGAATGCTGGCAAAATGTGTACATGTTTTCAAGTTATTATGCATACTGACTTTAATATACAACACTTTTTCCTTGACCATTTGTAACAACAATGTAATGACTCATGGATTGCTCAATTACAAAAAAAAAAAAAATAATGTATGTATGGGTGTCTCATTTCCTTTTTCTATTCAGGCAAATATGTTGCACAATATTTCAGTTCACTGTTTTTATATATAATTGAACATCTTGAACCCCACTAACTTTATAAGAATCTAATATCCTATATACTTGGGCATTTTAACTGGAACTTGTATTATATATCTTGAACTATTGTGTTTAACATATTGCTAACTTCATTTATTGGTTTTGCTGAAGGTGTGGGAAATTGTGTACTCAAAGGATGGTTTGGTCAAGGAGGTGACAAAGGTTATGCAGCTTAAAGGGCACAAGGTTACGTGGTTTGATCAACTTTTGCATTGATTGATGTTGGCCATGTTGTGACAGTACTTCTTGTTTGTGTTTTTTCTTTCCTTTTTGTGTTCTCTTGTTTTCCCTGTTTCACTGCTTCAAAATTTTCTTTTTTTGGGGTTAGTTTTAGCGAAATATGTTGTGAGAAAGCTTGTGTCTAATTTTTTCTATCCACTTTGGAACATGTAGAGTGCAGTTACTTGGTTATGCTTTGCACCCAACTCAGAGCAAATTATTACAGCTTCAAAGGATGGTTCAATACGAATTTGGAACATCAATGGTTTGCATTTTTGCCAAGTTTTTATATTGTATCATGACTAATATTGATATATTTCACCAGTAACCTCTCCTACCCACAAATACGCATGATGCACCTACTTATCAATCCAAACGCATGCTGGCAAAATTACATGCATACGTAATCTATTTTTAACACATGGAATTCACATTGTACATATCAGTTGAATGTTGGTTTCACTAGAAGCAGAAAGATGGGTGCTATATTTGATAGTCCATCTGGTGCATATTTGTGAATCAAGAATCATTGCCTATATCACTTTAAGAACATTAAAGCTTGTCATAACTGCAACTCTTGGGATGTAGCATGTTTTACCATATGGCCATGACTTCACTTTTCACATTGTAGTTCTTGATCATTACTTTAGATCTCTAATTATCGCCAAACACGGAGAATGTAAATATTTGTCATGCACAAAGTTATATGAAATTGGGATTGAATATTCTCGCTTCAATGAAAATGATATTTGCTTACGCTTAAGTTGGATCTGTGAGTACTTTAATCTTGTTTATGCTGACCTTCTACATTCATTTCCTGTAGTTCGATATCATCTTGACGAGGATCCAAAGACTCTGAAGGTGTTTCCAATTCCACTACATGATTCTAGTGGTGCTACTTTGCACTATGATCATCTTAGTTTATCCTATGATGGAAAGATATTGGCAGCTACCCATGGTTCAACATTGCAGTGGCTGAGTGTTGAAACTGGAAAGGTTTTAGATACAGCTGAGAAAGCCCATGACGGTATGTCCAAGCATTAAGATTTTATACTGTGTGTAAAATTTTCCTTTGACTTTGTTCTCTACTGTCACCTCATCATAACTTGCTCTGAAGTCATGAGTTGTAACTGTCATGTGTAACAGCTGAAGGTTTATATGAATCCTTTAAATCTTGACTACCAAGTCCATATGCTGCCGCCTTATCAAATTTTTTTTTTTTTCCAATAGCTGCACCCTTTTAATAGTTATACGTGCCAACTTACCACATGATTTGCCAGTTTTAGACTTTCACCTCTTTGAATTGATGGCTGATTTTGTTTGAATTTTGTCTCATCCAGATTTACTCTTTGGATGTTATGTATTGTATCACATATCCGTGAAATACAAATCTGCTTGACTTTGGTACTAATATAAAGTCTTATCTTGCAGGTGAGATCATGTGCATTGCTTGGGCACCGAAGACAATTCCAATGGGTAAATCACCTTCCTTGTTTAGACTTATTATCCTATATTCCATTGTTCTTCAGTCTCTAAAACTATTGAAATGTTCTCATCTAGAGACTGCCACTTTCTAGGAGGAAACCTGCCACTTCTATGGGCAACCATGACTGCATGGAAAGCATCATAGAATACTTCCTAAGAAAACCCCCAACAATATCTTCTTTCACATTCTCTGAAGCCCTTGGCAAACTTGAAACAATTAATCCCCCCAAGAGTCAGGCCCACGACATGGACACAGTGTTTTTTATAACAAAATATTTTATGTGGGTCTATTAGATATGTCATATGTGCAGCCCTTGTACCCTCGATGTGATTTGTTGGCTTTTCCTTTGCTTAATCCTCTGCTTATTGCTTCCTCAAATTTCCTTCATATTGTTTTGCATTGAGACGTCCATAGATAAGTAAAGTTCACAAAACGTTTATTGTCTATCTAATACAGGAAGTGGACAAGCCTTGATTTTAGCAACAGCGAGTGTTGACAAGAAAGTAAAGTTGTGGGCAGCACCATCAGTTGAATCATCATAAGGAAATCCTGTTAGTTTTTGCTGTCGTCAATCGTGTTACACGCATGAGCTTCTGATCTGACAGTGGTCTATACATGCTGCATTTAGATGCAATAGAAGTTTTGAGCACTAAATCCTTCCAGGTTCAATACTAAGTTGCTTATTTCTTACAATAACATGGTACAGACCTTTCACCTTAACGGTAAAACAGGAACTTCTTTTCAGAAAAAAATAAATTAGAAAAGAGAGGATATTGAATAACGTTGGTGGAGTTAGATTATGTAAAAAATTTTGGAGTTTATACAGAACCTGAAAAAGTTGTCTTATTTACTTCTCTCCGACCACTAGTTTGCCATCCTTCAAAACAAGTGAAAGCAACCATCATTTTTAGTGTAGCCTATGGCTGATTTGAATTATGAATAAGAAATGCATGTAATTGAACGCCCACCATGGGGCTCCAAACCCACGACCACAAGGTTAAGAGCTTTGGGCTCTCCCGACCGAGCGAGACGGGCTTTTACAGTGCTTAAGCTTCTCTGGTTGTAGCTGGAAATATTTTATTTGGGCAAGAACAGGTGCGTTAGCAAAGTGAAGAAAGAACATGTGTTCATTGGCAAGAGTAATTGAACCAAAGTTTCTCCCTGTCAGGCCGGAACTGCTTCTGCATCTTCCAGTGTTAAGGTGGTCAGGGCAACATTAATTTTCCAAAACCGAGCTGGATGAGACTGAGCTGAGATAGAGAACGAACGTATTTATATATCTTTACACATATATACAGCAGCAGCTAGCTAGCACAGTTTAACTATATAAGCTGCCTGCATATATTTCTATACGTGTAGGATATTTCCTGGTGAATGCTTATTTAATTTGATTCAAATCATGCACGGCTTCTATTATTATCATTATCATGCCTAATATATAAATCAGAGTTCTATCGAGAGTTGACATATACCGAAAACCTTATACTTGCATGGAGAAGAGAATATAAAAATTGATTTAGATTTCGATACAGTCGGAATGTAAGAATGCCGCATGGGTTGCAGGTGCATGGCTTCGATCATTAGGTTAAGGCAGAATATCTGTTTTAAGTTTAGCTTAATTATTGCAATTAATGGAAAACGAAACCAATGCACTATGGTTGTCTTGATTAGGTTAATTTAATTTTAAATTTTTAACCAAAAAATTAATTAATTCTGTCAAATTTTAAAGATTAAGGAAATCGTTCCAATTTTTTTTTTCAAAAAAAAAGTATTTTACAGACCATTAGTTATTTGCAAAAGTATCATATTAGAGGCTTGAAAAGAAACTGATACAAATACTGCGGCTAAACGTATCGCAGCCCATCCTACCTAATTAATTAATTAATTAATAATTAATTAAGCACAGAGATAAACATATGTAGGCTTGCTTAAGCACAGTTGCAGTAAAGGGTGTGATATTTATATGCATTAATTTGCCTATTTTTATTTTTTATAATAAGCAGTCACTAATCCTACCAGTTTAGTTTACGATACCTAATCAGTCTTGTTATCATAAGATTTAATCGTGGCATTAATTAGACCAAGCTTACATATGAATCAATGTGGTCAAAAACAAACCACATGATCCTACAAAATTGTAAGATGCATTCATCCCACAAAAATCCACAAATATACGGATTTCCTGTAAACAAATAACAACCGTCAGATCATATGCCAATACGACGAGACACAACTTGCAAACAGATTCATTTGAGTCGACCAGCAACATAATTGTTATCTCCGTCCCCATCTTCTTCTTCTTGTTGCAGCTTCTGATTAATCTCTCTTTCAATAACAAACGAAGTTAGAATGTCACTATTATTTAACTCTTATATATATATATATATATATAGAGAGAGAGAGAGAGAGAGAGAGACTGTGTTTCAGAGATACCTTATTAAGGAGAGACCTGTAATGCCGATAACCCTTGAAAGAATTATGAATACAAACATTAGTACTAATTAGGATTTTTGGTGGTAGTTTCTTTCGAGAATAGATGTGAAAATAATATTAATGCTAATTAATTAAGTGACTCACCTTGTCAGTTCCATAAATGTAATCACAGTAAGTGAAGACTGATGCAAAATTACTTTGACTGCGGCTTCCAACATAGTGATGATAATCGTGGTACTTGGCTCCTCCATAGAACGGTATGCATCTGGTGGGATTTCATGGGAACTCATATCTGTCAACATTTCAGGTACTTCCAGTAATTTCACCAGCTAGCTATACCTTTAATCAATCAATCCATCCTTTCAGGAAAAAAAAAATTAAAACAATCAAAATAATGATGTACCCGCTATGAGTCTCGACTGCTTCCATTTGCCTAAGAATGAACCATAACCAGTACGTGATGATGTGGCCAGGAACTAATGCCGGGCCAAGAAATGACGGGATTCCCAGGATAAAAATCTCAGCCCAGTGAGCATATGGTGCTGCAAATCCAATTGGAGCTGTATATTCATGGTGTACATGATGTATTTTCTGGTATCCCCATTTAGTATGCAGCCATCTATGCATCCAGTAATGAAAATAATCTTCTATTATAAAGTATACGAACAATTGCCAAAACGTTTCCCCCTTTGAAGGTAATGGCAAACTAGTCCGAATCCCAATCCACTGCCACAAAATAAGTCCAACAAAAATTTCTCAATTTCTAATCATATTACAGGAATTCCCTTCATAAGATACCAAGAATGTAATCAGTTAAATATTACAAACCTACTTTATTGTAGGATAGGACAAGATTTGTAAAGGCCCGGCGACAAGAATAAAAGTCTGCATCACATCTTTGTAGCACCTGAACATATCTGAGAATGATCTTGTCACTCTGGGTTGAATCTTGTATTTGTTTACTTTCTTGGACCAAATAAGCTCGACCCACATGTATGGTAGAGGTACTATTGAGTAAAACAAGAACAAGAAGATGATGTTGTGAAAGTGAAGGAAGAAATCATGTTTTTGGGCTGAGTAATTGAACCATAATTCTTCTGAATATCTCAGCTTTCGGCCAACTGCTGCTTCTGCATCTTGCAGGTTCAGGTAGGGCAACATCTTTTGCTTCAAAACTTGGGATACGAGAGTTTAAAGATGAACTCAACTGAACTGAATTGATCTATACTTAGTATTCAGCAATGGGAACCTCAAAAACAAATTCCTCTCTCTAATTTTCCTGTCTCTCATCAATGATTAAATCGCTCGTGTCATTTATTAATAGTACTGTAGATAAGACAAGTTGAATGTTTGGTACAAAAGTACACGCAGTTATTACAGCGGTTCTCTTAAATTTTGCTCTGTTTACTTCTTTTATTAGTTAATTAAATATTTAAAAAAATGCTTTTATATCTTGTAATTACTAAAAAGATAAGTCGGGATGTCCGATCCAAACATCCGACAGAAGCAAAAAATCTGTGCCGATTTGAATACCCGGTTGGGTGTTCTGCCTGATCGGTGAGGGGTACCATCCTATTCCTATCTTATTGAGTACAGAGAGCAGCTGGAGACGGACGTGGGCTATTTTCAGCCATTAGAACACTTCGGGGAGAGCCGCTATCCAATTATGTAAGTACGGCGAGGGGTGCCACCGTTTTCCATTCCTATAGAGTACAGAGAGCAGCTGGGGACGGACGTGGCCTATTTTCAGTCATTATTCCAACTACGTAAAGAGTATGCATTGGATTCCAACGTCAATTTCTTGCCATTCAAAATAGAAACATCATTTATGATGGGTCATTTTTATGATTCCCAAATATGAATGATTTGTCCTGCCCTATTAATCTTTCTGACTTGCTTGCTTTGAAGTATTGAACAAAGAACAATTATGAAACGAAACAAGACAACTTTCAAAGTAACTCATTTCGATCTTTTAAGAAAGCGTCTGTCTACCTCCCCTTTTGTAATTGTAGCTTCTCATCTCTCTTGCAGCAACAAATATCAGAAAACAAAGGGTTAACGCATAAAGATATTATTATTTTGTTAAATTATTTTTAAAAAAAATGGAAAAATGAGAGGTACCTTGTTGAGAAGAGACTTATGACACCAATAGCCCTGAAGAAATATATCATGGAGAAATTAGTTTCCTTAACTAATCAAACAAAGGTTTTTGCGGCAAGGGGACTTGCATGGTGACTCAATTGCGCCGTAGCCCAACCCATAAATTGAACTCGGGCACCGAGTGATTCATCAATGGACTCACCTTGTCGATTCCATAAAATGTGAATACTGGTGCAAAGTTACTTCGGCTGTTTTCCCCAACATAATGATGATAATCATGGAATTCTGCTCCTCCATAGAATGGAATGTATTTCGTGGGATTCCATGGAAACTCGTACTTGCATTTTCAACGTACAATCATTTAAGCTGTAGCCCAGAACAGTAGAGGGGAAAGAAAATAAAATAACTGTTCAACCTGATGCATTGTGTAATTGGCCGCCGTGTGTTTCGATGGAGTGCATTTGTCTCAGTATGAACCATAATCAGCATGTAATTATGTGGCCGGGAACCATTGCAGGCCCAAGATATGACGGCATGCCCGGTATCACAAGTTAGCCGAATGAATATATGGCGCGGCGAATCCTGTTGGAGCTGTATATTCATGGAGAACATGGTGGACTTTCTGGTAAGCACATTTTGTATGAAGCCAGTAGTTAAAATAATCGTCTTTGATAAAGTAGACCAACAATTGCCAAAATATTTCCCCATTGGAAAGCAATGCCAAACTAGTCCGAATCCCTATCCAGTGCAACATCATCCAACAAATTCGATTAGTTGAATAAAATTTTTAAGGGTAATCTGTTCATTGATTCAATGTGTTTGGATGGATTTGGCCATCTACATGGGAGGACAGCAGTAGTTCAGATTGAAAAATATATGGGGAAGATACCTTGACAGAAGGATAGGAGAAGATCTGCAGAGGGCCAGCAACAAGTAGAAAAGTTTGCATGACATCTTTGTAGCACCTCTAAATTCCTGAGAACAATCTGTTGATTTTGGGTTGAATCTTGTATTTGTTTATTTTCTTGGAGCGACTAAGCTCGAACAACATGTAAGGCAGAGGAACTATAGGGTAAAACAAGAGCAAAAAGAGGAAGTTGTGATAGTGAAGAATGTAATCTTGTTTCTTGGCAGTATAGTTGAACCATAGTTTCTCTGCAAGAGTTAGCTCTCTGCCTAGAGCCGCCTCTGCTACTTGCAGGTTAAGGTAAGGCAACATTGTTTGGAGAAAAACCTGGATAAGAGCAGATGAAGTCCGACCCAAAATGTGAAGACTATAATAATAGGAGTAATGAAAGTTGAAAGATAATGACATTCCATAAGAAACTGTCACAGTAAGAAAAGCTTAAATTTCTCAGCATATGCGACATTTTGAACTTAGTATATTATCTGTATTCAATAAACAAATCATGGTGTTAACAACTAGGTACTAACTAATACACTACAGGCCATTCCTATCTTGTTCTAGTCTATCGTTAGAAATTAAAAAACTTTCTTGATTGAGAGTCCATCTCTCTCTTGATTTTCTATCTATAGAAGTTAGAAAGCAACAGCTTGAGAGTGACCCTTGAAAAATAAATACATGCTCAACAAGATTATGCAGAGGACCATCTTAGACTCTGTCAACATTTGTCTTTTCTTTTGTTTTTTTTTTTTCAAATATTATTAATGCAGTCTGTCATTTCAAATTCAACTTGTAGCAATTGGACAGTATGGTATTAATAGGAATATGACAAATGACATAATACAAACACATTAAGGAGATACCAGCATGAAATGGTGTTATTTGTGAGATAAGCTGGTACTCTACTGAAGCAAAAAATGGAGGAAGAAAACCATACTTAATGTACTACATCTGGCTGTCTCTCTGGTGATGAGGCTAGGAATTCTGGCAAACTCTTATATGATTCATATATCCTACTTAAAGTAGGGAACTTGGTCTGCATAAACGATGACAAAATGTTTAGCTTTATGCAAGTGAAGTCAACAAAGCATACACTTATACATTGCCCACAATTTTGACGGGCATGAAAAAAATAAGTAAACCAATCAAATAAAAAGTTATTGACTTTACAGAGGTCTTCACCAACAGAACAGTAAAATAAGCACTGGAATGTTTGATCATACTTGAACATTTTGTTTGTTTCAGAATACTAATCCTCAGCATCAATGTCCTCACTTAAACATACAAGCATATGACATATAAAGTATGGTAAATTTACTTAAAATTCTATTAAACACAGAGCATCCAACTGGTTCTATCTGAAAGATCTTCAATGCAACATCCAACGTGTAAGAATGTGGTACAATGAATTATATGTGCAAAAAATACAAGGATGATACATAGCCAAGAACCATCTCATAGATTCTATAACAAGAGATTTGTGCTGAAACATTAAGAGTGAAAAGTAGTTCTCTTAGTATAATAAAAGTTGCTACCTGAAAGGAATAAAGACACACAACAAAACAATAATACCTTACCATGTCAATGTTGAACCTCATAGTAACAACTGCAATTTGTGGGGCCAAGAACACATCAGCCTGTGAATGACAACCTCCAAATGCTTAGTTTTGGTTTTAAGGTGTTTGGCAGTTCAGTGAATAACAATTGAATTATGTTACTGTTGAAAATCATATTTCTTAGTCATAATTTCTAAACATACAAGCATCATGATGTGTAAATTATTTGTCATTTCAGTGTCAGTGCTGGAATCTCATCAAAGAAACTCCTACTTTCAAAATATTCACACCCCTCACTGAAAACACAAATACACCTTTCTATTCAGGTATTTATGAATATTACTTATATAAATCTTCTGCCAGCAGTGCAGGTATCAAACCAAAAAAAAAAGAGGATTAGGACATTGAAGTTAATCATCAAAAGATAATTCCAAAAGAATCGGTAAACAGTTAGAGGATTTCTAGGAGACCACCATGTACACATCTTCTCCTGTAGCATATTTGCTATCAAAATATTTCAGCAATTTCTCAAGAGCTGTACAAAAGGGTAAAAGAACAAATATCAGCAGCGCAAAGAGAGCAACCTTCAATAGTTTGACAGGAAGGCATTGTGATCTCTTAAGAAGAGACTTGTTGCCCAGGGTGAAGGAGGTGAAGAGAGAAATTATCTTACCTAGGAAACCTTTTTCTAAGTTAGACTGAGCCCATAAAAGCCGCTCTTCTGGACCAATCTTTTCCTCAATATATTTCTATAGAATAAAATAGTAACAAACGTGAGAAAGAGAAGTGACATACTTGATGAAATCTACAAACATGAAATAAAAATTAATCATAGAGAAACAGTATGTACCAGCACTGATAGCATATGAAGAGGCTGCAGGCTAGAGCTGACTATACTGGCAACCTGTAATTTGGCAAAAAATAACATATTGGACATACACAGAGTGAGTTATGCGGAATCCATACTCAACCAGCATAAATCTTTCACCTTCTCAAGACAGAAGGAAAAGATATGCGAGAAAATTCATCCAGCCGAAACAAACTTTGATATCAAGGCAAGACTCTCAGCATAAAGGAAAGCATCCCAGAGCATGGAAGGTTCTATCAGTTCCAATACGTGTATTTTTGTCCTCCATGAAATTAAATGTTAGGTTAGTCCATGTAAATTGGAAACTAACAATGTATTTGATATCATAGCAGTTCCGGCAAAACCATGAAATATGGTATTTATATTTCATTCTCTGTATTGCTGAGGTAACTAATTGACTTTGCACGGTATGCATGCTGAATCTTTGGTCAATGCAACAATATTATGTGAATGTGAACTCATTTCAAGTTTATGAAATTCCATGCAACAATCTCCATCAAGTGCGCAATAGAGATTTCAATTGAAAGCAAGAGAACAACCACTGCAACTCTAACCTGGAGATTCAACGCTTTTCTCTGTGGATCAGCTGGTAACAATGCTCTTTGAGGATACTTTTCCTCCAAATACTAATCAAGAAAAATAACAATGACTTAAATATCAGGATCATGAATACTAGTAACACCATATCGAAAAGAAAAACAAAGTGTCGTCAGAGAAATAAAGTGTGAGGACCCACGCCAAGACCAACGCGAAATTGAACCTTAAGATCATTATTTCAATGCAACCCAAAAACAATTCAGAAGAGTCATTTAATCATCTTGCAGACAAAGAACACCAACCAGTAAGATAGCATAGGAATCTGAAACCACCACATCGCCATCAACTAACACCGGAACGAAACAGAGGGGATTTAATTTCTCAAAATCTGGAAATCAGATACAACATTCATTATTTTTGCAATTTTTCATATTATTGTACAACACACGTAATGCAAAATTATTAATTATCCCTTGCGGACCATACAAGACAAGTGCATAGTATAATTTCCATGTTTACCGGGACTAAACTGTTCTCCATTTGCAAGGTCCACTGATCTGTATTCATAAGGAAGACCTACACATTCGTAAAAAAACTTCTATAGAAAAGAAAAAGATTTGAAGGTTCAACACCTTGAACATGTAAACACTAAAAGAAAAACCTTTAAGGTTCAAAGCGAAGCGGACACGCCAAGAACAAGAGCTCTGCCAGTAGGAATATAAGACGAGCTTTGGACAAGAAGAAGCCAACGAACTACTCCTGTCCTTCTACAAGAAAACGACAACGATGAGCTTTGAAGCCTACTTACTGCTTTGTCTGAGAAAATTAAGAGGCGGGATTTCGCTTTAAACAGAGACATCTGAGCACAGCTCAAGTCTCGATAGATGTTTCAGTAGAAATTCAAACTAAAGAGACGAATTTGAAAGTGAAACCCTAATTTGATAGAATGAAAGGAAAAGGCGGGTACCTGATCGTAGGCGTCCATGATGGTAATCCTGATTCTTGATAACCAAACAAGAAGCTCAACAGCTTAAGTGTTTTGATTCAAGGCTTCAACCAACAATGATGATTATGTCGAGCCTGTTCGCTTGTCCGAAGTCAAATAGTCAACTAAATCTTCGACCATTAAAATATATATTTTCATTTTCCTTTGAGGTAAATTTTTGGACGGTTGGCCGGTTTAAAATTAAAATGGTGCAACGGCCTTAGAGACATTATCGCGGTATTTTGCTAGAAACAATTCTGATCTCTGTACGAATCTAAGACAAAATCTGGACATTATGAAAAATCTAAGACGTTGATTCTCTCAGAAAGCTGGATTATCCTGTTTGTTTTCTTACCAAAACATATTTCAGACAAAATCCAATCTCAACCCAAAAATATTTCCAAGTTTAGCAGTAACGATTTAACAGTGTCCAAATCAATCCCAGCTTACTCGGTTGGAATGGCAACAAATGTGTCTGTCAAGAATCCCTGGACATGATATATCATACAGCAGCCAATTTCGACAGCGATCTTTCCATAAAAATCCTTCTGTAACCGAGGTAATTCTAAAATGTAAACTTCATATGCATAAAAATTTCCACATTCAACAGAAGATGGATGTATAGGCAACTATACATCATAGGACTTATCATAAAGTTCACATTCGCCGAAAATACTAAGGTAACAAACTACTAGAATTTGGACTTTGCGGTGGCACTCTTTTGACAAGGAAGCTTTCCATTTTCATCATCTATAACGTGATTGAAATGAAAACATGAAATTAAATGGCTGCTAGAAGAAATGGAAACTTAACTGGATGGAATTGAGCCAAAGAGGAATATTAACTCTTCTGACTTGGAGATCAATGAGAGTTCTTTCGACGCAAGGAACTCACATAAATTGTTGACACTTTTTACCTGGCAGAATTTGCAGAGGTTGCGAAGGAAATCATTGAACTCTTATGGTTCCTGCGTACCAGAACTTCCTGAAGTTAACCAACAAATTGTGGGTCTAGTCTCAACAACCTGGCTCGCTTGGCCAGAAGCATAGAGAGAACCATTGCACAATAATGCCTCTTGCAGAAGAACAAACCACAAGTTAACAGGATTTCTAGCCAAAAAGAAAGTATCATTATAGAATAGCTAAGGAGTGGTAATTACAAACGACGTATATAAATGCAAAAATTATCCATACGCAAAGAGCCCAAGGGGGAGAGAGACTAAGACGTTAGATATATACTTGCTCAACGATGCACCCCTTACGCAGGGCAACTATAAGTTTCACTACTCAAGGACAATCATCCCCCTGATGCGAATATATTTTATTTTTCATATCCTTCGTTGCGTTACTGACTCAATCGGAGCTCTCTCTTCTGGACATCATAGCTTCAAAACCTCCAATTTTCTCAACTTTCACTACAGATTTGCATTGAATGGTATTGACGACTTGAGCATCAGACGCATCAACATCAATATCTCCCTCGCCCGAGCAAGATGGTTTCTCATGCCGTAACGGCTTAGTTGATTTCTTCAGCTACAAGCCTTATCAATTTTAATACCTGATAAGACAGGTAGGAAACATTCAAAAGCAATCCATAGAAGTAAATTACTTAGATTCGAATTGTTCATCTTGCAGATAAAAATTGTGGAAATGAAAAATGGTTATGTGTACGTGGAACACGTAAGTCCAATCTTGCTGGTAGGTTTTGCTTGTCATAGGTAAGGTAATTCTCGATTATTTATAGCACAGCTGACTGAGTTTCTGTCTAAAATTGTTGGTAGATGATGTTGAGTTCTGTTTGTCTCTGGGTAACGATTCCATCGTCGAATATATATCTGCTTCACGCTTGGGAAACTTTGATTATGATGCCAATAGAAAGAGAGTCAAGGCAAAGTTTGTCAATAATCTCACAATGCTGTCTTCAAAGGTCCAAACAATCATATGGTAAAGCCACTGATCAAGCAATTCACCGATTGCTGACATTCGTTGCAGGCATTGCGATAAGCATTGGAGAAGAAAGGATGGGCTTCAGTAGACAACTTTTGAGGGGCATTTTCAACAAGATTTCTGGAGATTATAATAAACAGTAACTAAGTCGACCGAGACTGCTCAACGCTCAAGCCTTTTTATAGGGGTAAAGATAAAAATAAAAACACAGAATCGTTGTGTGATTCAAATTCCGACGTTTTAGTTCTACTGATGTTCACGCGGAAACGTGCACAATATGATACGAATGAATTATGCCCGCAGTTTTACTCAATATTGAACAGTTGCAAAAGATGCGCTTATTCTCATGGCTTCCTGTTAACAGGAAGACACAACCAAGTCCCACAAAATAACCACAAAACTGACACGAGATATCGCCTGAAACAGTGAAATGTGCATGCCTTTTTAACTCCGGATGTCATTTCAAAACCAAAGATAAATAATGATCCTTAATGACACGGTCGTCCAAATCTGTTCTTCCAACATCATAGTCTATGGGTGCAAAGAAACTCATGTCCATTAAAGGTATCATCATTGCAACCTATCCACTGCGAAGGAAATTCATATCAAACTGGATCAATAAAAAAAAGTGAAACCATGATAACAAAATAACACTGAAAATCTGCCGCTAATAGCAGATCCATGCAATTCCAGTATTCCACGTAAGTTTGACTAGCGGCATGGTTCCACAGAGATTAATCCTTCCTCAGTTCCATGTATTCATGACGGATACCATCTGCATTCAGGATAACAATTTCGAGCTTGTCTCCCTGTTAAATATTCAAGGAAATGTTAGAAAAACACACGTGATCCTCAATATGAAATACCATGTTTTACAACAACAGACAAATAAGAAATCCAAGAGCCCAAAACGCACAAAACTTGGATTAATTACTTTTATCTATAGATAACATTGTATACATGCATATACAGCAGCAGCCATCACTCACATTGATGAAAATGTGCACGTTTGTGCATGCCTCTGTGGGTGAGAGAGAGAAAAAACTCAAATGTATTTTTCCTGACTCCACACTTGGAAAGTGGAAAAAAACAAAAAATAGACATTTCGTAATTCCTTTTGAAACTGAAGGCATTATCAATAAGCTTCAGCAAATCCGGCAAGCAGGACTATCCCAACCCAAAGGGTTGGTTGAATGGTTAGTAAAGACCCTTGGATTATACAATAGACATGACATTTCAATTTATTGAGGTTCCAAATATCTAAATCTAAAGTTTCGCCACACTGTCATCCACATCTAAGTTTCCCAGAAATGAAGGTAGACTGTGAAGGAGGATAAACTTACAGTGTATATATCTCTCTCTGTAGCTGATGCAAAACAAGTTTTGACTAAATCAACTGCTTCGGCTTCTGAAAGAGGAGTAACAGCATCCTGCAGAGAGCACATATTTTCAAGCAGAAGACATGAGAATAAAAGCACTGAAGAATATATGATCTTAAATACTAGAATTAAGAGCATACCTGGGCGGGCAACAACAGGGGACTGGGAGACTTCAGTTGATTATCCAGAAAAGGCATGATAAGGGTGGAGCCAGAACCTTGGGAACTATATCCAACCCTCTCATAGGAACCAACAGCATCATACGTGTAGACACAACCTTTGCCTGAAGTAACAAATAGAACAATAATTTTACAAGGACTGAGGAATGAAAGACGCCTAAAAATGGCATTGAAAGCTGGTCATAATTCACCTTCATTGTCAAGGCCACCCACTACATTAAATGAATAATACGGGAAGAAACGTTTGTAGTATAGAGTGTTGGAGAGTAGTTGAGCCATTGCAGGGCAGCTCATTTGCTTGTTGTGCTGATGCTGATAGATCTTTTTTCAAGTAACCCCAGGAGAAGTAAAAAAAGGAATATATAACGGTGTCACGCCAGTATGTCTTTGCAAAGAGAAGAGAAGGATAGGAAGAAAAAAATTCAAAATACACATTCCCCTCAAAACAACACAAGCATTCCCTCAGTTTAAGAGATGGCATATTTGAAAGATTATAACTGCTGAAAATATATTTGTAACAACTTCATATACAAGATGGCTTTTCAAGATTACTAGCACGCTAAATAAAAATCAGATAATTTATCTTTATATCAACTTGTCCCAAAGGGCTGTAATAACAACAGAAAGTTTTAAGCAAGCACATGCAGAACAGAGAAAGAACATAAACGACTACTAAACTAGTAAAACATAATTAGTGGAAGTTATTAATAGATAAAGAATATGTGGAATGTAAAATAGGAAAGCCTTTATATTTACTCAGAAGCACGACTAAACAAGAAGGTGACGCATGTAGTCAAGAAACGTAAGTCATGAAGTATTGATATTCGCCTACCCTTGTGTAGCATATTTCAAGCGTCCTTCTACAGAAGAGAATTTAAAGAAAATAAACACCATTCAGTAGGATCTGTTTGAAACCTTACCAAGTGCCTTGCTGCCAGGTGTTTTTGTAAGGCTTTCACATCAGCTTGAAAACCAGAAGAGGCCATAACACATTTGTCTGCCCTGCAAGAGGTTAAGTATAAAAAGAAAGAAATAATTATTAAGTGACACTGATAAAATGTTTGACAACACAGTCGCACTCCATTTCCAACTATAAGTACCAAAAGAATAAAAGATGCCAATCGGTAATCAACTAATGCAGTACAGCACAAGAGTCGGGCATTAGAAGGAAAAAAACTTATAAAAGTTATTAAATAACTTATCCATTTTAGCTCCTGTGTGAGCTTAGCACATTCCCAGAAGATAAACAATGTTCTTCAATTATTGCAGTCCTCTCATGCCTAAAGGCCAAGATTGGTGTCTAGCAGTATTCATTGGCAACTATTCATTGCAACAAATAATGGCAACTATTCATTGCAATTGCACTATGAACCGAAATGCAAGTCAATGTGAATGCATAGATTCCTCCCCAGGTCATCAAACTGCTGCATTATTTTAAATGTTAAAAGTCCAGAATAGACATTCAACATCCGCAAATAACCATACCTCTAGACTCAAGTAGGCAACAATTTTTTCATTTACAGATTGCAGTCCATCATATGGGTCCATTTTAGAAAACAACCTTGCCTTAGTAAGAATCATTTACCCAATATTACCACTTTCTGTGTTATTCATCGAGTACTTGATTCTTTAATTCTTCAATGACAGAAATATAAATTGACAAACTTAAAGAGAGACATTCCCATTTTTTCCCAATTTTTTTTGGCCAAATTACAAAGTTATGCACAGAAAATCGTCATCAGGAAGCACACCTACATCCAATATTGAACAATTGTAGAGCATAAAACCCATAAAACTTGACCTACGAAAGCATCCATCAAATACTAATAATTGAAGCCCGGAACCCAATTTGACCAAACCTCTCTGCTAACCACTGATAAACTCGAAACTTAAAGATTCGAAAACAAAATGAAGTGAATAAAAAAGACGAGATATCTGCGGAGAGTGCGTACAGTTTACAGATTTTGGAGTAATCGCGAGTGAGGATGCTATAACCGGTTGACATTCGGGTGTCAGCCGCGATGACGCAATAATCGGCTCCGGCAATCGCAACACAAGATCTACAAAAACATACATAGGGCATAAACAGCGTAATCAGAAAAGCCCTAAACCCAGCTATATACATAAACGAATTAAGCACGAAACAGTACCCTCCATTGTTGTCATAGGGTGACCAGTTGGGATGCTGCTTCGTCATGGTGAATTGAACGACTGATAGAGAAAGTAACCAGGGCGTGAGATTTAGCTAGAATAAATTTGGGTTCGTGTCTGTGTTTTAAGATCTCGTACTGGCTTTGGCCACAAGAAAGTGCTGCCTCGTACCGACGTCGTTTCTATTAGTCACTTTATATTTATTATTTATAAATTAATTTTACTCGATCTTATTTTGGGCTTGCAGTAATTGGATAATTATCTCATATATCATGAACAAAATGTCCAAATAAAAAGAAAAATTATTCACATTAACAATAATGCAATTGAAAATGTGTATTCGAAAATATTAATTTTATATTTTAATTTTATAAAAAAATTTAAAAATAATAAAAAAGAGAGTCATATTTTTAACGAGACATTAATGAAATAATTTTAATTATATAATTTATTTATATTTTTTATTAATTTAATTATAAAAATAATTAATTAATATAACTGTAAATATTCGGCACGACTTTATAAATTATTCTATATAAAACATTCATATGCACTTTATCTTGAATAAAAATTTTGTAACGAATAAGACAAAATCATATTATCAAGTATTTGAATCGATTTCATAAACTAATTGGGATAGAGAAGTATTGTAGTGTTACACTTTTATTTTTTATTCTTATTACTTGAGGCATAATCAACGAATACTTTTTAAGTATAAATTTTGATAATTTCTAACATAAATATTAGTTAATGATTAAAATTATTTTTTTAATAAAATCAAAGTAGATTGAAATGAGTAATATATAAATGATCAAAGATTAATCCTCAAATACATAACATTTATAGGTGTGCAAGTGATAGTTAGTGTTAGAATATTTTATCATAGTCTCTTCGATACTTAATAAAAGTACATTTTAACAGATAAAAAATAACGTTTCACTTAAACGAAAAGACGTATAATGGTTTAAAACTAAAAACTATTGTTATAATACTCACAATAAAAAATATCCTGAGTCTTTTGTCAAAGAAAGATAAACAACGAATCAATTTTATAAATAGTAAACAAGTTAATTCTAACAATTAACACCAAGCATTGTTATGGAAAGACAAAGACAAGTGGAATGGAATCTCTTTAATGGTAACATATTAATTTGAAATTTTAAAAAAATTATTGCATACACAAGAGTATGTATAATTTTTTAATAGCATAATTTGTTATAACCTTATTTTTAAATATATTAATTAAAATATAAATAATAAAATTTACACTAATTTTATGTATTGAACTCACAGAGAATTTAATCATCCTAAGATAAAAATTAGTTGGAGGATAGAGTACTTTTATCGAGGTTAAGACAAATTAGAAGCTAATGGTTAAAAGTTAATAGCATGAAAATCGACTCTCAAACACACCCATTAATTGGTGATGCATGTAAAGAGAAACCCCTCCATGACATGTAAATTGTAGGTTGTGCTAGATTGCAAGTCGTAATTTATGAACCAATATGAATAAGAAATTTAGTGTGTGTATATTTTTATTAAGTTATGAAAAAAAAAGAAAAAAAAATTTAAAGAATTAGAGGTCTTTTGTTTGTTTTAAAGAATAGAAGAAGAATAAAGATTTTTTAAGGATTATTATTCTCCCAAGTAAAGAGAAGAGCATTACTTGCCCAAAAGCCATGAATCATATTTCCTTTTTTAAAATAATTAAAATTTTAATATATTTTTATTTTAATTAATTTAATATAAATATTTTAAGTTAATTAATTATTTTAAAATTTTATTAATATAATATTATTTTATTTTATTTATAAATTAATTTATTATTCTTAGCATTTACTTTTATTATAAAAATTTAATACTATACATAAATTATAGTTATTATTATTTTTGTCATTATTTTAATTATAAATATTTTTATATATTTTATAAATATATTAATTTAGAATTTTATTTTATAACATCATACTTATCTTAATTTATATAATTAGTTATATTTATTTGATAATTTTAATATTTAATTATTTTTAAAACAAACTGATTATCAAATAAAATAAAAATATTATTATTTATAGTCATAATATAATTTTATAAATATTATTAAAAATTAAATAATTTTAAAAAATAAATTTGATATTCATACGCAATTGAATTGATGAATTAAAAAAAAAGTGATGCATCAAAATATAAAATATTTTTTAATTAACAAATATATTTACAAAGTATAAATTTAAACATTTGTTATTAAATTATCCAATAAATTTATAAAATTTAGTTATTTTATATTTAGAAATAAAATTTAAAATTAATTTAAAATTTTTAATTGTTAAATGCATAAAGTATTTAAAAAAAAAGGTTTATTCAAATAAAAATAATTAATGAATATAACATGTAGTTATATCTTAAGAATATTAAAATATATATTTGTTAAATATTTATTATAATAATTATTTTTAATAAATACAATAATTTATATTAAATATAAAATAATTTAAAATATTAATTTATTAATAAATTTAAAAATAAAAGATAATTTTGTCAAATAAAAAATAATAATTTTTTTCATAAATAATTTTATAGTATAAACAAAAAAAAATTATTTTTTTTAATTTCTTTTTTCTTTCCTCTTTCTTTTTCTTATTTCTTTTCATTCTTCAAAACAAATACCTCCCTTCTATTCTTTAACATAAACGACGTTACGGAAGGGCACAAATAATCCAGATACGATGTCGTGCAGCAAAACGATGCATGCAATTTGATTGGAAACAACACCGTAGAAAAGGTCTGCGAGAGAGAGAGAGAGAGATGATGGAAGACCTGCTTCATCTTCCTTTTTTCTCTGCTTGGCATTCTCAGTCATCGGGTCATTCCTCTATGCATTTCAGTCTCATCCGTCTTTTTCTTTTTTTCCTTCAACTATTTTATGTAATTCTTTTGTTGCTTTTACTAAACTTTCCGGATTGGTCGTTGAAACCTGATGTAGGCTCAAGAAAGCGTATAAATCGGTGACAAAACCTAGATATATGAAACAATTTTACAATAATTGACCGTAAAAAATGGCCGGCGATGTCTGTTTTCCCCCGATACAAATCACTCAAAATTGAAACTTTTACTAGTAATGGCAGCGCGCGAACAGCGCCGTTGATCACTCCTTTATCGGGTTCTTAAATCTCTGCTCCATTTTGTCATCGAGGACCGCGAGAGGAGGAGTTTTATGCTTATCAATTGAAGGGCCCCAGTATCTTTCTATTTTCAAGTCCACTGCATGGCGTGCTGCACAACATATGTTATTTTTTCCTGAATTTTTTACGATTTAGTAAACACGGGGACCATTCATTAATTAACCGCTAAACAAGCAGGAGTACCTGTCAATTTGTTAAGTTAGAGGGACTCAATTGCAATACGCCATTTAATTTACAGAAGCTGCTTGATAAATTCGGTAGTCTACTGAAAATATTGAAATAAGCCATTTTGTTCCTGCTCGTTATTGACAATTCTGCCAAACAAGGTTTAGTTTTATTATGTTTATAGTAATTCTTTGTCGAAGAGATTTAATGTATTAAATTTTGGACTTCTTCATTGACTTGCTGGGAATTCTAATTTTATCAAGTAGAAAGCATCCTTATTAAGAGGAGTTATTAATTCAAGTGTTTTCACGTTTGGATGATGTAGTTGCAGGTAATGTGCTTGACTGACCTCGGGATTGACTATATTAACCCATATGATTCGGCAGCTCGGATAAACATGCTAGTTTTGCAGAGTTTGTTACTCAAGCAATCTTATGCACCATCTTTCTTATAACAGGGCATTGGTTACTGTTTCTGCTGTGTCTACCTTACCTATGCTATAGCGTAAGATTGTGAGTCTCTTTGGCACCAATTATTTGTAACAGTCTTTGGTTGGCATCATCATGACTTATTTGTTGCTGCTTCATGCTTGCACGGACCACCTCAGTAAAAAATAACATTTTTATAATCTCAGGATGCAAATTTTATAACTACTGTAGCCTTTATCCATATAACACTTCATTCACAATTTCCGAACCATTTGGGAAAGGGACATGTTCCAGGTCCACTGCTTCAAATTCAGTAGCTGAACAAATATTAAGAAATGTGAACCTGGATGACAACATAAAGAATATCGTAGCATAAATAAAGAAAAAAAGAAATGAAGAATTTGCATTATACAGGTGTAAGGACAAGAAAAAAAAAATTTTCTACTGAATGTATTTTAATCAGGGGAAGATTTCTAGTACTTATGATTCTACTGATTTTAAGCTTGTTAATACATTGAGACATTAAGGTAGTAATTGGGTGGCAATTATAGTAACATGTTTTTCATCTTGCTGTTGTGTTGAATGCAAAATGAAGTTTAGAAAATGACTTCATGGTGCTAGGAAGCATGCAAAACAAGAAGTTATAGTGTACCTAAAAGACACACTAACTTATAATGCACTTCTAATATGATTAAGGGAAGAACTTCTTCAGATAAAAGGATATGACTTGAATGGAAAAGCATATTTCTTATCTCTCCAAAGTGCCAGGTTTCTAACCAAATCTTCATTGTCTAATATGATTTGTATTTCCACCAACCAGATATAGGAGGAGACAACACTTAGTGGATGTAACTGAAATCTACCAGCTGAACTGGGAAAAGAAGCAATGGCTTTATAAGCTTGGCTATCTTATAATAGTGCTGGTACTTTGTATATTCTGGTATCATGACAAAGATAATATGATACCCTTAATGAATCACTCTTTGGACTCTGAAGAAACTTACAAAGGTTTTTTGCCTGTTTGAAAATGTATTATAGGTTACTTTGGACTACTGGAAAAGATCATCATTAACCAGGCATCATTGCTCCTTCCAATTTGCCCACAGTAAGTATGTGAATACGTTCAGATTGCTCTTTAAAGTTGAGGGTGTTTTTGGGGCTATAAGGGAAATGTATCATCTGTTATTTGTCATTTTTCCCCTTTTTAGCATGTACAAAGCAGTCCAACTTTTGGCTTGGAATCACTAGAGACTAGAAAAAAAATTATCCGTCATTACACAATAACAACAGTAAGAATAATTTCAAGAATTATGATGAAGAAAATTGAATGCATTGGTACATACATTAGCAAATGGCAAAGGCACTTATAGACTAGGGGCATGGAATGCCGGGGAAGTGGATAAGGGTTTAATTTGGATTGGTGAAATGTATTCAATTGTTTGAATGAGTAAATTGAATCCTGGTGGATGGTTTAGCTCACTCTATATCAATGCCGGTAATGAAGGAAGCAGTTGAAATGGTGGCAGCACTATGCACTAATGGTATTCAGTGAGGATGTTGCAGTATTAGAAAGTGGATCTGTAAGTTGCTGGAGTTCAGATGGCAGTTCCAGGGGTTCCGAGATGCTCACAAGAATATATAGGATAATAAAATCTAGCCCATGAAGTTTATAGGATTACTGGTATGCACGGACAATTCTATCATACGCTTACCATGTTCTTGGACAAATAAACAGCGTTGGTGAATGAAGATATGTCGCACAGATGGAGACCATTGCAGTGTTGGTGGTTGCAGTTAGGACGGCAATGCTTGTTGGCTCCGTGTCAGATCTTCGATAAGTTGTTTAATGCCAGTTTCCATGTTGATTGAAATAAGCTTGTGTTAATCTGGCCAGAAAAAGTAGCTAGAAATTGCATTGTTCACTTAAAACGTAGACTGTTGCTTGTTATGTGTTTGAGTCCAATCAGTTGCATATAAGAACAATTGCACTCTTTCTTCCTTTTTTTTTTTTTAATTTTAGTTTATTTCTCAAATATAAAATATAGCATCATCTTTTTATATTTATAGAGAATGGTGAATGACTCCCTCGATGATCTATGATATTACAAACAGACGAGTTGATGCCACCAAATTATCGAAATTTATGCATAAGAAAACTGAATTATATCAGAGTGAAGCTCTTCTTGATTCGTTAATTCTTGTGGTAGCACAAGTTATTGGCCCTTTTCTTTGCAGCTATTGCTGTTTGTCACTGTTACCTGGTTTTGCTTGTGGGAGTGCTGTGAGAGATACCAACTGTTGGTGACTGGAATTTGGGGATTTTGCAAACAAAAATCTGTTGATTTGGTTGTATGTATTATATGATAGAGTTGGCATCATCATTGATAACTCTTTTTTCCTCTGTGTAGATGCAGTTCTTCTTCATATTAATGTCTGCCATCGGCTATGTCTAGTTTAGTTGTTCATGAAACTTTGGCTTCTGAAAAGCTGGTCTTTCAACTATTTGAAAGCAAAAAGACAGAAGCAGAAAAGCAGAAGAGAAATACTAATTGAAGAAAGTATCCTAAACTCGATGGAGCTTGGCGGGAGAGAGGAATAGATAATTGCAATTTGCAAGCTGTAACTATCTAGGTGAAAAACAATAACAAAATAATACAAAGAAGGAATCTGTTTGAACTTGCCGACCATAACAGGCAGAATATAAAATTAGGGAAATACAAATGCCATGTTGTCCAGATGGGGAAGGTAGTCAACGAAGAAAAGGTCTCACCCAATTTTAGCCAACCAAATCACGGACGTGGAACTATGGCTATATGTGAATTCAGACTTCAGAGTTGAGAGAATCAAATTGGGCACTGAATCTGGGCAAATATTGAGAAAGATGTTGGGTGAAATGAGTGCGGTTTGCTTAACATAGAAGGTTAAATGATGTGAACAGTTAAGGAAAGGGATTCGCATTGTAGATTTCAAATTAGATAAGAGATGGCATCATTCTTACACAAAAATGACTCTACATCAGACATAAATTAGCAAGCGTGATTACTGGGAAGTTGGCAGACTTTCCACGTTTGCATTCACACTCTCAGTGTCTGTAAACGTTACATCAATCCTTTTACTGATATAAATATTTTTGACCTCTCTCCAATTTGATTACTTTGCCAAGATCCAGAATATCTCTTCGACTTCGACAATTGGTATTGCATGGTTTGGTCGTCAACGTTACAACGATTTTTAGCAGTTGAATATGATGATCTAAAAAGATTTTTAGAAGATTTTATTTGGGTTTGGAATGGTACGATCATCTTTCTTTCTTTCTTTCTGTCCAATTAAAACCTGTGACTTGCCATTCAAGCCAGAAATCTCATTTCTGAACCGACAAAATCTTGCTTCCATTCCAATACAGGATACTAAATTCATGCAGTCAAAATGATGACATAAACATGAATACGTCAGTCAGTCCGTCAGCCAGCCAGCCGGCCATTTGGCAATTGCCAAATAATTCGGCACTCACCCTTTCCATATTAACAATGAAAACATGCACTTCAGCAATCGTTAATATATTTAACTTCACAGAATATCCCTTTGACCCAAATCAAATTAATACAAATGCAAATTGGGAATTGGTCAGAATCTACGAATTTCTGCTACTGGGACCTGAATTTGGAGCTAGATACCTGAACATTTAATAACTGTTGAATTGCTCATTAACAACGTTAGAAAATTCAATTAGACGATAGAATCACAATAAATATGTTACAGTTTTTTTTTTTATTAAATTCTTCAACAATATATTACATGCCCATATTATACATGCAAACGGTTCTCAACAGTTTCTTCAGAAAAAGAAACCATCAAGACTTCGTCAGGTTGGCAAATCCTTGTTTTCCCATGGAGATATTTACACAGCATACAGCATACTTCAACAGATTACACATGCATGTTGCTTATATACAGAGATTTGTTTTCTTGAGCTTGGGCCAGAGTTATTTAATTCGGTGGCTCCAGCAAGAGAAGCCTTTCAGCAAGTGATTCCTCACGCCGTTTCTTGTAAACTTTTGCTATGAATTCCTCTGTTCTCTCTTTCAAGTCAGTACCGGTTCTCTCATCATCTTCACTGTCAACATCTTCCGTATCAAGATCATCATCATTATCTTCATCATACCCATCGTCCTCGTAGCTACCATAATCTTCATTATCTTCCTCCTCCTTCTCGCTATATACTTCAACAACTACAGGAGAAGGAAGAAAGTACCCATCATCAAAATCTGCTGCAGACGATGGCTTACGACTCCCGAGAAGCACCGTGATAAAGATAACGTTAAACATGACAAATACAGCAACCCTACTAGATTTTGCCACATTGATTAATTCATAGGTACAGGAAAGAAGGTTGTGAATCATGTGATGCACCAGGTTGGGTAAAAGGAAAGACATGATTAGGATCATAGGGATACTTAGAAGACAGGTGTATAAAACTTTTGGTAATTGAACTTTCCTCATGCACAACTGTTTCTGCTGATACACAATTTTCTTCTATTTAACTTGCAGGAGTACGATACTCTTTGTTGTGGGCGTATTATATACAGCGTAGGGAAGTACACTTCCACAAGCAAAGTGGAATATTTTATTGCAGGATAATTATATATTCCTACGTGTCTGTAGATGTGTCGACATTGTTGAACGTGACATTGTAGTACAAAGTTTAGATTTTAGTTAAGAATGGAAGTTTTTGTCAGCTTTGGACAGATTGGACGCCAAGTACAGTGAGTCCACGTCAGAAAACACAATCCCATTAGCCGCTGAGAGTCAGAGTTATCAAAGTTTCCCACGAACCAGGGAGAATTTCTACTCCCACATGATCTCGTTTCCGTTACAAACAGGGCGATAAAATTATGGTATTATTTTTGTGTAAGATAATAATTATATTGTATTAAATAAAAATTAATTTAAATTTTATTTATTTAATAATTAAATTAAAAATTAAAATTTTTAACTAAATATCATTAATAAACGATTAAATTAGTTATAATTATATTATCAATTTAATTTTTTATATATTATAATATATTTTTATAATATTTATGATATTATATATATATATATATATATATATTAATTAATTTTAGTTTAAATATAATTAAATTATTTAAAAATGTAAAATAAAATTATTAAATTATAAATAATATAATTCATATATGAATGACTTTAAATTTGAATTTAACATAATTATTAATTATATTATATTTATTTATTAAAAAATTAAATTATTTTATATTAATTTAAACTCGTAAATTTATATAAATTAGACAAATCTTATCAAAAGTTATCATTTTTAACTCTAATTGCCAGATAACAAGTACATAAAACACCCAACTAGGTGTAAGTTTGATAGTGTTTGTTATAGTAATTTTTTAATAAAAATATATATGATATTTTTTTATTA
This sequence comes from Swietenia macrophylla, assembly GCA_032401905.1. Classification (NCBI taxonomy): domain Eukaryota; kingdom Viridiplantae; phylum Streptophyta; class Magnoliopsida; order Sapindales; family Meliaceae; genus Swietenia; species Swietenia macrophylla. Next base: position 6,497,466 of record CP135579.1, on the reverse strand, counting down.
AAATAAAGTAAAGTGATTTTGTGAAGAAAAAGAGTTTTTTAATTGATTATGAAAGCATATTTTAAAAATGACAAAAAAAAAATATTTTCCACTCTTCAGTTAAAATTTACAAAATAATTTTTTTTGGTCTTTATAAATTAATTTAATAATCGAAAGTAAACTTATTTTGGAAGATTAGACAAGTCGTCGCCAATAAGATTGGTAAATCGTTTAAGACGCCAGACAAGCTGTGTCTTCGTACTGGGCATAACAGCCATTACTTAATTAGCCCGCAGATCAGATACAAGCTGTGCTCACTGCCTGAGTCCACGCCTAAGAAACGAAAAATTGGAAGTCTTGTTCAAGAAGAGGCATTAAACTAACGGTAGTTAAAAAGCTGTAATCCTACAATTATTCATTGAACTACGCGTACAATATGAATAAGAACAAATCTCAACTCTTTCAGTGGTCGTGTGTAGTAGGTAGTGTGCAGCGGTACCAAGATCAGGGATCAATGCAGTCAGTGCGACAAGATATTGATTTGGCCTTTAACTTGCTGGTAAAGATATGTTGATATCGGTTGTTGAATTCCTGGGTTCTTGCATAGTGGCCCAGTTTTCTCTCCGAAATGGTGCGGAAGCAGCATTGTTTGACCTCAATGGGCTAGAATTTTGTTGCCCGCGTCCACCTGTGCTCTCCTTTTCGGCATCATTGACAGGCATGACCCCAACAATGCTAGGAGCTGGTGTAACGATCAATGGAATGGACTCAGCCTTGTGTTCCTTGGGTTTCTGGTCGTTCTGGTTGCCTGGGAGAAAACTGCCTACCACAACCTGATAACTCAACAAAAAGATATGAAATTAATTCCAAGCCAGGCTGTCTGAGATGGTCACTTTCAGTAAGTATTTGGAAACCAATAAATTATTAGTTCTTCGAGCCCTTGGGATATGATCATTGATCACTTTCATATCAACATGCTAATGCAAATCATGTAAGTCCACCGTGTCAATTTTGTTGTCAGAATACAGGTTCAGTTCACGTTCTATCCTGTTAGAAGTTCATGAATATCTTTTTAATTTCTAAAACAAGCCATACGTCGTGCAAAAAATTTCTGGTAAGGCTAGCTAGCGAAGGCACCAAGAAAAAAGCAACAGGAGTAGATTCCAATCTTTCTATTCATCCTCCGAAAATAAAGAGAATAAAAATGGAAACCAAAAGGTTTACCTGCAGAGGACTAGCAGCTACCAGAAGTCCAGCAACTCCCCCTCCCACAACACGACCATCTGGGCCGGCCAATGAGACACTAATCCCACCTGATCTGCTCCTTGTCCCTTGACTCTCGGTAGGCATAAATGATCCTGACAAGGAAAGTATTTCAAACCGGCCCTGTAAAATAGTTGAAAAGAAAAAAAAAAAGAATTTTATGAAAAAAATGTAATTAGAAACCTGAAGTGTATCAGAAACTTATTGAGCCAAGAAGTAACAAATATACAACTATTCTGAAGGACTGATTTGAAACGTGGTTGCTTCTATCATTTACTCGAGTAATTTTAAGGCTTGAGCAAAAATATTTGGTGTCACACGTACAAAGACAGCTACTTTCCCTTTCATGGGAACAGATGCAATTTCACTCATTGATCAAACAAAGCAACAATAGAAGCACTTCTACTTTCAAATTCTGTATTTCTGCCCTCTTTCAGAAACCAAACTAGTGTTATTTTCCGCCTGGTAATATAGATCATTCAACTTTTTATCAAGTTTTTCAGACATAAGTATCCAGAAATGCTTGTTGACAGTCTTCGTGCAAAAACCACAGGTGATTTTCATTATTTATGCACTAAATGGAGGTGCTAATTAATGCTGGCAGAAGTTTGTCATTTTACTTTCAGCAGTAAATAGACTCTTTGAAGCAGAACCTAATTTTCTTTAATGGAATGTCAGATGTACATATATGCATGTACATCCATGCTTTAAGAATTTTTCATGCTAGGGTGTCAGTAGCATGTTATAATTATGTCATGCTCGGGCAATAAAACTTACCTCACATTCTAAATTCAGAAAATTTAGAATATCGGTAAGATTTTATTACAACACCATATCAATTTATTCGAGAGCATATTTCTATTAGTATGTAAGGAATACAAGTTTATATATTTAAAAAGGGAATTATATAATGCCACACCTCATACGTCAAAGTGCCCCCAGAAGAATCAGGTTGACGAAGTGTAACATTTGAAATTACTCCATTAGCAGATAGTATGCATATAGCTCGAGGTCCTTGTTGAGAGAGCGATATGACCTTCATTGTAACATCCTTATACAACCAAAGAACACCGCCAATGAATTCAAATAAAACATGAAGTTATCGATAAAGAAACGTTTTTGTCAACTCTGAGAATATAGAGGGAAAAGTTGATAACAAAGTTGAACTTAGTCCATAAAAACTCATCACTTACGCAGCAAAGTATATTTTGATAAAGATAATTAGATGTGCAGCTCTGAGAAATAGTAGTGTTGAAGCAAAAAAGAAATATCAAGATCTGGTTATTTCATTGAAATATGCAGTAGAGTGGCAGTCTCGTGCGTAATCATAAGGGACTAGGAATCTAGTAAAGAATAAAGAATGCAGCAATCTTTTGCTAGTTAGCAGCAACATATCCTTTCAAAAACTAACTTCTGTGCTAATTACATGAGAATGGGACAATTTCAAATGGAGCCAATACCAGTTTCGGAACTGGCCTTATAAAATCAATGCGATTAACTTTTTCTTTCTTTAATTAAACATACCTCGCCAGCATTGACGGTGATGACATGGGGCATAAAATTTGTACCAACAGAACAAGCATGCAACTCTCCTACAACATAACAATCAAGGAATAAAATTTGACTGGATTGATATACAATAATGATTATCCATTCAATCTGAAACACTTACATCTGCCTGCATCTTACGAGTTGTCCAAAATCAACTCAAATAATAAAAATCAGTAGTATTATAAAATCTTGAACAGCTACGACATATGATTGCACTTTCATTCTTATGATTTCATAAAATTGCAAAATACCGTAGATTCGTCGTCTCTGTGACAAATTCACCCAACTTTTAGCATCAAAAGGTTCATCCAATATGTACGTTTGTACTCTGTGCTATTCAAATTGATAGTTTTGCTTCAAACTTTGACTTATAAATAAGGCCAGGAGTGACCAAACTGGTTTTACAGCCATTGCTCTGAAATTGTATTAGGCTCATTGATTTTAACAGTGGAGCCAAGTCTCCTAGATAACACCAGTGGAATAGAAAGATGATATTAAAGTATCCGTCTAGAACAATAAAATGTGACCTGTAGTCAACAGGGGCGGCTTTTCATTTCTTTAAAAGTTCTTTAGGAGGAGGAAAACACATATGCAAGAAAAAATTTAACTTAAATTAAACAGAAAGGCAATGAGCCAACAGCTTCATACTGGATCATGAACATGCTAAGAAAGTCAGGAAAAGAAACATCATATATTCTTTTCTGATTTTAGACCAATCATCCGTAACTGAAAAGCAATACAAATTAAGTATTTCTAAACCTTTAGCAACTTTCATTCTGCTTCTCTTTGGAGCATCTTGTAGTACCCTTTGCAAAAAGACAAGGGTAAAAGAAAAGGCAATACGGTACCAAAATCTTAGTCAACTGAGAGATATTCTTCACCCTCAAACCAATAGTAGGATAGCCGAACCTTTAAATTTCTGGAATTAGCATTATACTTCTAAATTTGAACAATAGAATCTCATAACAAGGTCCCACATAAACTCTAATAAGTATTATCAATGAATATTTTCACAAGGAATCTTTTAAAAGGGAATTTTGGATTCCTCAAATCAGGCCGAAGAATAGTTCCAAAACCAAGTAGGTAGTTAGTTCCACTATCAAATGCAGAAAGAAACTATAAATATCTGACGAAATGAAATAATTCCACTGTATATTCATAGCGTGTTCATTATGTAATTTTTATATCAATTTCAATGAATTCAGAGCATGCTAAAACAAAAGAACATGCAACAAATTGAAGTAGAAAAACAATTTGAAATTACTCTTTACCTAAATTATCCATTCCCATTTTCTTATTGTGCTTACTCTCATAGCCACTAACCCGCCCTTTTTTCTTCCCGGAAGAGAAGTCGCCGGAAGGAGGAACTGAAGATGAAATAGGCATTGGTGACAACGCCACAGTCCCGTCCGGTCCATATTTCCTTGGTCTACCTCTCTTCTTCTTCTCCGTGGTGCCACTCAATCCTACACTAAGCGGGGACGTAACCACCGAAAGAGACCCAGAAATTTGGCCTGCTTTTTCGTTTCTTGGAGCTACATGATATGCTGATGGAGCTTCAGCTCCTATCACAGTAACTGCTGAAGTCATTCCTTCTCTTGCTTCCATGCATAGACCGAATATTCTTCAAAATCCAATTTTCACCAAGACTAACTACTCATATCAGCATTTGCAACACAGACCTGCATAAAAAAACAGATAAAACAAGAATAAAACAAATTAAACTGGTAATTCACAAAATTATTTTCAGAAAAGAAATTTTGCAACTGGCATCTTCTTCAATATTTAAAACGTGCAACTCAAGCTAAGTTTGTCCCAGAATCACTCAAAAATGGGGAGATAAATTTAAAAATAAATAAATGCAAAAGAAACAAAAACCTTACTTAAATATCTATCTAGCTGAACATTTTCTTTAAGCATAAAAATCAGAGTCTGTAACTTGTAAGCCGAACTATAAACTGACATGAAACTTAATTTTTTAAAAGATCGGACTTCATTAGTCATCCATGAACAAAGCCAAGCTAAAACTTCTCATTTACTTCACATTTCAGTTCAGTATCTGCGACTCAAACTACTACCAACTTTTTTAAAAAAATCAGAAAAACAAGAGCGGAGAAAATTAAAACACTGCAAGAAGATCAAATCATAAGGCAGAAAATTGAAAAAAGAAAAAAAGTAACTCGTTCATAGTATGAAGATCACGACCTGTAATCGTGAGTGTGACACTCGAAAAAGGCTCTTCTTCAACTGCAATGGTCTCGCTGAGACCTTTTCACATTTGCAGAGCTCAAACAGTGTTTTAGAAACTTCCCTCAAGTGAAAATTCAAAAAACCACCGTGACCGTATTACAAAAGAAAAAAACCAAATGAACTAAACCGTTTGTTTGTTCCCTGAGAAAACTATTTCTCCAGAAAACGAAAGCGGAATTTTCCTTGTGGAGAGAAACCACTGTCCGGTTTTCCCTTTCCCTGGCCTCGAGAGATTCTAGAATGAAAAATAAAAATATACGCGTAAAGACGAAAATAAAAATATATATATTTAAAAATTCGGAAAACAATTATTAATTATTGCTAAAGCCGATGAATGAAATATGGTTAAGAGAAAACTTCACGTCCGTGAGTGAAACAATTTTTTTTTTTTTTAAAAAAAAAAAAGTAAATGGTTAAATTGGTAATTTGATTATGGGAAATAAAGAAAAAAAAAAAAAGTAAATGGTTAAATTGGTAATTTGATTATGGGAAATAAAGAAAAAGTGTGTGTTGCCCTTTTTAAAATTATGTTTCCCGTTTTCCATTTAAAGCGGCAAAGGTGCTGCCGGTGGGCCGCCGAACCTTTTGTTGCCGCTGACCCGCCTTTTTGTCGTTTTCCTACACAAAAGATTTAAAGTTAATTAATGCCCTTGATATCTTCTTAAATTACGAAAGTCTGCCACTATAGAGTGTAGAATGTAATTAGGTACGTTTATGGTGAGCATCAGATATCTGACAAGAAGAATATAATGGGCCCCACTGATAGCAGAACAAGCCAATCATAGTGCGGCATGTGTTTACAGTTCTTACCTCTTAGCTCCTCGCCTCGCACGTTCAAAAATTGATACAACTGTTGTGGAAAGCATTTGTATCTATCTTCTTAGTGATAGTGATTCATTAATTATTAGTTTAAACCAATAAACTTCTTCCTTAATTATCAAATTTCCTGGTAGGAATGGAGACTAAGTGTATGATCTATGGGTAACACACACGCATATATATATATATATATATATATTTTTTTTGGGTCTGCAGCTGCATACCGGTCGGACATTTCGCCAGTACGTGCGGACAGAAATAGCAGTCTTGCTCACAGTGGGAAATCTAATCAGTCAACAATCTGTTCTGTCTCGTCACACGAGGAATACTCTGATTGGCAGGTAGATGAGGTGACGTCCATCAAGTCATTAACTCATCGCAATTTGAAGCTGCACAAAAGTCAACAAATTCTGACTTGGGTGGGTGGATGAGTAGTTACTCCTGTCCGAGGTTGCTTGTCTCGTCAGTCAGTCAGCCTCCTTACGTTATTGCACTGTACTGTTACTTTGCCCACCGGGTCATCAAACACTCAAATATTTTATTTGGGCCGTGCCTTTTCCTCCTTAGATTGCAAAAGAAAACAGTACTGATAACATTAAATATAAGCTATTTCCAGCTATCCAATCAAAAGCACTTAATTGTCTGTGAAAGTGGGACCCTCTCTCCACAGTGGTGTAGAAACAAAATTAAATGCAATGCACATGGCTTGTTAATTTCTCCACAAATTTGGACTGTCCGCAAAAAGATTATGCATCATAAACTTTAACACTAAATTGATAATCAATCAGCTAAGAGACAAAATTATTAAATCCTCCAATCAAATCATTACGAGATTTTGTACAAAGAATGCCCGGGAAATACTTCAGGCACTTTTCACTTAATTGTGGAATTAAAATAAGAAAGCCAATAATAATTGACTTCGGGGCAACAGAAACGAAGAACTGAAAAAAAAAAAAAAAGGCAGCAGCAACAACAATTTGACTGAAGTTTATTAATAGAATTTAGGACCCATAAAACCAGACTCTTACCTCTTCAAATGAGTACTCATCTCTTTCTACTTTCTTTTCGAGGGAAACATACGAGGTGGCTGGAGTCGTGGCCATCAGCATAGACTTGGAAGGAGTAGTTGAAGGTGTAATTGGCACAGGAATTGGCATTGTCTTGGGCGTTTTGATTTCTTCGTTGCCTGCGATAATAGACTTGGACGGAGTCACAGCCTGTGTCCTGTTGCCACGAATTGCTTTTTGTGGTGTCACATTTTGTGTTCTTTTCTGATCTTCCAAGAAATTTGCAATGTTGGCCTTAGAGGAAATTGCCAAAGCAACAGGAGAGAGCGGCTTTCGAACCATTGGCGAATTAACTCCACGTGCCTTTGCAGCAACGGAGGAGCGTTCGTTGATTATTCTGCCAGGAATCTTTGAATTTCTCCTTCCTATAAAATTTTTAGGATAAGGATGCGAGATGAGACTTGAATTGTCAAATGAGTATTATTTGAAATGACAATGGAACAGGGATAAGATCGAATATATGTCCTACCAGAACAAGCTACAAAACTGCCAGGTTGTTGGTGATTCAATGGACCGTTTCTATACAAACCGTCAACCTTCTTGCTATCCACACGCAGAGCAGTTTTTTCTGGCTTTAAGTTTTGAAGCATCGCTCCACCAAGGGAGAGTTTTTTATTACCTGCGAATACTGTTGAATTTCTAGAAGTCTTCTTTCCCCTTCTCAAAGGGCTAGTTGATCCATAAACTGCTTCCCGCTCTGCCATTAGCTGTACCTGACGTTTTCGTTGATCCTGAAATACAAAAAATATCAGCAAGGCTCACAGACAAACATTCTCATAAAGAAGCCTTCAGTTCTCACTCTCTGTCTCTGCTTTTCTTGTTCCTTCTCTTGCCTCAGGTTGCTGTAGGCTTCAAGCGTGGAAAGAAGTCGCTCCTATATAACATATTACATAAAACAAAAGCATGAAGAATAAATGAAGATTACATCGAGCTCAAATCAATGTAATGTCAAGTGAAGTGCTTACACCATCATATAAGAATTCAGTTCCTCTTTCTTTTTCCCAAGCCATGACTTTACAAGTCAATGCCTCCGTCATTGCTGCTCCAATACCAAACAAAACACGCCCCCAGTGACAGGTGTCAAGAAATTATTTGGGCTGTTTTAACTGAAACATGATTTGTTGAAAATTCTATATCAAGTAGATCAATATTCTACCCTATGAGTAACTTTAGAAGACAAATAACATTGGTAATGCTCACAGTATGACCTGTCATTTGGGGAGATTGCAATATAAATCTGAAATAGAGCCATCAGAAACCTATCTTATTCGCTATCAAATTTAGAGTAAAATCAATATCATTACCAGGAATTTTGTTAACCAGTGCACGGGCTGTCTCAGCACGTTTCAAAGCCAGATGTGAACCTCTTCCAGCATTGTATCGATTATCATCCTATAATGCCAAGAATATATGAATAGATTGAAACAGAAGGACACAACTTCTGTTTTTTTGGTGAAACAACAAAATCATTTACCCTGTTGTACTCCTCCAGCCAGCACTCTTCCCCACGTGCAGCAAACCACTTTTCCACCTTCTCTAGTATTTCTCTCCTGCTAAAAGCTTCCACTTTAGCATTGGCAATTTGAAGGTCAGTTTGTTCCAATATGTACATGGGGTCCACAGAACCTGCAAAATGGGAATTACATAAATGACAAATATATGATGCAGGTTTTTCCAGAATAATTCAAGTTAAATGGTAGATCAAAGAAAAAGATATCCCCAAAAGGATTGGGATTAAGAGAGTTGTGAACTACCCTTGTTCGACATTGCTGCTTGATATTTAATTCATGAAGAATTAAGAAGTATTTGAAGCATGAAAGCAATTTTTGGTTTACACAAGAATTGACATGAGCTGAAATGATTTCTAGATCAATAACTTGGTGCAGGCTTTTACCAGACTCTACGGCTTCAATTGAAAATTCCTCGTGTGTATTTGACTTTGTAACCATGTGCATCTTTTTGCATATCTCTTCTAGTTCCAATTTCTTCTTCAGAACAATCTCTTTCATTTTATTTGATTTGAGCTGTTCCAGCCTGGACACTTCGTCTTCAACCTGCAGGAGAAAGATCCGCATTAATTTCATACATGGACCAGAGAGTATAAGGAAAATATCAGCTACGACTTTTCATCTGAAGCCTCCAAATTAACATAAAATGCTCACTTTTGTAATATTGTTTATGGAAAGCAAGTTAGGCTCATTAAATTCTGGTTCTAAAGCAGCAATTTTACTGGTAACATTATGAAACATGCACTGCTCCTCCACTGGTATGTCCATCAAGTTCCATAGCTCCAACAAGCAAGTAGCAAGATATTGAAACTGGTACAAAAACAGACAAAAGTGGTCAAAAGAGCAAGATAAAGAATCTGCAACTTAATGGAAAACAAGAACTAAGGTTAGAGATGTACAAACCTTCTGCATTCTCTGCATTTTGACCTCCTGCAAACTTTGTATTGTTGTAGCCAGTTTCTCAATTGTATTGTTACTAACATCTTTAGTTGCTTTTGGATCATCCAAAGTGGGGTGGATCTTACAAATCGTGTCTATGAAATCCATACCAAGTACCATGCACAGGGAGTTTAGACTGCTGAGGCGGTCCATTACCTGCCTCAAACGGTTGCTCTGCTCGTGATGTAGCAAAAAAAACAAGGTCAAAGAAAATTATTGCTCTGAATAAACAGTTCAAATTTACATGAGAAAACAAAATCCTGCGGCATGCGCCATTTCTCATCAACCTTACCCCCAAACATGACGATAATTGACAAATGCAGCATTGACTACCAGATATGACAGCAAAATAATGTCGTTTCAAGTAACATGGAAGGAGGATACGTCAAACCTTATCATTTTGAAGATCAGCCAATCGGCTGTGCAGTACTTCTAGCATTTTCACAGACAAATCTGTCTCGTCCTCAACCATCTTATACATATTATCGTCAGTAGAATCTGTAGAAATCTCATTTGATATTTTCTGTAACTTATTTAGCACTGCATCAAATTGATTCTTCCTCTCTATCCTTCTTTGCCGCGCATCCTCTAATTGTTGGGTGATGGTTTGAAGTTTTCCCTTCAAGTTTCCACCAGCCTTCCAATCATACTGAAGTCATACAACCACCAGAAGAAAATCATGAACCAACTTAAAAATAGCTCTGAATTAACAGAAGTCAAGTTGGAGCAACAAAACATGCAGATTTGGTTCACCAATTATAAATGCACTTACACGCACTGGTTGCTCGCCCAGCGAAGAATATATATCAGCAATTTCAGCTTCAGATAGAGCAATTGCTCGCTGAAGTTGAGCTCTGGCCATTTCCGCATCATCTACTTTTCTCCGATATACTGAAAGGCACTCCTGTTCAATTTCCAGAATCATCTTATCCCTTTCGACATCAGGCTCTCCAGCTTCATCCCATATTTTCTGATTTCATATACAACCAAGGCGCAATGACAATGAAAATTAGCATCCCAAACAAGTTAATTACTAGAAACAAGTGGCAATCCGATAAATTAGAGAACCAAATAAATAACACGTATATAAATAATACACCCAGAAAAAGATTTTGAGAACAACCTGTAGTTCACATAGTAGAGATCCGCATGTTGTTTCTATACGCGCAAACTGATCAATATAAGGATTCAACATGTCGAAGCAACTATCACTGTAGTGGCAACAATTCCCACAAGAGAGTTATATCACAAATTTATTCAATTAAACAGAAAATAATTAATAAGATCAAGAAAAAAAGTTAACAACCTTATGGCACAACCAAAATTCTTATATTCCTAATTCTTTTATGATCAGCAAAACCCTCGATTATGTCCTTTCTGTTAAAAAAAAAAAATTTCAAAATCTTGTTAAGCAAAAATCAAAAACCCATTTCTTTAAACTTTCTTGTTCCACAAGTAACCACCGTTGCCGGAAAATAAACTCAATCAATACAATTAAAAATATTACTATTTACAAGATTTATAACCTTGCAAGTAGGTAAACATAAAGACACGAAGATTTTGTTTTTATTTACAGTAACGGTACCAAACCTGATTAATGCATAAGTCTGGTACGAGAAATGTTTGCAGTCACTGGAGAACGGAAGAAATCTAACCAAGAGCTGACGTTATTGGCACCGGAAAATAGTTTTCTGGCGATAACCGGGAAAATTTTTTGAATTGCTATGGTGCAGAGTGGAGCCCTACGGAAGCAACGCTTGAATTTGACAAGGGAATCAGAGGGAAAGACGCCATTATGCGGGAGAAGGCAATTGGTATAGCCTGAACTTGACGCGTGGCGCGTAGCTGTGGGCATCGATAACGTGGCAAAATCAGATCCCTTCTTTTTTATTTGGCTGAAGTCCGCGACTTTGCATAAGGAATTTGAATTTCAATTTTCAAACGAGGGTTATTTTAATTAATAAATAAATAATACCATTAATTAATTTGATTACTAATTAATGCATTTTTTTATATTATTGCATGATTATAAATGATTTGTCATAATTACTATTTCCAATAAACTTTGTTGTTATGTACAAGTATACTTATTAATTACCTATGTAATATTTTTTATGTACACTCTAATTTTTACTTGGCCATTAAATCACCAAACAAAGTGTAATAATCCAAATATTATTACTTAATCCAACCATTTTGTGCCAAAGACATACTTTAAACATAATTTGTTTAGTGTGATAACAAACATGTGTAGATAATCCCTTTCAACCCGCAACGACAGATTAATTTACTACCAATGTTTATATCTCTTTAAATTAATTATCGTACTTATTTTAAATATATATTTAATTTATTAAATTTAAAATATATTATTATTTTTTTAAAAAAATTTAAGTAAAATTTTTTTACATTGATATTAATAATACAGTGATATGTTCAATTACAATATATATAAATTAATAAAAAAATAAAATAAAGCAAACAAAATTTTAAAAAATTTTAATTTTAATCATTTTATTTTTTTAATTAAATATAATTTTATTATATTACATAAGATGATGTGATCAATCCAAACCGTCCTATTTAATATTCACTCTAATTTTAACGATGCGATGTGAATCATGCCAACGATGCGACTTGTGATTCGCTAACTACACATTACATATAATCAGGTCCGTATATTAAAAATACAATAAAGTTAATCACGGAACAGCAACGAAGCCGGTCGAGAGAGAGAGAGAGAGACAGTGGAGACTCTTGAGGTCTAATTTTTTTTTTTTTTTTTTTTTTAAAAAAAGAAAAGGTCAGAGAATCTGCGCAGAGTGAAGGTAGTTGCTGCGGAACTGCTTCTCGTTTCATCACCTTGTCTAATTCGATTTTACTCGTTCTCTCATGAATCCGCACAAAACAGAAGACGATCTCTTCCATCACCACCACCACCACAATCATCACGATGTGCTCCCCCCTCCTTTGATCATCAACCACCAAACCGAATCTCAGCCGTCCATTCATAACCCCAATCACGATGACCCTCCTTTCTCTTCTCTCCCTGAAATCGTCCTGTTCCGTACCTCTTCCGAGGACTCCCCCAGTCATTCCTCTGACGAAAACGACGACGCTGCGACTAATAATCCAAACAACGATGATATTAACAAGGGGCGGGATCAACCCCAGCCGTATATTAGCCCCGACTCTCATATATCCTCTCAATTCTACACTTTCAACGCCGACTCGCATGCTTTGATGATCCGCTGCATCTTAGAGCAACGGCTCGCCACTCCAGCTGAGATCCGCGACGCCACGCCGAGAGCCGTCCTCAAATCGTGGCGCTCCGTCTGGAAGGACCGCAACGAGGATACGGCATACCTAACCGCATGGAAGCGCATCCAAGACAAGCTAACGGCCCACGTGGACTCCACTTCCGGTAACGAATACCTCTGTTTCAAGAACAACTCACAGCAATTTGTTTCTCACTTTAATCAATGGCAAGATATAGTTATGAGTTTTCACGGCGATGCGGATTTGAAACACTTGGGGCTTAAAGAAACCATAGAGAGAATTAAGCAAGTGTGGACTGTAGGTGCTAAATTTTACGGCATACCTGAGAGTTACATTAGAGTTTGTGTGGCCGCGTGCCCTGTATGCTCGGCCTCGTCGGGGTCCGGTTCAAGGAGTAAACGGCGTAGGTTTGAGTATACGGAGTCATTTGATGTTCCTGCTAAAGAGGTGCCGCATAGATTGCAACAGTTAGCCGCCAAACATAAAGTTGTGCTTTGTATTAGGCAGAAATACATTAGGTATAAGCCGTTTATAGCTGAAGTCAAAGATTATGCTTGTCATCGGGCTGGGGAGCCTGTGGCGAAGAAGTCAAGGATGTTGAAGAGGGAACCCTATGCTTCAAAGAGATGTGGTTGTGGGTTTAGAATTAGGGCTATTGTACCAATTGCGAACTACAATGAGAAGGATAAGACATTTGTATATCAAGAGGAGGGGATGGCTGTATTTAAATTGTATGCGGTGCATTCAGGGCATGAGCCTGGGCCACTTGATGGGAATGCGAGGATTGTTCATCGAGTAGTTGGAACTAAAGGTGTGTATCTGATGGACCAAGATACTGTATATGGGGTGAGAGATGAAAATGATGGATTTGGGCTGTTAGGGAAAGATGAGACCGACTTGCAGCTTTCAGTTTTGCAGCAAGTTCAGGAATTGAGAGCTGAAGTTGGATTGTTAGAAGGGAGAATTGGGAAAATCCCACATGAGTTATTGGGTTCAGTGTCCCGTGAACTGTTTGATGTGTTGAACAAGGTTAGAAGTATGGGTGAAGAGGGTTTGAAGTCGGTTGAGTTGATTAATGACAAACCGCATTCAGATGATGTGCTGGTGGGAGAAAGTGATTTGGAACATTGGAGAACACTTGGCAATGGCAAGGAGACAGAATTAATTGAGGATGATGAAGACAGTTTTGGGCGAACCCTTGGGGATGTTGTTCCTTGGGACCAGATGAGAACGGAATGTAGAAGTGAGAAGGATCTGATGAATGAACCTTGTAAGCCTGACAAGTGGTTGAAGTGCAGTGATTTTGATGATAAGAGCATTCTTGATTGCGAAGATACCAAACTAACCAAGCCCATGAGACATGATGAGTCAATAGTGGGAGATGTAAGTCTGGTTGGCATACCAGTTGACAGTTTCTACCAAGAAAATCCTAAGTGGTATGATTCCCCTTGTGGATTGGACTCTAGTGCTGATTGTGGAGATGGTGGATTTAGACATGGGGAGATTGTGTAGAGTACTGAAGAGCTGTGTTGACCCTCTCTAACTTAGCCCTGACCTTAATAGTGTCCATTCATCTCTTCTTGTAGCTGGAATTGGGTTGTAGATTCATGTATACTAAGATTGGATCCTCACATGCATGTAGGTTTGCAGTGTGTAATTCTGTAAAGTATAAGCCAATTGGGTTCTCTGCTCACACCTTATTATATAACTGTTTCTTAACCATTATCTGGACCTTCATGATTGTTGTTGGGTTTCTTCCTATAATGCACATCAGTCTTTTTCTGTTTGTCATTTGAAATTGTTATATGTGTCCGTTATTAAAGATGTGCAGTTTTGCCCTAACGTATTCTTGGTGATGTGTATGTATTTTACCTTTGCTTCTTGTATGCATTCTGATTATCATTATTTTCTGAAAGCTCTGCAGCATTCTACTAGATTCTTCACCCATATGACTTTACGGCTTATAAGAGGGCTTAAGCTATTTACTATTTTTTCCTTTTTTATGTGCTAGAACTCATAAATATCATACCAATGTGGAGCTTTTGGATCATAAAGTCTGGAAGAAACAGAACTGGTCCCCTTTTTATAGTTACAACTTACATTTATCGGATGCTTGCTATAAATCTTATGCATGTTTGTGGTGTTATTGTGTGAATTTCATATGTTCTTCTGGATTGTTATGGATGCATTGCTTAAGTGCCCTATTTTGAAGCTACTATATTTTAGTAGGTTTCCAGCATATTGCTGTCTACCATGTGCTCTGTAAAAAATGCTAACTAACAGGTGCAGTACCCTGGGCATCTTGCTCTGCTCTCATTATCCCTTTAAAACAAGTTTAAGCACTGTGTAGATTTGATAGAGGCCTTGTTTCATAGGGCTTATGTGTGTCAATTGCGGTAGCATGTCCCATATGTATTTGCTTATGTTTTGGTTAGCTTCCACAAAGGTAGGGTTTTAAATTTGCTGTCATGATTTTAGTTGCTCAACTTTTCTAAGGTTTTGAAATATGGTCAAAAACTCTGCAACAGTTGCATCTGTTCTTGTTTTGCTTTGTTCTCATGCTATGCTTTATTTTTTTTAGTCTCTTCCTCTTTATCTGGTTTCCTCTGTGTTGGTTCAGATGACATCCTGTTGTGAAGCTTGGTGAGGTGAGTATTTTTTTTTTTTGTCAATTATCTTTATTTGGGGTGCATTTTAGGAAAGGATGTTAATCACTGACTGTCGCTTTCTTTTTGATATGTCCCTAAAATTTTACATGCTTGAAGAGTCCGTAAGTTTTTAATGCCTTTTGCATCTCATCTTGATTGTGTTTTTCATTTTGATGGCTAGAAACTTTTCGAAACCCATAAGCATTGGTACTTGGTTTTGGTTGTCCATTGACTATTGTATTTGTGGACACATTTGGGTTTTTAATTGCCCAAAAGAAACTATACCAACTCGGCTCTTGACAATAGCTGCTTAGCTTCAAATTAGAGTTTGGTCCAAGGATTTCTGTGAACCACAATTTGTTTGGTGCCTTGAAAGTTTGTTTTATTCTGTTTTAGGTACGCAGTCAGTTTTCCATCCGCATTGGAACTGCCATCAACATATGTGCGTGCGCGCGTGCTAAGATCTTGGAAACTTCTTATATCAAATTTACTAGTAATCACTGTTTTGAGGGCAAATGATGAATCGATTATTTATCGATAGGAGAAAATCTTCGATGTGGGATAACTGATTGAATGTTTGGCATAGGCATGGCATCATCTTTTCCAAATTTTGCTGGAATTCAAACCTGAACTTTTAGTTCTGGTTTTAAAGCATCGATGAAACGCTTTCAGCATGTCGCGTCTGATTCGACGCTCCGATCATTGTTGATGAATGAAATGCTAACGTCGGTTACTATTGATGACAATCAGCTGGGCCTCTGTTCATATTGCCCAGGCCCGATTCTGAAAAGATTGCGACGATCAGCCTCGTGTACTGGGCTCAAGCAATCACAACTTATTAAAATGAAAAGAATTCCTCAATTTGATCGAATGGCAAAGTTCACATTTAAAAAAAAAAAAGGGTAATAAAGGTGTTATGATCACTTCGATTGCGGTCGTCGGTTTTCAGGGTTTTGTTCGATATAAGTAACACGTTATATGATTATCTATGAAAATGTCAAAATCCGGGGATCTAAATGTTATTAGCCCTCCAATTGCTATCAGCATAAACACATGTAGAATTAACATCGATCTTAGCAGGAAAAGGGGGATGTCATTAGAGAGACTAAAGGAACAACACAAACCGGATACAGTAATACAGGCAGCAAAACATATTTAAGCACACGTAATGTCAGATGTTTGTTAACAAGCAGAACCAATAAACATCTTCAATCAGAGCTTGAAGACCGGATTTTTACTCCGGGCAAGTATTTAGACACAAATTCTCGAGCTAAAGCTTGGCAATGTCCACCATCGAGCTCTTGATCTATTGGATTCAAACAACTAGTCAAATCTGCTGATGCCTGTTGTTGAGGTTGTAGAGGATCGAAATGCATAGATATGCTATAACTAGACAACATCTCCGTAGTTGATGCTATTTCTGCTGGTGACTGAAGAATTAACGGTGAATTGCTTTGAGCTTGAGACGAAGACATAGGCAGAGGAAGCCGGTGCAATATTGCAAGACGGGCCTGAGTGTAAGCTAACTCTGCCTGCAAATTTACTACCTGTGTAATAATGATATGATCAAAGCTTCACTCAATATGTCATTGTTTTCAAAAAGTAGAAACATACAACACAGTTACACTATCTTATTTCCATCTTAATCATATCCTGCAGATATAAAATCTATGATTACACACCTGCTTTAGTTATAATTATTATGTAATTAACTTTCTATCTACCTAATTTACAAAGCGGATAGATATTGGCGTTCAATTACCTAATTAAACCTGATGGTTCTTGAAATCCCAGAAGGACCAGAAGGAAATGTTTCTTTCAAGCTTATCTGATTGCATGTTGACAAAGAAGATTTTTGTTTCAGTGAAGTAATCAATTGGAACCAACACGTGGTAGGACCCATAAATGCAGAGAAAAAATTGATCTATGGTTAATAATTTATTGAGATTATAGGACTCAGAAAGTCAAAACAAAAATATTTGAATATTTCTCGAGCTGATAAGTTTTCTTGCTGGCGCCGGCAAGCAATAAACAAGACTCCATGGCAATCCACCACTGCATGACACTCGACAGCCGCCAGCTCGATCGCTTTCCTCCTCCTTTCCAAGGAGCATTGTAGAATGGGTTTTCAATCATATATATTTGATGGAAAAATGAGTCCTGGCTAGTCACACCTAAACTGTACTCATTACTTAAAGCCCTAATAAGAATGATCTCTAAGTTTCTTAAAAGTGAAGGTTAGCATGGGTTTCGCGCAATTTTAATTGAAATGCCATTATGGTTTTACCCAAGACCAGAGAAGAAACCCAACAAACCAAACGGCTGGTTCAATTAAGGGGAAAGCCAGACTCTCTCCCTTGGGTAAATTGTAAATTGCTTCCTCAGCTACATGTGCTATTGCTTAGACCGAGAAACAAGAAATTAACCAGACACCAGTTGCAAGTTAGCATGGTTATCATAAATGAAATGTAAAATATGACTGGAAACATACAAAAAGCAGTCTTACGGATGTGAAAACCTTGACTAAGTGATGTTGCGTCTGCAATACTACTTTTGTCAAAGACTAGAAAATGGCATCAGTGTTGCATTCCAAGGTGCTTATTTTTGGTTTGATTACCACAAAATTTCTCTTTTCCATTCTTTACTTCAACAATGAATTAGCTTCATGTTTCACAGCAATTAAACTTTCTTCTATGAAAAACATAGCTATTAAATCTAAACATAAGATTCTACTAAAGAAAGAAGTTAGATCACATCGAATTACTTCTACACTTCTACTGAAGAAATTAGCGAAGCTAAAACAATATACACCTTGCTTCACTCGAGCATGGAATACAGTGTTTGATCACTAAGTTGAAACTTTCTGGTCTTGATTAGGTTTTGCTGACTAGCAAATTAGACCAAACTTCGGATTCATGTAAAGTTCTTCCTACTTTAACCATCTCAGAGACATGTAGATAAGTGAATACCATTTTAATTTCCCTATGGGTGAGTAAATGTGACTGACAAGAAATCAGAGTCCATTGAATCTAAATCTCTTAGAAAAAGTATTCTTCAATGGTAAGCTACTACCTTCAACCTCTGTACTGGACTGGTGGTTGCCTGTCAGCATACCTACAGACCGGAACACCGGTAGTCCGGTACTTCTTTGAGTTTTTCTTTTCTTTTAAAGGAAAAAGAAATAAAGCAAACCCTAATGAAGTGGGCAACAAAAATCTCCAAACTGAGAAGTTTATCCACATTTAATCAATCTACAATTTTGTCGTTCTGGACAAGAGCAAGTGCACAAACCTTGGTGGAAGTTAACATGATCGTTGAAGAAAACTCAAAAAATAAACGCTAAGCTCACTAACCTGTTGCTGAAGGGCAACGATGTGGCCAACGCAGCCGTAAACAGGATCTCTAGCCCTAGCCATTGCCTCATAACAAAGAGTAACAACCGCATCAAGCCGCTTGTGAACTGGTACTCCCACGAGAAGTTTAGAAGCATTGCTAGCACCAAACACCTTGTGCACTGCTGCGAAGTGAGCCGTTCCTTGTTCTGCGTCGAAATATGGTGCAAATACGCACCCTTTTACGCACTTTCGCCGCAGAAACTTGCAGGCGCCACAAGGCCCACCTCCGTTATTTGTACTCATCTGATCTCTCTGTTTCCCTCTCAAGACTAGCAACTAACGTTATCTTCTTCCCAAGTATTTGCCTTTCTGTGGGTCTAGAAACAGAAGGGAGAGATAAAACAGAGATAGGAATTTTGACAGAGAAAATGGGTTTGTTTGTTACTTTGTTTTTGATAATAAAATTTGGAAGCTTTGGTGATGGTGGGTCACTCGAAAGAAATACTACTTGCTTTATTTTATTTTGGTTATAAGTACTAATTAATACCTTAAATATTTATATATGTCTTGATAAATTGAAAAAATATGGTATTGAATAGAAAAAGGAGGTGTGCGTGGTGAATGTACTTGGTTAGATCTTTAAAGCCACGGCAAGTAGGAACAGTGGAACGGATTGCGTGAAGCAAACATACATGGGGTGAGTGATAGTATCAACTTCCCACCGCCGCAGTTGTAGCCACGTGCGAATCCCGCGTGGGACAAACATCCTATCTAATCAGTTCTTTCTCTTGTCACTTCTATTTCTGATCCTTTCTCAGAATATCGGGAGCCAGAGCTTAGAGATTGACGTAATACTGCTGCTGACCGACTGACTGACTGATAATCTGCTTACTTCACCGTAAGAAAATCAAGAAGTTAACAATTTCTCCGGGTAAAATTAGTAAGTGCTTTTCCCAGCTGATGTTTTCAGCAACTAAACTTGCAGTTGCCCCGTTGGGTCCCATTCCAATTCCATTGGCCAAAAGGCAAGAAATGAAATGGCCGCCAGTTTCAGTTTACTGTGCTATCTCCATATATATATATATATATATATAAATCGCTAGAATTAAATGCATGCATGAGAGGAGTCTTGTATTTCTGTCCAACTTGATTGTCACAACCCCTTTCCATCCTGTATATGCAGTGGAACCAACTGGGTGATAGATTTGGACGTTTATTGAAAAGCTTGACTTGTTAGCTGCTACGTACCAAAGTTTATGTTCTTAACAGAGCTAAATGGCCTGCGGGGATAAGCGAACGTGAAGGATAACTAGACACGAAATCAAATTGAAGGAGATGGAATTCGAAGACAAAGTATAGTCAGGAAAGCGCACACTCAGAAGCGCGAAAAATCAAGGAGGGTTGATGTAATATTAGCAAGCATACATCAAATCAAGACACAAGTGGCATTCTTGTAGAGTGGCCCACTTATCTTCTATCATAAGCAAAGACTATGTCAGCAGAACTCGTGAAACAGTCTCCGTAGGGGAAAGATAGCTTTATCATTCCCGGCCCCTAGTCTCTTCCCACTCTCGCATTTTAGACCGAGCCTAGGGAAGCGGAATCATCGCCTCATTTTATTATATTAATATTATTAAATTAATAAAATAAAAAATATATTTATTAAAAATAAATAAAAATTTAATTAATATAATAAAAAATTATAAAAATTTTTATTAATTTTTTATCATTAATAAATATATTTTTTATTTTATTAATTTAATAATTTTACTACAGTAATAATAATAAAATAATAAAATTTAAAATTTATTACTTTATTATATTTTAAAAATTATTTATCATTTTATTTGATAATGACAAAAAAGATGGATCTTATTTGCATTAAATACAATACTTTCCTTTGATGCATCTTTAAAGCATGGAATAATCTTCAAACGTGCGGAAAAAAGACGAGCATTCTTCATGCATGGTTGTAGGGCTGTGACTGTTTGAAGGGGCAGGAGTTCGACGAGCACCGCAAAGGAATGGTCAAAGGCAGAATTAATTAATTTGAAGCTGGCTATTTGTTTTGTCTTATATTGAGTGACAACTGACAACGGCGTCTCCTGCACGGACCGGACAGGAGGCGAACGGCGCGGCTCTAAGCCTCGGTAACTATCTATGGATGTATCGTCTTACCTGTATCACTGTTGCATGTATCTTTGTTTGTACTTGCTTTAATGTCATCATCTGCCTGTAATATTTAATTAGCGAAGAATGAGATTAAGAGTCAAAACTTCGAACTCCTGGCCCGGCTAGTTTTGGTCAATCCTGGTCCGTGTTAATTCATTCACGTTAAGGGCTGAATTCCTCCTTGCTTATGTTAAATCAGAATCAGTCATGTAATCTCGTTTTAGTAATTTATCATCCTTAATTAATTACATCAGTTTCCACTTTTCATAAAAAGACGGTCGAGATTACACATAGGTTTCTAGATCGTTTGACTAACATGGCTTTTTAAAAGTAATTAATTAATTCTTAGATATCATGATTAGTCTTGTTCAAACTCCCTCTTTGACTAATTAACTCGTATATTATCTTAACACCCCCACTTTGCTGCATATTAAGGTGACATCCTGTAATTGTAACACGCTTCCTTCAACGGAAAACTCGCAAATTATTATATAATATTAGTCAATGTTTGAAGGAGATAGTGTTGACCGCACGAGTGGAGCATATGTAATATGGTTCTGTTATTAAAAGTTTAAGCAAGCTTAAGACAGCTTGGGCTAATTTCTCAAATCTCGTGGGGACATTGTCACTCCAAGTTCCTACATCTTAATCATAAAAATATAATTAAATTCAATTATTTGTTGCTTAAAATGCGTATCGTGGTAACTTATTTAACGAAGAGATTATGTGTTGTTTATTTATTGGGTAATAAATTGAGAAAATAAATTATTTTTAAAACAGTTCCAATTAATTTACACCGATTGAATGACAAAATAATTCGAGATTGTCACACTTGAAATTTTAATTGAAAGGTGTACCATTACTGTCTTAAGTTTGAACTGTTAAGATGTAACGAGATTTAAGATTAAGACACGTGTTCTGTCTAATGGGGGGTTTAGGAAATCTGTCAATGATACCTCTTCGCAACACAGTATCTGGACAAGAATCGGACGGCGCGGTGACGGCGCCGTTACAAAATGTAACAAGCTCTTTTTTTTTTTATTTGGTCTTTTAAAAACAATTCGATTTCCGTCAATGCTTCTGCTTCAGAACATGAGAATTGGACGGAAGCCGAACGTCTGGTTCGGATTCTTTTTTTTTTTTAATTTAAAATTATGTTTTTACTACATCAGAAAGCTAATAATTAATTTTAAATACGAATTAAAAATTAAAAAAGAAATACAGGGAGCCCGTACGTTACTTTCATTTAAAATGAACGGTACGTGGATTTTGGTTTTGAATGAGGTTATCGTTTACGGGGCCGTTACATTTATAGTCACCGACTAATACGTGGCAGTCTTACATTGGCAAATCTCCGTTATTGTTGAACGCCGGAATTCTACTTTGACCGTTTGTTTCACTCGTTAGTCCCTGTTAATAATAGGCTGAATCGAAATATTATTGAGCTAAGATCGCGCAATGAAATGACAAAAATACCAACTATTTGTCAATTAAATTTAATACATGGCTACGCTTTGTTAGTACTGCCGTTCTATTTAGCACGACACACAGCCCACGGGATTGGAGTAATATGGTGATGGCATTGTGAAACTTATCAGCTTCTGCATAGAAAAGCATAAGATCACTCGCTCAGGACACAAGTAGACGAACAATCATTACAGTAATGATAGATGTCATGATCAAAATCATCGCTATCATAAACTCCACCCCATTTGAAATCTTGAACTCTTCTCTGTTTATGTACTAGGATTTGTTTCTGCAATTCCTTGTATAGCACAGATCACGATTGATATGATAATGTCGTAGACATCTCTGTCTATCTTTTATTTCTAATTTACTCGTAGATTAAGTGTTTACTTACAAGGGTAGAAGCCAGAAATTATTAGGCATACTGAATATAGCTAAAACAAATTGAAGAAACCTGTGGTCTTTCAAATCATTCTCAAAAATCCGGAGGCTTTGTTTTGGCTTATTATATTGTAAAAGGTAAGGAAAATGCTGAGTCATATCCAATTCAAAGTTGACAGCGTCTTTTGTTCTCTACGCAGCTTAATACGCGAAGTGGCAAATACGGACAGAAATCATTGACACGTTTCGGCTTGTAAAATTCAGTATTCTTTTATTTGCAAGGCAAATTCGGATATAGCAAAGCAAAAGTTGTCAGGATTTATTCATATTATAATTATATAAGACCACTTGGAGAGAAAAGAAAGAAAGAGAAAAAAGAAAAACAACATGAATTTTGTTAGAAAAACTCACGAGATGAAGGAAGATAAATGAAAGGGCAGTTGAGAATAGCTAGGCTTATCGCATGTTTACTTCACGCAAGCAGCTAAATGGGGGTTTGCTGTCTCGCGTGGCTTTAAAGACTTCATCTAGCGTTTTAAATCCCCATTAATAAAATAAAAAGAGAAGACAAAAAAAAAAAAAAAAAAAACCAGACCCACCAACCAGACTCTTAAGAAAACCCCTTGGTATTCTTCCTCTTCTCTTCTCTTGCCTTCTTTGTCCTCAAACCCTAATCACGAGTTGATGGTCTTATAGATTGAAAGAAAGAACAGTACTGTAGTAGCATTAACAATCTAATCATGAGTGCAAACCCTAGCAGCAGCGGCAGTGTTGGCGGTGGAGGTGGAAGTAGCAGCAGTGGCGGTGGTAGTAGTGGACCATGTGGCGCGTGCAAGTTTTTGAGGAGGAAATGTGTGCCGGGTTGCATATTTGCACCTTATTTTGATTCAGAACAAGGCGCTGCTCATTTTGCTGCTGTGCACAAAGTTTTTGGGGCAAGTAATGTGTCAAAACTTCTACTACATGTTCCTGTCCACAGACGGCTTGATGCGGTGGTTACTATCTGTTATGAAGCTCAGGCTCGTCTTAGAGATCCTGTTTATGGCTGTGTTGCTCACATCTTTGCTCTTCAGCAACAGGTAATTCTCTTCTATTCCGTTCTCGGGGTTGTCATCGTCTTGGCTTTTATGCTAGAAAGACAATTTTTTTTTGTTTCTTGCCTGTATTGTCTCTTTTACATTCTCACTTACCATCCAGAGTTCTTTTTGTTTTTGCCCTAGAAAATTTCTCTTTTCCCCACCCATCTTTTCGAAAAAGCCTTTTTGTAAAACAGTGGTGGAAATATATATAGAGAGAGAGAGCGAGAGAGAGCTTGATTATGTTCCGAATATTGCAGAACCTGCATTTGAGCCATTACTAAATTTTGATGATTACTTGATCTAATCGAGTTGGTAGGATTATTTTTACCATGCATCTCAAGTAAGGCTGGTTCAGTTTCTCTGTGAAAATAAAGTTAGCTGGGGCTAAATAAGAAGAAACAAGAGAATTATGGAGGAAAAGAATTGAACATGCTGTGGTTGTTAGTGGACAATAGTTTTGTTATTTACTGAAATCTAGAACGAAATTCGATTACGAAATCATGGGGTCGGCGGTTAATAAATGGTTTAGACTACAGTTTCTGCTATCTTTCTGAGCGACTCGGAGATTTTGCTGGTTTTGGGGAGATGGTCGGTTTGCTTGTTGTTCTTGGACCTTGGTAGTAGATTCTTAATTCATCAAAAGGCCCAGACAGGTTTCTTGTTCCCCACTATTGTGTCTATAGGGTTCCAATCACAGCACAGTATTTATGGGTACATCTGTCAATATGTTCACAGCAAATCAATAGAAACAATTGCACTCATTATTAGTTTCCTTGATTCCATGAACATGCACCTTGCTTCTTTGTTTAACTATTTGGAGCCTCGAAATCATAAACACGAGAGATGTAAATCCAATTTTCGTGGGTTAATTTTAATACCTTGACCCCCATTTGAGGAAAAACATTTCCTAAATGCAAGTGATTGAATTATTTTTTTGTTTTCGTTTTCCCCACTTTCTTCTAGTTTACTTTCCTTATGGATTTCAAACAGTTCTTGAGCCGCTACTACGTGAATTTATGTACGTTTGAAAAGATTTTACTCATAGTAAATGTTGATCACATGTTATTTATTAATTTATGTCTATTGGTGTAAGAATTATACTTCCCCGCGAGCAATTATGTGTGTTAATTTCTACATGTTAGCTACACGAAACCTTCATCTGTCCGCAACGCCATGTTCTCTAGCGCATAATTCAAGCACCCCCTAGAATTTAAATAATGGCTAGAAGAAGACTTGAACTTGCCCGGCTGTTTAGCATTAGAAATTTATCTTTGCCGTAGAGTCTTTCTTTTTATTACTTGATTGATGGAGAAACACTTGTTCTTTCTTCTACAGTTGGAATTGTCTGTTGCTTGTTGCTCTCATAGTTATGTAGAAAATAAAAATACTAATGGCTGTACAAGTACAACCGCGTATTTCATTATATAATGACTGTTTATTTTCTTTTGGGTTGAAAATTGCTTATGCAGGTGGTGAACTTACAAGCTGAGCTTTCATACTTACAAGCACATTTAGCAACTCTGGAGCTTCCATCACCGCCTCCTCCTCCGCCTCTAGCCCAATTGACAGCCCCTCCTCTTTCAATATCTGACCTTCCATCAGCTTCCTCCATGCCTGCAACTTATGATTTATCGACACTTTTTGATCCCATGGTGCAACCTCCATGGGTCATGCAGCAGCGGCACATGGACCTGCGTCAATACGGAGGCACTTGTTCTTCATCAACCGGTGGTGGTGGTGATCTCCAAGCCTTAGCACGAGAACTACTTCACAGACAGGGGTCTCCGCCTCCTCGCTCTTTGCCGTGCACCGATGCTTCTTCATCACCTTCTCTCTCTAAATGAGACCGACATTGCTCATTGGCAAAGTTCTTGCTGCGGAATTTTTGTTGATCAAATCTAGCAAGGAAGCTGAATTTTCGTGTTGTTTTAATGAGCAAGTAACCTTAATAACTGATCTTTATATATATATATATATATATATATATATATATATATATATATATAGTTCGTATTGTCCTTGTTATGGAGTTAATTCGCTTTGCGAAAAATACAGGTGAAATTCAAATTTGGTTTATTCAAGTGGGCGGCTTTCATATTATGTTAGTACTTTAACATCGTGTGGGAGAATAACATTTGGGGGATTTAGAATTACAAGCATGATTTAAATTTACAGTGACAACATACAATCCAATCCCACCATCTAAATTACTTTTGGAAATTTTGTCTGCCAATTCCACAATCTACAATGTACGTCACACAAGGCATTCTCTATCTTCAGACTTTCCTAACGAAACGCGAAAACCGGTGCCCAATAATTTGGGCCAGGCTTGATTGTTTAGGATTATAAAGAGTCCACACAAACAGGCAGGCACTTTAGAAGACTTTTGAGAGTCGAGAAGGTAGAAAACTTTTCGATTTCCGGTTGAGCAGTTCCAGGATCAGGTAAATTCACATCATAGGTCTACCAAAATTTGGGTTGATGATTGTTAAAAACCAGGCATTGAAAGTCAGACTTAAATACCCACAACCATTTTCTTTCCATTTCCAAGCTCAGTTGGCATTGGTAATCCTGGCATTAACTGAATTGTTCAGCAAAGAGATTAGCTACATGCTATCTCACAACCAATAAACTCAAGGATTTGTTATGGGAGGTGTTTTTAGCAATCAAACTGATACTTTGCAATTTGTTTTGGCTTCTCTAATATCATAGTCTCTCAAACTTCATCCACCACTCCCAGTCCTCTGAACCACCCAGTCCATGTGCTCGATGCTTCTTGTCTAACCGTAAATCCATACTTCTCCAAATCTATGGAAGATCCAAGGCCTGGTTAAGCTTGTTCTCCTCTTCAAATGCAGATAGTACTAAAGCTACACATTTGTCACTAGGTTCAAGACCAGCTTTCCTCATATTCTCAAATGCATTATGCTTTTTGACTTCGACCCGCCATTTGATAGGCATTTACAAGGAGGGCACACGTTTTAGCGTTGGGTGAAATAGCTGCAAACTGAATTGCATTAAACACCCTTTGAGCCCCTTCAGAATCGCCAATCATGGAATATGCTCTAAACAATACCTTGTAAATTTCACTTCCTGCATAAATTTCTTGGGCATCCATTTCTCCAAGGAGAACCTCTAAGTGGGTCAGGCATTCCGGCTCTGATGTAGACCATGATCATTGAGCCATATAACCTTTTATCCAATGGTTCGCCAAGCAACTCGATCTCTTCAAAAGTTTCTTCTGCCGGCCTAAGATTGCCACCCTTGCTATACATGTGAATTTTTGTGGTTAGAGTCACGTGATTGCAAATGAAATCTCTTCCCTTCATTGCTATGAGAGTATTTTCAGCATTTTGAAGCTGGTTTTGCCATGAATTAGCTTGGTATAGTCACGGATATTGGCTTCAAAAGATTATTCTTTTAAAGCAAGTTCTGCCACCTACAAAAATTGCAGCAAGTCATAAATTAACTTCAGGTTTGATAGAGCAATTCAAGGCCGGTTAACATTGGTATTTAAAAATTGAAAAAAAAAAAACATGGTTTCTCCAGGGAAGAAGCCATCATGCAGCAAGATATCAGCTTCTCATCTCATCCCAAAAGTATAGTTTAGATAATAAGAAATAAGCCTCTCAAAACAGGGGTATCTGCAATCTTTCCATTATGCAGCTGTAACGAAAATAAAGAGAAAAAGGCTAAACGACTTCCATTATGTAGAGATAAGTGTGATCTCCCAGAAGTTCCCATGAACATGAATTCCAATCTAAGTAATTGATATAGTTGTGTTCAATGGATGGCAGCAATAATTGAATTCAGATTATAGCGGAACAAAGAAGGAAAATAGGGAAAATAGTTCAACAATTCCTATCTGAGCCAAAGTTATCTAAAATTAGGTGGAGACTGACAATCTATAACAAGATGCCACTGTTGTTAACAAGTAACTATAGCAAGGATTGTGAGTACTAAGTTTATGACTTGTGCTTGCTATTGTTGTGAATGAAATACATTCCTCATTTTCACAGGAACTGATTACAGAGACTTCAGTAGTCATGTCTCCGCCTCACAGACAAATCCAAAAACAAACGTTGAAGGGAAGAGGGAAACAGAATGACAAAATTTTGTGCACAACTCTCATACCAGCAAAGCACCCGTGCCAGATTTCATAGATTGAATTCGATAAAAAATCAAAATGAATCAATTTTGATCGCGTGATCCATGCTTACCTGTGCCAGATTGAATTCCATATGACACAGGATAATTAATCAAACAACTATCAGTTTTTCAGAAACCAATAATGTGGTGTCAAAACAACACAAACCAAGGTAGTGTCCGCAAATCAAACTGCACCAAAAAAATGAAGAATATACGAGAAAACATATCCATTTTGAATGCCAACTATTAGCATTAGAGTGTGTTAGATTCATCACCACCAA
The DNA here is from genome assembly GCA_032401905.1 of Swietenia macrophylla. Taxonomy (NCBI): domain Eukaryota; kingdom Viridiplantae; phylum Streptophyta; class Magnoliopsida; order Sapindales; family Meliaceae; genus Swietenia; species Swietenia macrophylla. The sequence goes on along the minus strand of CP135579.1, from coordinate 6,469,299 downwards.
CGAATGAAGAGTCTGGTTTTTTAATTTAGGTGAAAGGTTAATATAATCTTTTTGGAATGTAGTAGATAAATGATGACGGAAAAGAATTCTCTGAAATGCTGTGAAGTTCTTTATCAGTTCTCTTCAATGCCAAGAATTCACTTAATATTCTCGGCTTAGCTGCAAAACGATGGGCTTGTGAAAATTAACAATCTGATTGCCAAAACTTGTAACCGTTATCAAATTACTCCGATGTTAACATAACTGAGAAAATGAAGAAGTGACACCTCGAGATACACCGCGAGCCAATCAGCTCTTCTAAGCTTCATAATCCTCACCCAAGCAGCCAACAACTGCAATAAACTTCCTTTCCGTATACAACAAATAATTTTCTTTATCAGCGCCTTGCATCTCTTGGTCATTTTAGGTGGGAGTTGAGAAATTTCCTCTTTTTTGCTCTTCTGCAACATTCGGACCAATCTCAATCCACTTAAACCTTAGCTTTTCTCTGGTTTTTGATAAAACAAGCTTCCCCATAACCGGCAAACACGGGATTTTTTAAATGTAATTTCGTCGAACACCCAATAGGCTGATTGTGGACAGGAAAACGTATTACTGTAACAGGTAGCCATGGCCGAAGCAAGATATCCAAATATCAAGTTGCTCTCGTTACGCAGCGCTCATGACTGTTGTGTTCATGATTGAAGATAACAAATCCTATTGATGCAAGTTGCCAAACGGGCCTCAAATATTTGTAGGGCCCTAAATTTCAGGAGCTTCGGATTGTCCAATCCGTTCGAATCGCATCATTACCAAGCCCAACCCACTCGAAAAGAACAATAATAAAACAAAGCTCACCTATTCTCACCTGCTCCATGTTACTCGGCACTCGCTGTTATTTTATACAGTCCATGAAACACTCCCAAGTGATGATGGCGAACAATTAATTAACAGTGACGATTCAGCATTAATAACCATTCATGATCAATTGGCTGGAAAAATAAATGAATTTAATGTTGGGGTGTGATAATTTTTAAAATAATAATTAACTTTTTTTTATTTTTGATTATGCAAAAAAAAATCATCTAACCATCAACTGCCATTGTCATGTATTGTCTTCCTGAATCGCTCCGACAAGCCGATGACGTCGTTAATAATAATAATAAATAATATTATTCCGTTTTAAATTACACAAAGCATCCTCATCCTGACCGCAATATTACCATTCCAGGTTCGAGATAAATGATGGGAACATTTTATTTTGTCGCAAAATGGACGCCAAAGCCAATCGAGGGTGTTTAGGTCATAAAAGATTCAAACTTGGACTTTCTAAGAGAAAGCAAAACAAGAAACGCGATCTAAATCTCAACGCCTCGAGAGTTAACTCACCCTCTTTTTCTCTCTCTATTTTCTCTTCTCTTCTCTCTCTCTCTCTCTTTCTCTCTCTCTCTGTACGATTTTATGCGGTGGAAAGCTGCCCAAGCACGTCGACTCGTCGAGTAGACTCGTCACCATTAGTCGATTAAACATAAACCACAACGTCGCCGTGTCTTTCTGATTCCCTTCCTTTTTCCGTTTCAGATCTGACTCACTGAGTGCAAGCTAGTCCGAACTTTGGGAATGGCTTCTCCGGAAGCCGATTCCCGCTTGAGCCAAATTGTAGCTCCGGCACTCGAAAAGATCATAAAGAACGCGTCGTGGCGTAAACACTCGAAACTCGCTCATGAATGCAAATCCGTTATCGAGAGACTCAATTCTTCGCAGAAACAGCCGCCTTCGTCGCCGACCGATTCGGAACCCGACGGTTCCATCCCTGGCCCACTCCACGACGGTGGCCCTACGGAATACTCCCTCTCCGAATCAGAGTCCATCCTCAGCCCTCTGATCAATGCATGTGGCACTGGCTTCCTCAAGATTGTCGATCCGGCCGTTGATTGTATTCAAAAATTGATAGCCCACGGTTATCTTCGTGGCGAGGCAGACCCCAGCGGTGGCCCCGAAGGGAAACTTTTGTCTAAATTAATAGAATCCATTTGTACATGCCACGATGTAGGTGATGATGCGATCGAGTTGTTGGTTCTAAAAACGCTTTTATCGGCTGTTACGTCGATGTCGCTGAGGATTCACGGAGATAGTTTATTGCAAATTGTGAGAACCTGTTATGATATTTATCTAGGAAGTAAAAATGTGGTTAATCAGACGACAGCGAAGGCATCACTGATCCAAATGTTGGTGATTGTTTTCAGAAGAATGGAGGCGGATTCGTCGACTGTCCCGATTCAACCTATTGTGGTAGCTGAATTAATGGAACCGGTTGAAAAATCTGATGCGGATGGGTCAATGACCATGTTCGTACAAGGTTTTATTACAAAAATTTTGCAAGATATTGACGGAATGATGAATCCAGAGAATAAGATTTCAGTAGGTGCGCATGACGGTGCTTTTGAAACCAAAACTGTAGAGACTACCAATCCGGCAGATTTATTGGATTCAACAGACAAGGACATGTTGGACGCCAAGTATTGGGAGATTAGCATGTATAAGACAGCATTGGAGGGGAGGAAAGGTGAGTTGGTGGACGGAGAAGGGGAGAGAGACGATGATTTGGAGGTTCAGATTGGGAATAAGTTGAGACGGGATGCGTTTTTGGTGTTTAGAGCACTTTGTAAGTTGTCTATGAAGACCCCTCCAAAGGAGGCACTGGCAGATCCCCAATTGATGAAAGGGAAGATTGTGGCTCTTGAGTTGTTAAAGATTTTATTGGAGAATGCCGGGGCTGTGTTTAGGACCAGTGAGAGGTATAATCGTTGTAAATCTTTAACTGCTATATCTTTTGCTATTTATTTTTTTTCTTTTTCATCTCCTTTATAAATAGCGGACTGAATATTTGTTAAATATGATAATTTATTTGCTGGAGAACAGATATGTATTTATGATTCGAGTTCTTTGGAAATATGCACTTAGGTTTGTAGGTTAGATTAAATGCTTTGATAGTGATGAAATACTATTCTTAAGTGTATGCCATATATAGAAGAATGGATGTGGGAAATTAGGTCCTTTGGGAGAGTGAAGATGACTTGTAGTGATCAATTACAACTTTTAGGAGGTAGTGACATATGTTTTTGGGTAATGATGTGAGGTAAAATATAGATCTTGTTATGAAAATTTGTTAACAAATGTAAAAGCGATCTTAGTGGAGTCAAATTTGAGATGCAATGGCATGCTTCTGATGTCTTTGAATATCACAGTTGCTAGGAGGTTCTAATCTATTGAGTACTACGATTTTGCCAGTAGAATGGAGAGGCACAATTCTTCCAGTCTGTATTTACCCAATTGTGCATAATAATCCTCACCGTCAAACTCTTTTTGGAGTATACTTGGTGGTTTCTTGTTGAAGGATGGCTTGTTGCCCTTGGTGTAAGCGTGTCACTTATCCAAAGTCTAAAGTTGGTTTCTAGAAAGGCTTACAGTGGATACCTAGGCACCCAGAGAGGAGGAAGGGCATAGTAAGCAACAAAATGCTTCGGGGAGTTGAAAATAAGTGTAAATTTGAGATATTCCTGAATAGGTTAGCCTTTCCCGACATCGGTATTATTTAATCCTCAAGTTTGGTCAGTGCATCATAAGGTCCTCTGAATGAGGGAGGTTAGAGTATGTGTGCTGGTTACTAAAGAATACAACTTAAAATGTCAATGACATGCTCTTGGGAGGAGAGAAGGCGAGAACATCTTATGAAGGATAAGAGAAAGTAGTTTTACATCTTTTGGACTTTGAGAAGATCTTTTAGAGCTTTTTTAAAACGATGAATTGATTAGAAACCCTTATTCTGTTTTATAAATTTTTACTTCATTAATCTCAACTTTAACCTTGGAAAACTTGTATATTAAGGCCTTTAAAGAGTTTTTGCTAAAAATTTGGTGTGACAGCCAAACAACTACTAACCCTTTGTTAAAAACTCAACTACTATAAGATCTGTTTGACAAAACTACACCAAACTACCCCTAACTTTTCACTTCATGGATTTTCGTGTTCATCAGTGTATGCTTATTTCTCTTGCATGAAGGGATAGGAAAAGTGTTTCTTTGATGGGAACTGGTCCTTTTTCGGGGAAAATCTGGTCTATTTGAGCCTGGTTACATTTCATTTTCATATTTTAACATTTTATTTTGGGATGAAGATTAGCATTGTCTTTTATATCCTTTTACACATACATTCTGATTTATTTTCTATTTTATGTTAAAAAAATACTCAAGTTGGAATTTGCATTATGTTGAACATGCTGTATGGTGAAACAGGTTTTTAGGTGCCATTAAGCAATACTTGTGTCTATCATTGTTGAAGAATAGCGCTTCGACTCTCATGATTGTTTTCCAGCTTTCTTGCTCCATTTTCATTAGTCTGGTGTCAAGATTCAGAGCTGGACTGAAAGCAGAGATTGGGGTGTTCTTTCCAATGATTGTGCTCAGAGTTTTGGAAAATGTTGCTCAACCTAATTTTCAACAGAAGATGATAGTGCTTCGGTTTCTAGAGAAGCTCTGCATTGATTCACAGATATTGGTTGATATCTTTATTAACTATGACTGTGATGTGAACTCGTCAAATATATTTGAGAGGTATTGTTTCATCCTTCAGAATTTGTACTCTTTTTTTGCAATCAAACAACAGCTTTGAGAATAATGCGATTTTTAAATTTCAGTGATGTCATTGTTGATTTGTGTTTACATTGTCTTCATGATTCTAGTGAGATGGACTTGGTTTTTAATATGTCTTTCGCTTCTATTGTAGAATGGTCAACGGACTTCTTAAAACTGCTCAAGGTGTCCCTCCTGGTTCAGCCACCACATTATTGCCACCTCAAGAGGCAACTATGAAACTTGAAGCTATGAAGTGCTTAGTGGCTATTTTGAAATCAATGGGAGATTGGATGAACAAACAGTTGCATATTCCAGATGCTCATTTGACTAAGAAATTTGAGACAGTGGGTTCCGGCAGTCCTGAAACTGTAACTGTTCACATGGCAAATGGGAATACTGATGAGCCAGCCGAGGGATCCGATCCTCATTCTGAAGCTTCCAGTGAAGTTTCTGATGTTTCATCAATTGAACAACGCCGGGCTTACAAGCTTGAACTTCAGGTAAGCAATATATATATTTCTCTTTTGATACAAGTGGATCAACTTCCGACTTTTCTTTTAGCTTATTGTTGCCAGTGGAATCTAATGCAAAATATTTGGCAGGAAGGTATATCTCTTTTTAATCGGAAACCCAAGAAAGGAATTGAATTTCTTATTAATGCAAATAAGGTGGGCAACACCCCAGAGGAGATAGCAGCTTTTCTTAAAAATGCATCTGATTTGAATAAGACTTTGATTGGTGATTATCTAGGAGAAAGGGAAGAGTTATCACTTAAAGTAATGCATGCCTATGTTGATTCTTTTGAGTTTCAAGGCATGGAGTTTGATGAGGCAATTAGAGTCTTTCTACAAGGCTTTAGGTTGCCTGGTGAGGCACAAAAGATCGACCGAATCATGGAGAAGTTTGCTGAACGTTACTGTAAATGTAATCCAAAGGCTTTTACTAGTGCTGACACAGCTTATGTCCTAGCATATTCTGTAATATTGCTCAACACTGACGCGCATAATCCTATGGTGAAGAACAAGGTGAGCTTACATTTTTCATTTGATTCAATTATATAATGAGAGGGAATGTTGACAAGATTTTTCCCCCGTCTCTCATTGAAATATGCAGATGTCAGCTGACGATTTCATAAGAAACAATCGTGGCATAGATGATGGTAAAGATTTACCCGAGGAGTATTTGAGGTCATTATTTGCACGAATATCAAGAAATGAGATCAAAATGAAGGGCGATGATTTGGCTCTTCAACAGAAGCAGTCTGTGAACACTAACAAGGTATTAGGCTTGGATAGTATCTTGAATATTGTGATCCGCAAGCGTGGAGATGAGAAGTACATGGAGACTAGTGATGATCTCATCAGGCACATGCAAGAACAATTTAAGGAAAAAGCTCGCAAATCTGAGTAAGGCTGACTCACCTCTTAGTCTAGCAGCATCTAAATGAATCCAACATAACCATAATTCAATCTAATGGGCTTATATTTTACAATTTTAGCTTATTACTTTCCCAGAATAGAGTGTGACAAGTGTTGCATCTAGAAGAAAACCTTATTTTTGATTTTCTTCTTGATTGTGTACTGTCTTGAATTTGCAGATCTGTTTATTATGCAGCAACTGATGTGGTAATTCTAAGATTCATGATTGAGGTATGCTGGGCTCCTATGCTAGCTGCCTTCAGCGTTCCTCTTGACCAAAGTGATAATGAAGTTATAATAGCTCTGTGCCTTGAAGGCTTTCGTTTCGCTATACATGTTACTGCCGTGATGTCTATGAAGACTCATAGGGATGCTTTTATAACTTCATTAGCAAAGTTTACTTCCCTCCATTCTCCTGCTGATATCAAACAGAAAAATATATATGCTATCAAGGTTGGTCTTATGCTCTACTCTCTTGTAGTTGTACTAGTCGAGAGCAAAATAGAAAGGTCTTAGTTCAAGATCCTACTCTGTTTTCTTTTTTAATAAGAAGTTTTCTCTGTGGATAACTTGATTTGGGTTTTATAGGATTATGAGGTGATTTTTCCCTTGCTAATGTTATTGAAGCTTTGAGTATCACTGATAAATGATACATTTTAATTCTTTTCACTAGAACTAAATTGAACTTGTTTCTGAACTAGTTTTTGCACTTACATTTTCTTTTAAATCTTGCTTTACGTATGTGAATTTGTATTAGTCTGACAGTTGTCCCAGTTTCAAACTTGGTATGCATTCTACTGCCACTGGGGGGATTTTTGGGTATCAAACATATATGTCTGTGTGAAATTTTTCTACTGATTTTGAATTTGATTTTTACATTGTGCACAGGCAATTGTCACAATTGCAGATGAAGATGGAAATTATTTACAGGAAGCCTGGGAGCATATTTTGACGTGTGTGTCCAGGTTTGAGCATCTACATCTCTTGGGAGAAGGTGCTCCTCCAGATGCCACTTTCTTTGCTTTTCCCCAAAGTGGTGAATCAGAAAAATCAAAACAAACTAAGTCGACAATACTTCCGGTTCTAAAAAGGAAAGGACCTGGCAGGATTCAGTATGCTGCTGCTGCTGTGATGAGGGGAACATATGATAGTGCTGGCATTGGCAACCCTGCATCTGGGGTGGTCACATCTGAACAGATGAACAATTTGGTCTCCAATTTAAACATGTTAGAACAAGTTGGAAGCTCTGAAATGAATCGTATATTCACACGGAGCCAGAAGTTGAACAGTGAGGCAGTAATAGACTTTGTTAAGGCTCTCTGCAAGGTATCCATGGAGGAACTTCGATCCGCATCTGATCCTCGGGTTTTCAGCCTCACAAAGATTGTTGAGATTGCGTATTTCTTGTCCCTTTTAGCATAGCTTCTTTGCATCTTGATTTAGTGCTATTTATATGCTTGTATAACAAAATGGTAAGGCCAATATGATTTATTCCATTATGACAGGCACTATAACATGAACCGCATCAGGCTTGTATGGTCAAGCATTTGGCATGTCCTCTCTGATTTCTTTGTAACCATTGGCTGTTCTGGGAACCTTTCAATTGCTATATTTGCAATGGATTCTTTACGCCAGTTGTCAATGAAATTCTTGGAGCGAGAAGAGTTGGCCAATTATAACTTCCAGAATGAATTTATGAAGCCTTTTGTCATTGTAATGCGCAAGAGTAGTGCTGTTGAAATCAGGGAACTAATCATCAGATGTGTCTCGCAGATGGTTTTATCTCGTGTGAATAATGTCAAATCGGGTTGGAAAAGCATGTTCATGGTATTTTGCATTTGTGAATCCTCCACCTTTTATTTTGGAAAAAATTGGCCAAGATTTTGCTATTTGGTTACCATATGACTTTTTCTTTTCAGGTTTTCACAACAGCGGCATATGATGACCACAAAAACATTGTACTCTTAGCCTTCGAAATAATTGAGAAGATTATCCGCGACTACTTCCCATACATTACTGAGACTGAAACAACCACCTTTACAGATTGTGTGAATTGCTTAATAGCATTCACAAATAGTAGATTCAACAAAGACATTAGCCTGAATGCTATTGCATTTCTTCGGTTTTGTGCCACCAAACTTGCAGAAGGAGATATTGGTGCCTCATCAAGGAATAAACACAAGGGAGTGTCAGGAAGGATTTCTCTAGCCTCTCCACGACCAACAAAGGAAGGAGAACTAGAAAATGGAGAGATGATTGATAAAGATGATCATCTATATTTCTGGTTCCCTTTGTTGGCTGGTAAGGGAAACTGCTTACATTGGTGGTTTTCATGATGCAGAGCATCTGGATTTGCTAAAGTTTCTAAAGATTAGTACCTTTATGCATGTGTCATTCTGATCCAAAATAGAACTTTGTGTAACATTAAATTATTTGTCCTGTACATGTGCAGGTTTATCAGAACTTAGCTTTGACCCCAGGCCAGAAATCAGGAAGAGTGCCTTACAAGTGCTGTTTGAAACTTTACGCAACCATGGTCACCTTTTCTCACTGCCTCTGTGGGAAAGAGTGTTTGAGTCAGTCTTGTTTCCAATATTCGACTATGTGCGACATACTATTGATCCTTCTGGGGAGAACTCCCCTGGGCAAGGGATTGATAATGATATGGGAGAGCTTGACCAAGATGCATGGCTCTATGAGACATGCACTTTGGCCCTCCAACTAGTTGTGGATCTTTTTGTCAAATTTTACAACACTGTCAATCCACTTTTGAGGAAGGTGCTGATGCTTTTGGTAAGTTTTATCAAACGACCTCACCAAAGCCTAGCTGGTATTGGTATTGCTGCATTTGTCCGTTTGATGAGCAATGCTGGGGAGCTATTTTCTGATGAGAAGTGGCTAGAAGTGGTTGAGTCACTAAAAGAAGCAGCTAACTCTACACTTCCTGATTTTTCTCATGTTACTAGTGAAGAAAGGATATTTAGGAGCCCTGAATATGGATTGAATGGACAAACGAATGGGGAGTCTTCTGGTTCTGGTATGCCTGACGATGATTCAGAGAGCCTGAGGACACGCCGTCTATATGCTTCTATAACCGATGCTAAGTGCAGAGCTGCTGTTCAACTCTTATTGATTCAGGTATTGTCTTTTCCATTTAACTTGAATTGATTGTTGTGAAACTGTTAGAACCTTTCTATGTATGATGACACAAACTTGAGTATTATTGTGTTAGCATCTTAACTTATAATGCATTTAGAATTTTCACACTTGGTTTACATGAACTGCACTTGATAAGAAAAAATGACTGCCTCTTTAATGTGCTGACTTTCAAAATCAATTAATTTTGCTGTTGAAATAATCAGAATGTATTATATCATCCCTCAAGTTTGAATATTGGATGTGAACACTCTTTGATTAAATCTGGCAGGCGGTGATGGAGATTTACAACATGTATCAGGCGTGCCTTTCAGCTAAAAACACCTTAGTTCTCTTTGAGGCTTTGCATAAAGTTGCATCCCATGCTCGCAGGATCAACAGTGACCACATCTTGCGTACAAAGCTCCAAGAATTTGGTTCCCTGATCCAAATGCTAGATCCTCCATTACTACGCCTGGAGAACGAGTCTTATCAGATTTGTCTTACATTTTTACAGAATCTTGTGCTGGACAGGCCTCCAACTTATGAAGAGACCGAAGTGGAGTCCCATCTTGTTGACCTGTGTCAGGAAGTTTTACAGTTGTATATTGAGACTTCTCACTCTGGGCAGATATCTGAATCATCAGCTAGCGGGCCATCGCAATGGCAAATACCTCTAGGTTCTGGGAAACGAAGGGAATTAGCTGCACGAGCCCCCCTTATTGTGGCAACCCTCCAGGCTATCTGTACTTTAGGAGAGACTTCCTTCGAGAAGAACCTTGCTCATTTCTTTCCCCTTATTTCAGGCTTGATAAGTTGTGAACATGGGTCAAATGAGGTTCAGGTAGCACTCCGTGATATGCTAAGTTCATCAGTAGGTCCTGTCTTGCTTCAATCATGCTAATCTCGGTGAGGTTGCACTCCACATTTTGTGATGTATGATATTCTTTCAATTAAAGTCTTGTAGTCACCATTTTCTTCTCCTTCGCTTTATAATTTGTAATTGTTGTCAGAAATATAGTTTCATAGTGTATGATATGAAGAGTTAGAGATGGTTTGGATTGGCTAGTATTTATAAAGCTCGAGCAGTTTATGCAGGAGCTTAGCGTCCTTCTGTTGAGAATTTATAGATGTCATCAGGAGTTTTTTTGTGTATGCTTGTCAGATATTTTGTCGAAATACGAACTGCACAGCCATAATTACTGTAGAAAATGAAACTATTGTTGAACGTCCATCCAGGGACTTCTTTGATCATGTTTAGATTTAATAGGCCAGTGGCATTGATCCAGGATCAAAATGTTCTACTTGGACATCTTCCCTGTGAAGGGGGCTTGGTTTTGTTTAATTGAAATATACTTGTGCAAAATTTGATTGGCTATCGATTTTTGGAAATCTTGGTTTGGTTGTTTCTGACTGTAGGAAAAACCCAGAAGGACGGCGTCAAGAGAATTCATAGCCAAAGCTTCTTTTGAAATTTAATTGAATGGCCGAGCTTGACCGTAAAATCCAAGGCGTGAAAACACCTCTATCCAAGGCCAATCACTCCTCTAGATAAGGAGACAGCAACGTTGGTGAAAGTGAGATTACGCCGGCACTTTTAGATCATTAATAATTATCAATTCAGCTGGCCTGGCTTATTACTTAAATCTTCAGCAGTGGACTCGGTCAAGAGTCTCTAGATGTATAAACAAGACCTACCTCCTGAAAGAGATTGTCGGACACATCTTTTGAACGAAGAGAATTCCAAGACCTTGTGCCCGCAAAATTAATCTACTGTAACACAGGCTCTCCAAGAAGGCCACGGAATTGCACATGCAAATATCATATTATTACCATTAGTATTAGCTATCCAGCATTTCTCCGCTCCTCTTGTCTCTTTCCCCGCCATGTCAGGTTCTTCCAAAAGCTGCCAGGTCTCTCTGCATCGGAAAATTAAACTCTTTCTTCAAGAACGGTTCAAGAGAAGAGGTAAACACAAAGGATTGTTGTCTAGTTTTGATTTCTTAACCTCAGCTTTTGCGACGATGGAATTGTCCAGCCAGTTTAGACAAATTTTCAAGGTGATCGACTCAAATGGGGATGGTAAGATATCTTCTTTGGAGCTGAGTGAAGTCCTTGTGTGCTTTGGATATGACAAGTCAAAAGCCAACAAAGAAGCTGAAAGAATGCTGAAGCAAATGGATTATAATGGAGACGGGTTCGTTGATTTAGATGAATTTATGGATGCAGTTCACGATAGTGATAGCAAGGAAGATTATCTGATGGATGCTTTTCTCATTTTTGATACCGATAAGAATGGATTAATCTCGGCCACCGAATTGAGAAGAGTTCTGACCAATCTTGGATGTGATAAATGCAGTCTTGAAGAATGCAGGCGTATGATAAAAGGAGTCGATAAAGATGGAGATGGCTCTGTTGATTTGAAAGAATTCCGATCAATGATGATGACAGATAACTCCAAATAAATTATGTTCAGGTATGCTTATCATTTCCCAGTCTCACCATGAAATCTTGCTCAGTTTCTTATAATTGAAGATTGGAAGCTGAATCAATATGAAGATGAAACAGCTCTACAATTGTATTTGGTTATTTGGAAGAATAAAGAAAAGATTTGAATAAGAAGTGGGATATCTCAGCATCAAATGAAAACAGTGGCAAAGTTCAGAATAGCCTCTATTAGTCTAGGCTCCCCCATTTTCCTTACTTTTTGCGAAGTTCTCACTCTTTCTGTCTGTCTCTCAAACACAGATCATTGGTCCTCCATATTTTGTCGAATATTTAGTATTGCGACGACGTCGATAGGGTAACTACACCTACCAAAAAATATCGGCTGGCTATCAGCAAGATGCTCCAGTCATTCTAGATATGCCAAAAACGAATGTAACGTCGGCAGAGTCCTGAAAATCCTGACAACCATGCAAACTAATACACGAGTTTAACGTGTTCATATTTTCCTTCTTTTCCATCCCAGCATTTGACATCATTATCCATCGTTGCTTGAATTTTATGTTAATCCCTAAAATTATATCGGAGTCAAAATCGTAGTGCCATTTAATATATGATTATCAGAAAGAAAAAATTAAAAGGTAAATGTGAACCGACCAGATAAAACCAGTTTCAAGACAATAACAAGAGATTGCCCATTTCTCGTGCCCTCTAAAGTTGGCTGGATTTGTCCGGAAAAATTCGAAGAAGTTGCCGATTAACCCAATTTGAAGGCACTATTGTGGGTTGTAATCTAACTTCATGCTACCGCATCCAAATCGAACAAATATCTGTGTGGCCGAATGGACCGAGCCAGCCTCTAATGGGCTGGATGCCTACTCTCGTGAAAAAGGGAAACTGAAGAAAGAATTTTCGCCACACCAACGTGCATCGACTACTTTGTCATGCGAAAATGCCCGACAGGTTGTTGGATGCACTGAACCATTCTTCTGACCGAAAATTGAAAAACGTGTAATGATCCAATTCAAGATTAATTATAGCTAAACACGAGAAAGACCTCAGAATTCGATTTGAAAAACGTGTAATGATCCTGGCGGTTCAAAATTTCAAGTACAAACTTGAAGGCTTGAAGCTAAAATCGAAGAAACAAGGGTTTGACAAGGCCTATCAAACTTGCAATCTAGTATCAAATTCAATAACGCTTCACGATCTGCCAGGTTTCTATACAAGAAAGATTTCAGGAGGGAGGAAAAAAAAAGGCAATCATTTGGGTTTAAATTTATTTCTCTTGAGTATATTATACTTATCTTGAGACAAATTCTCCAGGGCTTAGATTTAGTTAGTTTTCCGTACAAATAAGATATTCAAGTTGTTATATAGAGACATTCAAGTGCCTTTGTTGTCATATTTATCTGCTAGGGATAAATGCTTTCTTCATTATGCATTATAAATTGTGTTAGTTGTATATAATAAGCTGCTTGATGCATATATTTTAATGAGTTATGTAAATAAGATACTCTAGGATGTCACATTTTTTTTCCAATATTTAAGCAAATGGGCACTTGGGTGTAATCATTTTGTTTCCTTTGCTTATGTTAAAATATTAAATTTCCATCGTTTATCATGCTTTTGAAATGAAACTCCATACAATGCGGTGTTTCTCATGATGAGAATCACAGTAGTTCATGTTGGCTACTCTTAATTTACATTAAAATTGTAATTAACAATTACTTTTCTCAAGTCCCAACTAACTGATTTTCAAATTTCTTCCGAAGCCAAACCATATAAAATATTTTTCTCAAGATTCTGAGCAATAATTAGTCCTTCCAAAAATGCTGGAACTGCTGCGGTCTATAACTATAAGGAACCTCTTTGTGCCTAAATATTGTTAATGAATTGTACTTGCATCCAAGAATAATGTAATCATTCCCAATATAAAAATGAAAGTTTCCAAGAAATTAGATGCAAGCCTGCTGCTTTGCAGCTTCAAATGCATAATAACCCTAGGAATTCCTTTGATGTTAATTATTACTTAATTGCTAAATTGCTTTCGGGAAATTGTCAAATGGGGTTTAAAACTTGGAAAAGTGATAAAGGTTAAGGGGATTCCATCTTTGGGTTTACAAAAAGCTTGCAAACATAATTAACATCAAATCAATCTGAAAAGAAACTGTTGGCAATAGATCGAAAATTGCACTAACGTTCGACTTGAAAGAGGTCATACAAGCAGGTGACGGATGACTAAAATGATTCCAAATCGATCACTATCAATCACACGGCAACCTCAGTCTGGTCGGCTGTTTAGCTCTAAAATATTCTCAGTGCTCGATGTGGGTTTGATTAATTAAGATGTGGGTTTGCTTAATTAACTTTAAAAAAAAAAAAATGAAAGCTTTAGATTAGCCTTCCATGGAGGAGAAGAAATAGGTGCGGCAATCTCAAGCCACTTTGAGTGAAAAGCAGCTATTAAGAGAGTGAGAACATGCGACATTTATGCTAGATTCGAAAATAATGGTGCTCTTCACATGGAAAGCAGGTTTTTTTTTTTTTAAATCTTCGTCGATGTGGTCCATTCTCTTCCATGGATTAGCTTTAAACACCTTTAATTAAATAATTGTTAATTTGGACAACGTATTGGGTTTTGATTTGTTTAGTAAGAGAGTTGATTAAAATGAACATTACAATACTATTGTTGCATAAGACAAAAGTTGCAACATTTTTCCATGCTTTTGATTCATTTCTTCCACTGGCCATAAGGAAGACTATGACTTTCTTAAAAAAATCAACCTCTTTTCTATTCACAAGATTCAACATGTTGATCATTTTCAAAAGGGTTTCTATCGATGAACCGCGTGAACTCTGCATTGCCTGAACTTGGTTGTTACGTAGCTAGAGAACCCATAGAGAAATGGCCTGGATCCAACTTCCAATGATTTCAATCCTTCAAAAACATGGCTGGGGAACTGTGTAGTATACCACAGTAGAAAGTTATTTAAGTTAACTATTTTTCATTTTCAAACATGCAATAATAAGAAAAATGAGGCAGAACCATATGTGTAAACTGTAATTGCCACTTCATTTCAAGAGGCGGAAGGTAGTCTTCCTGAAATTGCATCAGATGATAACCTAGTTCAGTGTCATAGAATTCTTCCTAACAGTATTGAAATCTTTATCCCGTTAAAGACTCTGCATGCTAATCTAAGCTCATTGATATTATACGTGTATTAGAATCGATCAATATAGCTAGATCATCACCAATCAATTATTGAAAGCTCTCGGGAATTGCGCAAACCATCATTTGAATAATCAAAATTACATAGAAAATAAATTGCTTCCTTTTTCTTTTTAATCAACTTCCCGGAATTAAGTGAGTGGATTATGAAAGGAAAATTAATGCACGAAATATATAATAATGGGCAAGATATCATGATTAAATAAACGATGATGAGGACGGCTTGGATTTCAGTACCTAGGAGGAGGGAGAGGTGCTGGAGACCGTTGACTGCTTAAGAAAAAGATTGGTGGTTGTATTACAACAAAGCATGTCCATTAATTTCTTTTTGTTTTGCTGGCTTGTCTGAAGAGACACAGAGATGGGTGTGTTTTATAATCACTACATATTTAATTTAATTATTGGTCGATCAATTTCCTTGTTTGCTAGTTTGTAGGAGAGACAAATTAAGTTGGCTTAATCGATTAAGAGAGACGAAGTAACGTGATAACGAGGAGAAGACGGACCGTTTGTTCTGGGCAACAGTCTATCGATCTCATCCAATAACCAGCTTCTTGTTCTATTTTTTATTCTATCTGACAAGCTAAAGAAAGAAGCTAAAGTAACAGCCCGGTTTATGCCTATTTTTCCAATTTCATACATAAATACGTACCCTTAATTCCATAACATAAAGTAATACTGTTTCTTCATTCTTTATAAGCTGTAAAATTTATCACAGATGGGAATTAGAGCAAAGCTTGTTTATGATTTATCTGTTGGCCACAAAGTGCGGCGCCCATAAACGTATTAGAATCATAAAATTACACAACTCTAAGGATGACATGACAGGTACATATATATCTAATACAACATAGAACATACCGGAAACATACAGCAGCCGGATGAACCAAGAATTGTGCCCTAGCAAAATTATAGGTAAAATTGCAAATAGAGAAAAGGAATTAGGGAAAATGAAAAGAATTGTAGCATCAAATAGGTTCATGGAATTCAGGGCGTGGGTGGTGGGATAGTGATGGCATATACAGGAGAAAGGAAAAAAAAAAAAAAAAGATTAATAATTAGTATTCCCTCGACGACTGGAGAAGATATAACTAGCTACTTAATGGAGCAGAATTATTCAGAAACGAGAAAGAAAACATACATTACAGATAGATAACTGCTGCCATTGGTTCATTCAATTTCTCATTCATTCATTCATTCGACCTCATGTTTTTCTATGGACACCCTACGTATATTACAATCGCATATATGAAAATAGAATGGCCGGCCGCTCATGCTACAGTTTTCTCTGTGATTGTTGTTTGCCTCAACTCAACATCTAATGTCTGTCAGTGTCTCTTGTAATGTTACTCTGTCAGCGCCACCCACGCTTCTCCATCTACTCGGTCACGCCCACACGCCTTGGTTTCTCATTCAGCTTACAATTCCATTAAACGATGCGTTCAGTCAAATCTATTTTGTCTTCTTTTTCAGAAACGACTAGTAATTGGTTCATTTTTCCCCACTAACGATCCCACCACCCTTTAGTGCCTATAATAACAAACAAATTAACTAGCTTGTATTATTTAATTATTTTCTCAAATATTTAAGGCTTAGTTCCATTCTATTCATGTCATAAAGTCAAAGTAAAAATTTGGGTATTGCAAACTAATAGCTGGCGATGAAGAAAAAATTAAACTAGGGATGAAGAAAAAATTATGTTTGAAGGTTTGGGTTGCAGTTGCAGGCTGGCAATTGTCTGGGACTTGAAATGAAAGCAAGCAGAGAAACGACAAACAGAAAAATCTCATCGATCACTCACCGGAGACCGAATATCCCGTTGTCTGAGGCTGCAGCGGTTGTGCGCATGTACGTGCGCATGAGTTGGCAGCTTAAGTGAAATCATCGCAATATATACGGGGACAAAATCCACCAACTGTGTCTGACATCGTGTTATAAATTTCGCAGACCCGAAAAACTTTGACTCGATCCCATTATTCTGACGAACTTCGTTTAACTCGGCCCTCCCCGTCATTTCATTCCATTTCAGGCACTGCCAACTCTAAGATCGGGCACATGTAACGTTAATACTTAACTATCTTAGCAAGTTATTTATTTATATATGTAATTAATCAAGGAGTAAAAACTATTTACAAATGTAGTTAGATCATCACAGCCGTTGGGTTGGACGTATTATGATTTAAAAGAATATATAATTCATGATTATTAATTAGTATTTTAAGTCAGCATTTTTCTGTGTTCTTGTATTAACGCTTTCACCATTATCAACGTATAAACCTTTTAGAAATTTTTTGAATATTATTGATACATTATACATGTCTTTTTTAAATTACAGACATTTGTAATTTGGTAATCATGTTGATGAAATTAATAACATCCTTAAGACAAAACAATGTATTAAAAATACTTGGAAGGAGGTGTAATAATGTAATTAAAGCAGGAAATTAATAAGGCATGGGGCTTGCATTGCAGCTGCATTATAATTAGAGATAAGATATGAAGAATAGAAATGAGGGAAACATGGGAAGAGACACCTTCGTGCTCAGACAATAAGTGGTACTCGCAACATAAACATGGCATCAACGTCCTATAGCGATAACTACAGTTAACAAATTTGAGGGAGGGTCGTATTCGTATTCTTTGGTTTGGTTTCCTAGAATCGAGAGTCGCCCATAAGACTGGCCCTGATTCTCCTATCCTGACCCAATTTGTTTGGGTGGGTCCACTTCAATTTCCCATGACCCACCCCCTCCACATGCATCACCTTCTTTCATTAAATGCCCCTCCCACTCCTTCTGTCTAATTACCATGATTTGCCGCTTCATTCATCATTTTTGTTTTCAGTGACTGTAAATGCAACAGAACACCAAGTAAAGTTGTATGTAATTCAATCCGTTATCATCGTTTAACCGTAACGCTCTCTTCAGAGAACCTCCGCCACCTCCTTACCTTACGCTAGCTCTTCAGCTCTTAATTTAACTTGTCATCCAACGATATAACGTCTTTTCACTGATTCACTTTGGCATTTTATGCTGTTTGATGCGTAAAACCTGGAGTAAAAGAATCTTAGACTCTTTTACTACACCTCTATTATTTAACATAGCAAGAGAGGAATCCTATGAAAAATCTTGCAGGCGAGGCTCATTTTGATCAGTTGTAACATTAAACATATACATCAGATAAAAGTCAGGTCAGCCATAGCATTTTAAGTTCAGCTTCCATTTGATTCGGTTCGGTTCAGTTCTTCTGCTTATGTTACGCTTTAGTTAGGAATATAT
This sequence comes from Swietenia macrophylla, assembly GCA_032401905.1. Lineage (NCBI taxonomy): Eukaryota > Viridiplantae > Streptophyta > Magnoliopsida > Sapindales > Meliaceae > Swietenia > Swietenia macrophylla. The sequence continues at coordinate 6,451,178 of CP135579.1, read as the reverse complement.
AATATACATGAAAGAAAAAAAAAAAAAAAAAAAAGACGGACCCATCAGTGGAGAAGGCTTGAATTTTAATGCTATATGGCTTTGTATATATAACTTTCCTTTGAGAGATTTGCAGGTATGCATCTTGCTGCAGGAACCAGGAGCAGAAATTAAGGAGGAAGAAGAGAAAAAGTATGAAAGTAATGGGTTTTCTTCGAGCTAATGAAGGAGAGAATATACAACGATCAAAGTACTACATAGGCTTTTTAGTGTTAAAAAAATAAGGCTATATACAGATTCGATAGTGAGACTTAAAAGAGAGGGAACGTGTGGGGTGAGGAGACGGCTTGAGAGAGTAGACAAAAGAGAGAGATAAAGTGAGGCCCCACAGCACCGCCCATGCGCACGCCCTCTTACCAAAATTAAAACCATCATCGATCCGATACCTTGACCTAACCCTAACCCAACAACAGTAACACGATACCCAAAAGGTTAAAGAGTAAAACCAAAACAAATACTACCCAAACATCACCTCTCTCTCTCTCTCTCCCTTCTTCTTCTTCATTTTCACCCAAACCTTTACCCAACAGCTTGTCTTCAAAGGAGATAGACAGACAGACCTGAAACAACCTAAGAAAAGCGATCCCTCACTCACATATCTGATGTTAGAGAGTAGAAAGATGGTCTTGATTCAGCTATTATATTTCAGCTGAAAATTTGGTAGATGATGTTTAAAAGCCCCTTGTTTTTTCTTTTCTAGAAAAGGTAGTAGCATTTGGTCCATCAAATTTCCGAAAAAAGTAATGCATAAAACCACCAGAGGAAGCAAATACAGAAAACTCAACTCAATCTGTCCTCTTTCTCAAGATCAATTCTCAAGGCTGGTTTTCTTTTTTTTTTTTTTTTTTGTTTGTGCGAGCTAATTAAGCTAGCTAATTAGGGTTTGAATATGAATCCAGTTACAGCTCATGGCCGTCCTCTTCCACCTCCTTTCCACACAAGAGATATTCATCTACAGCCACATCATCGGTTTCAACAACACCTCCACCAGCAACAAAATTCTGAAGAAGAGCAAAGCGGGAACAGCAGCTTGTTCAATCGTGGCCAAAAACGAGATCGCGATGAAAACACCATCACCACCACCGCAACAATAACAACCACCACCGCTCCCAACACCATGGAGGGCATAGAAGTAGACGTCGTTTCCGGAGAAGGAGAAATGCCAAGAAGACCCCGAGGCAGACCAGCCGGGTCCAAAAATAAGCCTAGGCCGCCCATCATCATAACCCGTGAGAGCGCTAATGCCCTCCGATCTCATGTCATGGAAATCGCCAACGGTTGTGATATAATGGGCAGTGTATCAATTTTTGCAAGGCGAAGACAAAGAGGGATTTGCATTTTGAGTGGTACTGGCACTGTAACAAATGTCACTCTAAGACAACCGGCTGCTCCCGGTGCTGTAGTGACCTTACATGGGAGATTTGAGATTTTATCTCTTGCGGGATCCTTTCTACCGCCTCCTGCGCCACCGGCTGCATCAGGATTGACTATTTATTTAGCCGGTGGTCAGGGTCAGGTAATTGGTGGAAGCGTGGTGGGCCCGCTTGTTGCTTTGGGTCCGGTGGTGATTATGGCAGCTTCTTTTGGTAATGCGGCGTATGAGAGGCTTCCATTGGAGGAGGAAGAGACGCCGGTGGCATCGATTCCAGGAAGCAGGCCCCTAGATTCGTCACCGGAAATTGTTGGACAGCCGCAACAACAGCAGCAGCAACAACTATTGCAAGATCCTGATGCTCCTTTCATCCATGGGTTACCACTAAATCTTCTACACTCAGTGCAATTACCGACTGAGGCATATTGGGGCACAGGTCGTCCTCCTTATTAAGCGAAAAGTAACTGGGTTGCTTCCTTGTTCTTTTTCTTTTCCTTCCCTTTGTTTGACCTTTCCATTCAACTTTCATTCTTCTTCTTCTACAAGTCAGTTTATGTTTCAGATGTTTATCTTGGAAGTCATCTACCTTTGATTGAAAAAGGATGTAAAAATTAATGAATCTGTCGGGTTTTCTTTTCATCATTTCAGAATTAGCTTGTGTTCCACCAAATTCATGATATTTGAGGATTCAGCTGCCGACAAAGACAGTAGTATATTTCCAATTTCTGTCTTTTTCTTTCTAGAAATTCTGATAACTTGCCTGATAATTGTTCATTCACTCTTTGCTGAAAAGAAACAAAATAATAAAAAAAAAATCACCTGTCTTTCGGGTTCTTTCTTTGTGCTTAAGATTGTAGGTTTCTCATTTCTTGCACGATACTAACCCAAAAACTAATATTTTTTTCTTTAAAGAAGTTCTTGATTTAATGAGTTTCGTTACTTATATTTTGCTTAAACAAATATAAGATTTTGAGGGCTTGTTACAAATTTAGAATGTCATTAGATAAAACCCATAATTATCACCAGAAATTTAGCCTCTTTAGTACTTACATTGATATCATTGTATTTGTAGTTATGCTCGGTTAAATTTCCTTAAGTTATTAGTGACTGTGAGTTTAGGGGGTGGATGGCGAATCATCACTTGAAGAAGGGAGGGTGATGATCGGCGAAAGGTATGGGCTTAGGGTTTTCTTGTCTGTGTATTTTATTTTCTGACTGGTTAGGGTTTATTATGGAATCAGAGAAAGATAAGCATTGAATACTGGGTCACACGTGCACTGCTCTGTAGAAGCTCCTTTCCGAGGCCGCTACACGTCCATTTAAAGGCAATCAACAACCAGGACAAACAGACATCAAGCTTTAAAGTTTCTCTTTCCCTTTTATTTCTTCCTAAATGCCACCAGAGAAATAACGGGTGCAGCGGCAGTGAATCAAGCAGTGAGGTAAGCAATTATAGAATAAACTGTTTGTCTTGATTCTAAAACTGGATTCGCTTCGAACCCCTAGCCTCAATTTTCTCTGCAATGAAAATTCCACCGGTACACGACATTTCCTTCCTGCTTGGGCATTATTAATTTCTTCAAAAATTTTTACTTATATGTTAACTTGACCATTTCTTCTCTTGATGACGGTTTCCAATCATTGTATTTTCTGGATATTTTTAATAGTTTCCATTTGATCTTAGTTTTAAGCCACCATTGTTGCCTGTGTTTATTATATCAACATTGTATTTTCCTCTTCTTCTTCATCATCGTCATCCTAATATTCTTGCATATTTTATATAGCTAATATAGTCTTCTTCAACAATTATGGAGTATATATGCGTAGGAAAAGGTTGCTCCTTTGTCTCTTATTGTAGCTCTTAAGGCTCAAATTTAAGTCTTCCTGCTTGTGGTTTCTATAGGAAATTTTGATGTTACTGAATTTCCCTCCCTATAAAATCCTTAATTTAATACCTAGTGAGTTGGTGTTTTTTGGAGCTTCATCCCTGCCCATTCCATCTTGCGTGCAAGGTTTCTAATACTAAAATATAAATATATATATATATATATATTATATTTATAACTTAATTTTCATCTAGGTATTTTACAACTTGGAAGTGATAATTGGGTGGACCAAGTCTAATTTGCTTTGAGAAGATAACATGATTAACACCTCTAGGTTTCTTTGAACTACACTTGAATGATTATAAGTACATATTAAAGATATTATCCTTATTATTTTTCCCTTTCTGCATTCCTTTATTGATATTGATAGCACCCAGCCATCTTGTAAAATGGCCATCGAAGACAACTTTACGTAGCTTGAAATCCCCCACTTTGCAGTTCTGATGCACAGCTTTAGACGATGCTTAAGTAGAATCCTGTTCCTAGAACTTATTCTTTTGCTAATGCAGTGCTTTACTCTTGTAGCCTTTGGGACCTATCATTCCATTACCCTTGTGCTGATGATTGTCTGCATAACCAAACATATCTCGACAACATTATTAACTTGAAGAAGAATAAGAAATCTCCTTCTTCTGCTCTCCTTAAAAACCATCTACGCCCCATAAAGCTAGCTCCTCATGGGACCCCCAGTAGTTGTGAATATATGCTGGAAGGAAGATAGTTGCTAATTTGCAGACCTCATTTTTTCCAGCGTACTGCTGTAAACAGCTTCAATGGGCTTAATTTAAAGAGAACAGAAACTCTTTTGTGGTTAGGTAGTTTAACCGGATTATGTGTTCTAAGTTTGATTGTTAGACACCGGTTATTAAGCTGAATATCATCATACATGGAAATTAAACAACATAAAAAATGGTGTTCCAATTCGTGGGGGAAGTTTTGCAGACATTGCGGAATCAGTACAATGGAATATTACATAGTGCTCGTGAACTACGAGGGTTCAAACAAATAGTAATGTGTGTTGTGGATGGATGTTGAGATTCTGTATGAAAATCTAGTATTGATTATTAGCAAGTCGGGTCAGAAATTGAAAAATTACTGAACTGTAAGATAATCAAGATTTACAAGGGTTTCGTACAATTTTAAGAAGAAGGAAAGTTTGATAATTTAGTTAACAGTGTGCAATTTCTTTAAACGAAATTGATTTTCCCATAAATTACTTAATTCAATAATTTTTTGTTTTTTTTTTTTCCTTAATTGTCATCTCATTAGACTGAAGAGTCCAACAGCAACTTGCATCACTGTCAAATTCGCACGAAAGTACAAATCTCTAACGAGTGTACTCGAGCATAGAGTTGACCACAACTTGCGACTGCGACGAGACATGGCTTGTACGAACACCTTGGCTTAATTACCATGCAAAAAAATAGATGCTTTATTCACTCCACCTAAGTTCGGCAACCAGAAAATGTTTTGAATTTTACATGATTCTCAATATGCTAAAGTACATTAACTGTAGAATTACCACAAAATTTGTAATTGCAGTGACCGGATTGACAAAGCTGGTCATAGCAAAACTTAAATAAATTTTATATTTTTTTAAAATTTAAAATTTAATATTTTTAATATAAAATTTTTAAATATAAATTAAAATTTAAAATAATTAATATAAAAATTAAACATATTATACCCTTATCCAAACCTTGGAGGGATTTTGCTAAAACTAAAGAATGACGATTTTCATTACTAAAATTAAAAAAAAAAAAAAACAATTCTGTACAGATTGAAACACGAAACTGATATTTTGAGCAAGCTAAAAAATGGATTACGACAAACCCAAAGCCTAGCTTTCCTTTTAAACAGAACTGCGACAGGATTTTGGCTACAAAAACGGGGGAACTCTCGATCAAAGTCTAATGTAGCAATTGCAGGGAGTTTCCCGACATCAGCCGAATGAAGTGGATACCAGAGGAACAGTCGAAAGAAGCCTCTACTAGTTCTGTAATTATAATTCTATCCGCAGCCGCCGCATTTCGGAGCGGAAGGTGGCGCTTGAACTCAGAGTTCGGCGGGCAAGACTCCTTATGTCCTCCCGAGAACACTCCCGTGAGATACGAACTAGCTCCCAAAGAGCACCTCCACTGATCATTCCCTTGGCATTTACTTCTGTAGTTTGAAAAAGCTAGCCTTTCAAGAACAAGTCTCCAAGATCATAAACTTCCCCAAAGATAAATAAATCCACTTACCATGCTGTGCGAGGTGGCAAAGTGCAAGCTCAATGTGTCGCCTGATTGGTGCAGCTTCATTATTTGCATTTTGTACAATCCAAGGAAGTGCTCCATCCTCTAGGAGAAGAGATCTGCCACTTTTTATACCTGTTACAGTGTAGCGTATAAATCAGACTACAGAAAACATGAGCAAGAAACTTTATTTTGATTTCAAAATTATCATTTTTAACGTTTTCTGCGCCAACTTCACTAAAAGGAAAAAGATATTTGCAGCTGCAACCATGAAATGAAGTCCAAATATGAGAACTAAACCATATTATAGCATTGTCCAAACTGCAATGTCAGGAATGACGACAAATGCCACATGGTATGCCAAAGAATCCTTTCCTAGCTTGGCACAGAAAGATCTTTTTGATTTTTTTTTTTAAAAAATAGATGCTTTTCAAAATTGTTCAGCATCATGAATCAGTATCTTCTGTGTCCTTATGAGGTAAGGCCAATGTACCATTCATTTGGAAAGAATTATCGAACATTGGTATTGTCCACATGCGGTTAGTACCAAAAACCACAGCTTCTTTAACAGTTAATACCCAAATAATGACACATGGAAAAAAATGTTAACCTTGTGTACATGATCGGGACTCGCATTTTGCAAAGTTAGCAATTCCTCGTGCAACTTGAGATAGAACATCTGGATGTCCACATCTCACCATTCCTAGCAAGGCCCTAATTCCACCTTCAGACCTCAGCTTCATTTGAAGCTTATCTGGAGACAATAAAGAAACAGATATATAAACAATTCAATGTTTAAAAGGAAATTGAATCATACAAGAAAGGATTAGACCAGCTTAACGATTGACTGAAACAACAATTTTTTCCTGAAGCTGAAATAATACAGCCACAAAAAACATTCATTATTACATATCTACATGCCATTTTATTAATATTTACAAATAAAAAACAAGATAAAAATAATATTTTGATCACATAATGGTGTCAAAATTCCCTCTTCATCTGCCGTAATTTGCACTACATGTATTCGTTGCATGTTCCCATCTTGACAAAGTACAATAAATTCTTAAGAACTCCTCTATTTCATTTGATAACCAAGCAAACAATCTCATAAGTCCGCTAATAATAGTAATGACGAAGAACAAAAGCAGAGATAACAGAGAGGATTATAGAAGAGAGAACATTATACCATTTCCACATAAATTAGCAAGAGCTCCCGCAACCATGCGTAGAGTCTGAGGATCCTCAGCATCAGCTGCTGTTATAGATAACAAACTGATTCCTCCTTGTGTCATTATAAGTTCCTGATTGGCTTCTGCTATGCAAAAGGGAACAATAATAACAACCAATATATTGAGATACGCTTAGATACTAAGCCTTAAGTGACAATCTCAAATAAAGAAGGAACACCAAGCATTCTCAAAGATAAGAAATATTAAATATTCCATTACCATTCATTGCAAGATTGGCAATTGCACCTGCTGCTACTCTGCGAACAGTTTCATCTTCGAAGCTTCTAAGAAGCATTAGCAAGGAAGAAAGGCCGCCCGCTTCAACAATCTTTTCCTGATTAGCTTCTGCTTGAAGCACAGTGGGCAGACATCGTTCTCACAAGTTAGTTGACAGTTTTGTCTTCAACATACTTCCCTTTTAACAAAATAAAGGAACTAAAAATATATTGAAGAAAAAAGGGGATGGCAAATTGGTTTGGTTAAAACAGGTGAAATGTTGCCTTTGCTTAACCGGAAAGCAATAATAGTACAGGACTACAAGCATTCCTGAAAAGTATCAAACCAAGTAATCCACTAGGAAACATTTTAATTCACAATCCTGAAAAAAGAGGATCACCCACCTTCGGCTGCTAGGTTGGCCACCACCTTTACAGCATGAATTCGTACATTGGCTTCTTCTGACTCGAGCAATGATAATATCTTTTGCAATCCAACTTTCATATTGATTCATAGAAAACTTATAAGAAACACACATTCTAAACATTGTTTAAACAATATTCACATAGTACAAGATTTACAACCTTGTTCAAAAAGTGTGGTAATTGGTGCCTTCAGTCCATTCTCAGAGTCTCTAAATTGAGAATGCCTATCCAGACCAGCAAAAGCATTTCCGCACACACCTCTCTCAAGACATCTTCGCATCTGTAATTATAAAAATCAAGGCAAGAGAGTTAAACTTTACATGTGTGTTGTGCTTAAGGACTAAGAGAGACACTATACTAGTGCTGAAATTTTAAAATAATATTTCGCCACTGTAGTCAACTCAAACCTCACAGTTTAGACTCAAATTATGTGAAAAATAATAATATCATCATAGCATTACCTTCAGTTATATAAACAAAGAGGTGCTTATTCAAGCATAAAGCGAGTGCTTAAGTCATAAGTTGAATACCTGATCAGCTTCAAAAGTCAATTGCAATAATTGGCTTCGTAGTATCACTAGTTCTTCTTCAAGTTTCTTTTTTTGATGAGTCTCATCCTCCAAGATTTTGTGAAGGTTTAAAATTTCTGTATCTCCGCATGACTAAAACACCAAAAAATCCCATATATATCACCATTTTCACATTTAGAAATCAAGAGAAGCCAAAAAACTTAATACATGCATGCTGTGTTGTTGAGAAGAAGAAACCATACCCCTGATTGTGTATATTGTCCTAGTCGACTCTTCAACTTGCCGAGCTCCTCTTCAGCTGCCTTTCTCATATGAATTTCATTTTGAAGCAACTTTCTGATCTCCACAACTTCCGCCCCAACAGAAACCCCAGACCCCTGCAAAATAGGAGAAATGATACAATGCAATCTGAACATGATTGGAACATTCAAGTCAATGGTCATATAGTATAATTATAACAGCTAAAGTATGTAGCACCAACAGAGTCACAGCAATTTAAAAACTAGATTAAAAAGGATTAAGAGACTTGATATTTGACAAATCTTCAAACATATTAACATGGAAGAGCACAAATTCAACATATTTAGCAGTGTCAGACAATATTTCTCTGTGAAGCTACTGCTTTGGACAATATTTCTCCCATATTTTAAAAGTAAAATATCTACAATAGAGTTTGAAGAATTATGCAAGAGTTTTACGTTGTTAATGCTCACATGTTTCCATCAAATGTGTCCCTGGCTTAACAAAATTTTGACAAAACTCCTTCAAGCAACAAGAAGAAAGCATAGGAAATGAATAGTGCATACCTCTCCAGGACATATATCATTGATGAAGCCATTACTTTCTTGCTTCTGCTGATTTAACATCTTTTCCTCCAGCTTCTTAACCGATTCCATATACTCCATCTGGCACTTTAGCTTCTCCTTCTATAAAAGACAATGTGAAGCTTTAAAGTTTGAGTGGCACGATACAAGACAAATTCATTAAAAGAAACAGAAAGGTTTCGTTTGAATCTCGAAAGTATCAGGCAAAATTATCCAAAAGGCTTCTCAATCCATTTTTAATAGTTATTATCATAATTATTTTCTTGTTTTGACTGTTCTTCCCGAGATCAAAGCAGAGGATAAACCTAGAATGACAAGAAAAGGTCCATTAAGAAGGGAAAAAAGGGCAAAATCCAAGTTTTTGTTATCATTCCTCGCCTATTACCATTTTGATACAAAAATAACAGAAAGACAGATGGGATTGAAATCAGTTAAACGTTGAAGCAGAGACAATGATCCTTTCATAGGCAATATATAAGCAAATGAACTGACCTCCAAGGCGTCCGCAACATTTCTTTCTACCTCAGCAATGCGATTTTGTGCTGCTAAATTTATTCTCTCAACTTCATCATCAAATGCTTTCTGTTGCCTTTCATTTTCTGCAATGAGCTTATCCAGCTGTACTTCAAGCCTCCTAGACAAACTTTTGTAATCAAACTCCTCCTTTATTTTCAACATATTCTCCACCTTCATAGCCTTTGATAGATGAAGAAAACAGCCATTAATAACTCATAAGGTGTTACAAATATTTCCACTTATACTTTACTAATGCTGGTTACCCAGTCACAACCAAATGACAAGACAGATAAAAAGAAAAACAAAATAAAGCCAATCAAAGAAAAGGGAAAAAGCAAGACCCATCAGCATTCTGTCATCAAATATTTGCCGTAAAGCATAACTATATACTAATAGAAAATATATAACTAGCTTGATTACATTATAAACACTCACCCTCTGTCCAAACAATATGGTACTGGCAGTCTCTCCTCGATGACGTGGAGAAGGACCAATGGTCACAATTAATGAGGTTCTTGCTGTTCCTGCAACACAATGACAGTTGTAAACTAGAATATTAAAAACAGACCTCATAATGACTGCAGCAATAGCTTCAATATCTTGAAAATGAAATGCTACAAGGACATAGAGAATAAAACAAAAACAGGTATCAGTGGTAGAAGCCTGAAACAAACTCTGAATTAAAAACCAAAATGTAGACCAAACCAGAAAATTTGCCCATTAACAATTCAACAGGAACTGTTTTGGATCGCATGGACCATCTCATGAACCATTTTATTCTGATCATGTGGAAGCCTGAGTGACTTGCAAATATGAAAGGCGTCTCACCTCCAAATGAATCTCTAAGCAACCTTGTAAGTTTTGAATCACGGAGAGGCACATGAGCACTATTCTCTGCCAGGGCATTTATGCACTTCCCTAAAGCACTAAGTGAGAGATTGATAGACTTAGCTTCCTCCAACATATGCCCCTCACTTCCTGCCAATATAAGAGGAGAGGTAAACTTAATGCATACTTTGCTCTGACTGCCAGTGCAGTGATGAAACTGAAGATATTAAAGAAAACGTCAACACTAAAATAATTTTACAAAAAAAAAAAAACCCAAGCACAAGTTGTAATATGCACCTGACTTGTGAACACGTTCTGAACCTGCCAAGTCAACTATAACTAGTTTGCTTTTCCGTACAAGCGGCTTTGAAGGTTTTACCAAGTGAGAGCCATGATTGATTTCACTTGAAAGATCTTCTTCTCTCCCTATGACTGATATCTTAACATGTATCTGTACAGAGTTATATATTACTTAAGAAGGACAGAAGACAATGTAACCACAACAGGAGGTTAACAAAGAAAATTGATACATAAGCACTAAGATATAAACAGAAGGAATGGAACAAAATAATTATCACCATCAGAATAGCATGACTGCGAGAAGATTCAGTGTTCAATTTTGTATTAGCAGCAATTCGATGAGCTTCCCCCAATCTCAGCAACTCCATAAAACTTTGTTGGTCCCTGATCTCAACAAGAGTTGCCCCAGGTAGTGAAACATCGCCGGTTTTTGGATCTTCCACAATGGAAATATTATCATTTGCGGGATCAAGAAGATCCTGGATGGTCTCCATATAAAGCTACATATATTTTTTGAAAAGAAAACTATTAAAAAACTATGAACCATATAAACCAGGTGACTATACATAAATTTTTGAAATGGTCAAAACACACAAAATAGAATGAATAATTCAAAATTGATAAACTAGTACTTGAACACGACAAAAATAAAAAATGATTCTATGAGGTTCAAATTCAACAGCCAACTAAAATGGTGCATTTACATGAGAAGAGCCTAGCAACCTGCAAATATGAGACCCAGATAGAATCGGTCTCCAGAGAAACATCAGCTAAAATATCCTCCATTGACCGGACCATGATTCCACGAGAAGAGGCGTCTTCATCCCCCAATCTTCCAAGTGTAAAAGTTTTCCCTGTGCCAGTCTGACCATAAGCCATGACAGTCCCATTGTAACCATCCAGCACACTCTACAAAATTAAAAGGCATAAATCAATGATTGTGTGTAAGGCATGTCACACCATACTTCAGAATATGGCATGATTTTAAAGCTGGAAAAAAATAAAGTAGGCGGTCGTTGGCAAAATGGTAATGAGAATGACAGAAGATAACATTAACATGACCGAGTGATAAAAACAACTCCTGCAAATGCAGGATTTAGCTGTTTCTGGAAAGAAATAAGAAAGTTAATAAAGCATAAATAGCTCAAGAGAGAAATGCTGTTAAATATTAAGAAATTGATGAAACATAACAGACCTCCACAACTGGCTTGGCAACAACTTCATAGGCACGCTTCTGTGATGCAAATTCTGTAAGAACCTCATCGAATTCATAAGTGTCTGAGTCCCAATTGTTCTTTCGAAGTTTCAACCTCTTGAGCTGAGGTAGAGCAAAAACCCAAAATGATTAATGGCAGCATAACCAAGCTATAACCTAGCACAGAACTCAAAACACCATCTATAAGAAACAAAGTGCAATTTTAAGAATTACAAAGTCTGAGTGACTAAAATGAGGATGAGACCACCTCTGGTTGCAACTCGACACAATCAGCAAAATCTGCATCTGCTACAAGCTCTTCAGCATTTCGAGGTCGCAATCTTACAGCCACTCTAACCCGACCAGGTACTGTCAGAACCACAAAAACAGCAGTCTCAGAGCTTAAATACTATTGATAGACATGTATATTATAACTAAATCAATCAACCAAATGAACACATCGCTATCTTTTTCTTTTTATAAAAAATAACCAAGGAGTCATCCAACTTCAAAGCAAATCAAAGCAAACCAAAATAGAAGAACAGAGTCAACACACTGTGCCTGTGAAAATAGCATATATGACTAGAACTAACAAAATAAGCTTTAAGTATTGCATTATTAACTCAATTGATGATAACAACTAAATGTCGAACACGCTAAGATTTTTGAATCGTTATCAATATAAAGTCTAAAAGCAAAACAAAATATATTTAGATGTGTGACTTGCTTTCAGAAAGTGGAATGAGACTCACCTCCGTCATTTCCGGCAGCGGCGCCGAAAGATGCAGGATTGCTACGGCGAATGCCGGATCCTGGCGAAAGATGAAGCCTAGATTTGAAAGAGGATGATTTGATATTTGAAGGAGTAGCAGAGATTGGCTTGGCCGTTCCTTTTTGTACAGTACCATTTCTATATGCACTCGAAGACATCGCTTCACAAATAAACTTACTTTCAATTTCTTGTTTCAAAGTATTTTCGCCATTCAAGGAAACAACACAGAAGAGATACAAGGAATGCAAGATTTGGGAGCTCTCGTTGGATTCGAAGTTCAAACAAAGCGATTATGGAGGAAGGGACCCACAGTGTTGGAGGATTTGGGAAGAGACAGATACGGTCGCAGGTTAGTGGGACCCAAATGACTGACTGTAAAATTACTAAAATATTCGCCTCTCTTGTCGTTATTTATTTTTTTCCAGAAACTACTGTCACTGGCTTATGCCTATATCGGGGCCGGTCTCCTGCTAGTGTCGTGGGCCTCTTAAATTGCGCCGATCTTTTGTGTTTGTAGTGCGCTAGTGTGGCGTGCTAGAATGAAATGACGAAATAGTCCCAATTCCTCCGCGCACGATTGAGACCGTTACAAAACACCAACTTCGTAGTTCCCGGTAGCGAGACATGGAAGACGAATCACGATTTATTGCTCCGTTTCTCTTGCTTGAAGCATCAAACGCGCGAATTACACTTGTAATTTCAGATATTAATCTAAATTAATTTAAATAATTAAAAAAGAAACTTTGACAGTAAAATTGGTTGACAGCCGAAAACTGCATTCGATGTTAGAGAGGGAGGGAACCATTAGAAGCCAAGCAGTACATAATGTGGTCTGCATCCGGCTTCTTGTTCAGAATAAACTGATAAGGCCAACAGGCCTGGAATAAATTGGGCTGAACTAGTGAAGCCCATATGACCACACAACGGGTTATTACGAATTGGAGGCCTTGTCGTTTTTTGTAACGGTGGGGTCTCTTATGTTATCACAGTCATCTTCGTTCATGCCCAAGGTAAGTCACTTCAAATGGAAATACACATGCAGGCAAGAATGTATATAGATTGTATGTATTTGCTTATAGTTTATACGAAAGATCGTGGACATATGTTCATTCTCTGAATTGAGATAACCCCGATGGCTAGCATATGATTAATTAATATCAGTTCAGTAATCAATATTTGTAAATAAAATTCCAGAGGACAACTTCTACCCACTGTAGAATGAACTGTATAGAACAAGATAAGACCATTTAAGATTACATACACAGTGATTCCATTCTATATATCATATTATATTCCTATTTCCATGTGAAGACGTAATTAAGATTTAATAACTTCAATTATTCCCACCCCAAATTTATTGAATATATAATTATGAGCTATAGCTAGTTATCTAGGAAAATCAAAGAAGATATATAGTCCCCGTGCAGTGATGTCAATTAGTATTCACTCATCTTCATTATGAGACGAGTGATTATGGGAATTGCAAGGGAACTTCTTCCGTAGCTGAGCTAACAAAGCTTGATTCTCTTGGCGTAGAAGAAGAGCTTTTCTTCTCAGCTTTTCGTTCTCTTTTATGATGATTTGGTTCTCCCTATACAGCCTCAGGTTCTTTAACTCCATCTTTGCCCTTGAATATTCCTTCTCCTCTCTTTTTTCTTCTTTTGATGATCTTCTCCTCCTGTTAAGTTCCATGTGTATTATTAACTTCCCGTAGACTCATACATAATATCATGGATATAGAGAGAACTAGACAAAAGGGTTCTGGAAAAACCAACCTGTTCAGGCGGCGAACCCGTAGGTTCTGTCGTTTCAATGGCCGTCTAAGTCGAAAAGCATGGTAAAAGCTGCCGCGTGGAATCAAGCCTGCAGAGTCCATGCACATTTCTGTTTCCTCTAAAACGTATAAATAGCTTCTTATTGTAAGAGAGGATGTTTTTTCTTTTTCTTTTTATTCTGCGGTAAGAAGTCAGCACCAAGGAAAATAAGAGGGAAAAGAGAGCTATGGAAGAATGGTTTCTCGGGTTTCAGATAAGAGAGACAGATCGATGGGAAAATAGTATGAAAAATGTGAGATATATAGCGGGGAGACGAAAGTGATATGATCAAAGGGAAAGAGAGAGAATAAGAGATCAGTGAGAGAGTCTTTTTCACGGTAATGATGGCACTAGAACTCATTATTACAAAAGTGCAGCAAAGCAATGAGAAATACAGAAACAATTAACATGACCAAGGGAAAAGGTAGTTCTCTCTCTCTCTCTCTCTCTCTCTCTCTTTGTAATTACTTTTCTTCGGCTGGCTTGGCCTTTGGCATGGGCACACAGAAAATGATTTATCGTAGTTCATCCTTTGAATTCAATTCTCCCTCAGTTTCAACATCTTTTAGCTCTCTCTGTTAGCTCATGAAATCCAAAATGGAACATCGCATGTGCAAGTTCTATTTGTTCCAAGAGTTCACAAAATAATAAAAGGCAATTACATCCTTTTACTCCTTATTGATCAACTTTTCATAAAGAATATATAAACTTAAGATTAAATGCAACAAGTATGTCTTCTATAATTAACCTAAACAAGACCTCTCGTGATTTCATAGCACTGTATAAACATACAAACCTCCATTTGGGATTGTAGTGGCAGATACATTTGACAAGAACGAATAGCCACCAAAAAGTCAAAGTTCGAGACTCATCCACGCATAAACTAATGGACCAACTAAGTCAAATTCCTCAATTGCATGCCTTTATTTGAATATACCAACCTTGAGCATCATTAGACCCAACGATGAAAAGGTATGCTTTTGTAGTTAAAATAGACAAGAGATTATGCTCATAACTCGACCGATCACTTGATAAAGTTAAATCAATGGCGTACGGTCAAAAGCCTTATCCTTTGAGAAAAGAAAGTCACGCATACACACGGTGTGTGTTAGAAGGATGTGTTTCAAAACCAAGCACAACCTTTTTCTAACTGGTCTGCTTTTTCAAGAAAGTGCTCACGTCTTTGGCCGTCCAAGTTCAAACAGTGTAAGCGCGAAACTTGTACTTGCTTCTTCCCCTAATTATGCTTAATCATTTGCATTTATGTGAAGGCATTCACAAATATAAGTATTTTATTGTTAAGTTGCTGACAAGATTGCCATACTCAAAACCAATATGCGGATCACAAAGTGCGGGGGAGGATCTATCAATAGATCTGCCCACTTAGCACTTATTTTGGGTAATTTCCCACTCATTAAGTCAAATTGAAAATCACAAAAGAGCAATGAAGTCACATGGGATTTCACGTGCAAAGCACATGCTGGGTTAAAAGTTGGGCAGATGGAGAAGCAACGGCCAAGATAAAATGAGTGGAAAATTGGAAGAGAATGGGGAATGTGGGTTATGTTATGGTTTTGTCCACATTGTACGAGTAATTGAGTAGATCGGTATAGCAATAGCCATCGATGCATGCTCATTTATTTGGAAAATGAAGCCCCAATTTGGCCTCATCTTCCTTTCTTCTCCGCCATCATCATTTGTTCTTATCACATTAATGATGACGCTGTTTTATCTCAGCCACTTCTCATGGTCCCTCAATTGGCCAGTTGGACATTACCCTTACTTCCCTTCCCTTCCTTCCCTTCTCATGATGAACGTTTGAAACACAAATGGTGGTTGAGGCCGGGCATTTGATGGCATTTGATGGATGAGATGAAGGATCACTAGCCTACTTTCTGGCATTCACTCATTTCATCTTGCATTACTAGACTACCACCTAAGCTAAGTACTTGGGTTATATGGCTTAGGGCGTCAAAGTGAAGTGGAGATAGTCAACCGAGAGATGAATTCTCATTTTTATTTTAAAAAACGACCTCATTGCCCCTATTTGTTTAGTACTGTCTTTCATATTCGTCGTTTAAAACCACCACTGAATACTGCTGCTGCTGCTGCTGCTGCTGCTGCTGCTGCTGATGATAAGGATGAGCGATGACTGTTATAGCATCCCTCTCCCTCGCCATCAACAACGTGGTCTAATCCCATCAGCGACTCTCTATCTGAATTCAAAGGTAGAAATACAACACGCAGATCCCTTAGACTCTCAATTACATTTTATATTTTCATTTTGGGCAGATTAATCTCCTCTTTCTTCCTTCTATTCAATGATCGCTATCATCACACCTAACAATTTTAGAGTTACGAAAGGGGTGACATCATGCATAGGAAAATTAGATTCGTTCCACCAATAGTTTCAATATATTACAAGATTTTTTGAGTTCATATTTTTTGACATTTAAGAATAATGATAAGCTTGAGGTAAAAATAGAATTGCCTACTATGAAGAGATTTGACCCAAAATATTGAGAGACAGAGATAGAGAGAAACACAGCCATCCCTTCGGCATACGTTCCCATGGGACTTATTGTGTTATGAACCAAGAGGCCGGAGACATTGTAAGCACCACCTTGACGCCAACATGTCTGCTGATTGTTTCATCATTTTTCAGACTTGCATAGCATGGCGTAGTAGCTATCAATTGTCTTTGTGAAGACATTCAAGAACAGCCATACACCCGGGTTAATTTAATTGTTGCACACAGCAAATAATAATACAGAAAAAGAAACGGAAATTATGAACAAATCAAGTCTCGCATAAAGAAAAAAGGAAGTTGATTGGCATCTAGTATTTACAACATGCCTGGCTATCATATAGAATCTTCCTGGGTAGCTTCATCATCTTCATCCATTTTATCATCTTTGTTTTGATTCTCATCAGCTTCATCACTACCCTCAATACCGGCATTCCCACGTTTACCACCTACTCCATCATCATCACTGTCTGCACAGTCTTCAGTATCGGAGCTGGAAATGGAACCCTGTTTTCCATCCCCACACTGCTCAAAGTCATCATCCATCACGCCAGGACACTGCTCGTTCAAATCAGGAGCTACGATCAAGGCCCGAGGTCCATGGCTCCATTTAGTGGGAGCAGCTTTTGAAGATGGCATACTTTGACTCTCAGCCACCGGTGCACTGGAATCTTGTAGACCCATGGTACCTTCCTCATCATTATCTCTGCTTCTAGGAGATTCATTCTCTCCGTGAACTGAAGGAGCAGTACTGCAAGCCCAGCTCCCAGCAACTTCAGAAGCTAGAAGGTCTGCTGTCCTGATTGTATCTCCAGTTTCTATATCCTCAATGGCTTTTTGACTCTCAAGAGGAGCATGTAAGTGGAAGCGGTTGACAGTTTCCTGACAAATCCGCTCACCACTTTCATGTCCTTCATCCTCAAGTTGCATTGTGTCCCCTGCCAAAGTTCCAGATTTGTTCAAATCAGTATTTCTGTCACTGTCGATTCCAGGGCTTCCAGTTTCAAGAACTTGCTCAGTTCCAATGGGGTCTCCCTCCAACACAGGTGCCGTGCCAACACCAACAATGTCAGAACCAAAGCCACCTTTCCAAGTACAGTCAGCACTTGTCAATTCTGCTTCTTGGGTATTTCCGCCTTCTTCCTGGCTTCTGATATCACAATCATGCTTCTCAGTAGTGCTTGCTTCATCACTAGAAGTAACAATTTGAATTCTACCAAACCTTTGCGCAGAATTAGCAGAGCTAGCCTTCCCAGCACTGTTGCTGTGATAACCATTCGTTTGTTTTTCTCCAATTATATTTCCATTGTTGTCACCGTTAGTCAAATTGAGGTCAATATCAATTGATGTATTCTCATAATTTTCCTCATCTTCTAGAGTCTTCTGCATTGACTTTAGTTGTTCCTGCTGCTTTGCAAACAGTACTGAAATCTCCTCAGTTGTGGAATAAAATGCCCGTAACTGTGTTTCCCTGGATGCGGTCCAAATGTTCAAAAGGATTAAACCACCACCATTGCCACTATAGCAAATTTAGGTAAATTCATATATGAAATCCAAAGTCCCCCAAAGGCAATGAAATGCATAAAATGACCACCGAATGCATGACCTACATTACTAGAGGTAAACCAACAAAAAAAAAAAAAACCTTCTAAATCAGGTTTTAATTAACTAAACTGACAAGTTCTTTTCCCTTGAATAAAGGGGGCTTAAAAGAAAAAGAAACCTTAAAAGGCTAATTCCATCAATAAAAAACAATAGCATTTGTTTAAACCGACAGTGGCCTCACACGTACAGGTAAATACAATGCAGAAAAGTTGAAAATATAGACAGAATAAGCAGAAATTGTCGCAATCATTGCAGCTGATGAAGAATTTTCCATGTAAATCACAAATTCAGAAATTCAGCATGTGTTAAATATCCATGTAGAATGAGGATGCTGCTCTTAACAGCAAGTCTTGATAAAATTTTTGACATGACAAAATTAAACGTGGATATAGGGAAGGCAACCTAGTAACAAAAGAAAACTTTATGCTCTCAATCACTACTAAAATATATTTCGTGTAAGTACAATTGGAAGAACTCAGAAAGTCAATGAAATTCAAGGAATAATTTGCACTTCTACAACAAATCATCATCACAGAATCATCCAGTGAATGCGAGGAATTGGCAATTTATCACACTGACACTTGCAAGCATGAATATGAAGGATTATAAGAAATTTAGCTTTATAGAGAAGGAAGATGAAAACAACAATTTGAGAATCATCCTTTATCGCTAATTTACTAAAATTCAACCGATATGAGTAGAGAATACACTTACACCAAATATCACATTACACCAATGGACTCAATATCCTTACCGAAGCATAATTCTTTCCCTGGCAGCTTTTAGTCTCCGTCTCTCGAAATCAAGATCACGCATCGCAGCATTTATCTCCAGTTCCAGGGCAGAAACTTTAGCCCAAGCTTCTTCTCGGGCTGCCTGCTACCAACAGCAAAAGAAACCTCAGCTTAAAAATACAACTTCAATTAAGTGCCAGCAATAGAATTTAGTATCGCCAGATGATCTTAAAATAAAGATTCACAAGAAAATAGATCTGCACCTTAAGCATTTATTATAAATGAGTTAATAAATAAAAATGAAACATTCCAGTGATTGCAACATATCTGGTCAAACACACACCGTGCATGCAAATTATATGTACTCATTTAAGGCAATCTGACTTTACACATTGATGTTAAATTGCATATAATATTGTGAAAAAACTAGAAAGATTTGCATATATACCTTTTCAATCTCAAGCTCTTTCCTCAACTTTCTAATTTCATGCTCAAGTTCTTCGGCTCTCTGCTCCATTATAGACAGTAAATAAGAAGAGTAGGGGACATAATTTCCTCGCATAAGGGTACAAACAAATTGGCTATAGCAATATATACTCAAATATATCTAAGTTAGCACTAAGACAAATAATTACCCTTTTCGCACTTGTTGAGGCCAGCTGTTCTTCACAAACTTGAGTTTCCAGCAGGCGAACTTTATTATCGGATATGACCAACTTTGCCCTAGTCTCATCCTATGAAATAGAACAAAAGTGAGACACAAACCTTTGGTGTTTGGATAAAGAACAAGTATAAAGAATTTGAACTCATAAATTAGATGGTGATGAGAATAATACCAATTTGAGCTTCAAACTTTCCACTTGTGAAGAGCTTTGTTTCTCCACCATCTGATTTTGAATGCACGATATTTCATATTTTGCTGAAACTCTGCTAAAATAAATCATGAATACGAAAAATGCATGCACCTTCAAGAATTAGAATCTTTCTTACCTGAAGCTTGTTAATTACTTCTTGCTGCTCTATTTCTTGTCTTGAAGCAGCATCTGAGAGTCGTTTTAATTCCTCTTGAGCTTCCAATTGGGCTCTCTGCACTGTTGCTTTCAGATCTACTTCAGCCTTCTCTCGTTCTACTCTTCTCAGTTCTCGCTCTTGTTCTAATTGTTCCTTGAGTTCGGCTATAGATACCTTCTGACTAAAAGCATGAAAATCAACTATTACTAGTTTTCTCATATGTTTGGACATTGCGAAGGCACATTATCTCCCACTCCCAAAGTTAAGACTTTAGCAGAACTAATTAAAAGTGGGGAAAAGCAAAGAACATACTGAACACGGGTGTACCACTAGAAGCATTACACCATGGAACTGGAAGTAATCAAAACAACCTTAAATACACTGACAGAGGCAGAGATCTGATAAATAAGGAAAGAAAATTGCAGGCAATCCAATTGGCTAATGCATTGATCAAAGAAAGTTATACTAGGCATAAAAAAATAGTCTTTGCCATAGCCCATGGGCTATCCACCTATACAGAAATGTCGCAATTCATTACTAAGAATGAGTCATCTTCTGTCTTTATGCATCTGATTAAGAGTTGTCTTGTGCTCTGATAAAGAGCACTTTAAAAGAACCAACAAACTTTAGCATTGAACTACTTGTAAATGACTACACATCATCTTCTAGAAATACTGTAGAAAACTTTTTGTAACTTATAAAATGTTTCTATGTTCTTTCTTTGCTGATGGAACTATATAACAAAGAGCAATTTTCAAACCTAATATTCAGGAAATAAATAAAAACGAGTGAAACAAGTAAGTGTTTGATCAAAATTTCCACTTCAATTATAATCAAAGTATTTACTAGGAGCATATCAATAATCAACATACATTGTTTACCTCTTCATTATTTCATTAGCTTCTGTACACGACTGCATGGAAGCACTAAGTCTCTCATTAACGTCTTCTATAGCATGTTTTTGTTCAGCTGATATTCTACTAATCTCCGCCAGCTCCTTCTGTTTAGCATCTAACATGTCACGCAATGCTTTGAGTTGATCAAGGTATGATTTTGTAACTGACTCTTTCATCTCTTTCATTTCCTGCAGATGAATGAGCATTATAAGTTAAGGCTGAAATCAAAGAATGAGTCGTTGGTTCATAGTCATCATTTAATTGCTGAAAACAAAAGATAATTCAATTCACCACAAAACAAGGGTACTTCACATCTTGCTATCACAACATGTATTGCTGGAATTTTGAACAACAATATACTTGAAGAACCACATCAAATCAGCAAAAATAAATAAACAAATTGTAAAGGATGATCATAGTTGGATGTTCTTCATACACTCTTCGTAATAAAATTTTTCTCATTCTTAAACTTGATTAATTTTGTACCTAACTGATGCTTAATACCAGTATAGGGAAATGGCAGAATGAAAGCAAGGAACTATCTTAAGTCACCTCAGACTAATACTCCTTGCATTGTTTTATATCCAGACTTCTACTTAACCCTTTGAAAACAATTACATCCAAACAAATTACAGAATGAAATTTATCTTCCACCATTTCTTTGATCCATCAAAGTTCAGAACTTTCTTAGATTTCTCAAACAGTAACCACCAAGAGTTGGAAGACTGAACTCAGATTCATATATAATCGTGAGAGAGGAAAATTGACATCATAATTCACTAGATGATTACTTTTTCATGACGCTCAACAATTGTACGATTCTCATTTTGCAATTTATTGATTTCAAGGACCTGACTTTCCAATTGCTTCCTCAATTCCTGCACATGACAATGTTTGCATTGTGTAAATTGCCAGAAAGACTACTGGATATTCTTTGATGTCATCAATCACTACAGTCAGGAATTAAGAATAATATACCGTGTTCGACCGTTGAAGACTTCGAAAATCATCAAGAGACAGAGGACCATCAGGAGAACAAATGCCAATACCTTTAAGTCTCTTGTTTTCAGGAACATACTCCTCTGCACAGAATACAAACAAAAGGTTCATAATGCATCGATATGTCTGAATAATGGAAGAAAGGAGAAATATCTAATCCCTAACATGACCTGCTCTTTATTTTACTTTGAACAAAAAAGGATACCTACCGACAACAACATCTAATCATTCAAATTCATGTCACTTGGTTGAGTGAAGCAAATTCAGAGTGGCAACTATAGCTGTAGAAAAGAAAAATAAAATGTAAGTTATGACTGATGAATGTACCTGCTTTTCTTTTTGCAGCAGCACCTTCTCTCGATGGAGAGAACCTGAGAACTTCCCGGTATACAAATGCAAATGCAAGTTCTGTTAGAAGTAATGGAAAAATATTAATGTTCCATATTTGTCCAAATCTAAGTCTAATCACGATATTCTTTACAACACTTCAGAAAAAGTCACAAACATAAGTCATAAATAACTTCAAATTTCTCCTTGAATCAACCTCTCCCTGGAAAAGCTTTTCAAGCTAGAGACTATAATAAGTTGGGAGAAGCTAGCTGATTCAGAATTACTATATCACTATGATTCCCAGATCCAAAACAAAAGCATCGTTTAGACATAATTTGCATTTGTTGAAAACAAAATTATTTATTAAAAAAATACTGTACAACTGCAAGGAAGTGTAATGAGTAATTAGTAAGATAGAGATCCATAAACAGAGTTCCTTCAAAACGACAGTCTAGAAGAATGATTTTCACTGCATTGAGTTCTATTAGAAGAGAGAGAATGAATATCCCTTTTTTTAATTTAAAAAAAAAGGAAATAACTTAATTAATAAAGATTTATGATGTTAAAAACTAATATTACCATGCTGAGGAGGAGCAGCAAATGATATAATATCTCCATGATGGACTTTGACTTCAGAGATATTTTTCTTTAACCTCTCCCAGTTGAGATAAGTCCCATTTGTGCTGCAACAGTCAAAAACAATCAGAACACATTTGTTAAAGAAAAGAACTATCAAGCTTTCTGAGCAATAAACAACCTCATATCTTTCAAGAACACAGAAGTGCAACAGTCAGGAGAATTCCCTACATCTACACCAGTAAACTTCTTCCTATATATTTTGCAATGGTTTGCACTGACAGCATTTGATTCTATCTGGAAACGTGCATCCTCCACCAATCGGCCAATGCAATGTTCATCCGCAGTCAAAATCATATTTATGCCCTGGCTCATGATCATATCATCAGTTCCAACTCACTAAATAAGCATAGATACTACGAGAAGAAGCAATAGATTAGTTGGAATGTCAATTAGCAGATCAGATATAACGTGCCATTATACTAGAATTCCAACACATATAAAAAAATTCATCAACCACAGTCACTTGAAAGAGACAACATGCAATGATTAAAACAGAACTGACAAAACTAACGTGACCAAAATGACATTTCGAGAATTTTCTTCCATGGTTTCATCCAAACGCAGTCTAGCTGGAACGGCATTAAAGAGCTTAAATCAGCCCAAAAATGGTGATCTCTCAAAAGCTTTTTATGCATAAAAGATCATATCTCCACTACTAAAATTCAGACTACAAAACTAGCTATTGATCTCAAATTATTGAAAAAAATAAGAATTAACAACTAAATCACTGAGAAATTTCATTAATGTAACACTGGGGTTTGAGCAGAATACAAAGAAGAAAATTGCCTAAAATTCTGAGGCACTTGTAAAACTACAATACTGCTGATGATGTAATCAAAACGGCTAGACCAACAAACATGAACCCAAAAATCATAAAATCAGTTTCTTGAAGTGAATGGACCCGTAAACACTTACTTGCTGGCGTTTACGTGCATTATTAGAAATAGCGGTAAGTACACCCCAGACATTGGGGTCATAGTTTTGAAGAGGTTGAGCAGCATAATTTGCAGCCACCGAGATGAGGAAATCTTTTGGAGCGAGCGGCTTCTTTGGAGACGTGTCATTCGGGTTTTGTTGAGGGTGTGACGAACTCGTCTGAGATACATTCTCTATGGGGCTCGGACTTGGACACGGTTTCGGAAATGTTAGGGTTTCTTGGTTGTCTTCTTTGTTACCCATTGAAGGATGAGAACAGAAACTGCTAATGGCGGGGAATTTGTTACCCTAACTACGACTACTCTATTTATATGCCCCCAAAGCTTGTCATGTACACTTTGCTGAATAAGAATAAGAATTGCCAAGATACTGTTGTTGTTAAAGCGCCGGTCAGTGGCATTTCAATTTTGCCATGTCAATATGTACGTCGGTAAGCAACTTTCAAAAACGCACCCTCTGTTTTTTGAGAATAAAAATCAATTTAAATTAAAAATAAATCTTAAAAAAACCAACAACAGTAGCAAAGCAAAACAGAAAAACCAAAGGCAGAGCCCAGTACACCATAGAAGAGAAACTCAATTTTCTTTCGATTTTTCTTAAATTACCGCACAGATATTTCAATGAATTAAGAGCTTCTTCTCCATGGAAATAAACTGTAAAGCTATTAAAAACAGTTTTATAGCACCAATATAGGCTTCTGCAAGAGATCATCTCATTAGCACATTATTTCAGCATTTTGCACACAAATGGAAACAAAATTATGATAATCGGCATTTCTCATCATAATTGTACAGAAGCTGAAATTTTCAAGGTTACATTCCCGAACTTATCAAGATGCAGCTACATACAATTCTGCAGTTTCTTCTTAAAAGGCCATTGTTGTGGCTGATAAAAAACTTGTAAACAATCGACAATGTGGTTAATCATAAAACAGTGTTACACTTTGAGGCCAGACATCAATGCTATACAACCAGAAATGTCCAGATAAAGCTAGGCAGCAAGGGGGTTGGCATGTATGGTAATGCGATTGATCCTTATCTCTGCAAGTGGTCGATCACCTGATCCTGTTTGAGTCTGCAAAAACTCAAAAAAAAAATAATCAATAATGTCAATTCTAATTTGGGAAATATTAATAACCAACAAAAACATGCATCAATCAAGCAAAATGTGTTGACAAGCGGCATCAAGAGGACAGCACAACAACCATAAGGTCACGTAATGGTCATAAGTGAGAAATTGTCAATGCCTATGGAAGTATTGTACAACTGAATCGCATATATTACTAGTAGTGCACCGTAGTTCCTATCTCTTGATAGCACAAAATACCTTTTCCATCAGGTCAAGGACTTCAAACCCATGAATCACTCTACCAAACACTGTGTACAATCCATTAAGATGAGGCTGCTTCGCATAAGTTATAAAGAATTGGCTCCCATTAGTATTAGGCCCACTGTTGGCCATTGCCAGTATACCTCTTGCATTATGCTGGAAAAAGAAAAGAGAAATGAGAAAGTTGAGCAAATTAATGGTAATATGATTAGCCTGAAATAATGCTAGTCATCACCACTTACGGCATAAATGCAATGATGCAGTATTCTAGTTTCTAGATATCATGAAACTGCAGCATATAAACCAAGCTTTGCAAACATGCCAAGGCTCATAAAAATTTGGAAGCTAGTAGTCTTGAAAGCATGATAACGATATCATGATAAAACCGGGTATGCCAATTAGGACATTTTTAGCATTCAGTCTATAAAGAAGAGAGAACAGGAAGGGAAGAGGATGAAAATGAAATATCCAACACTAAAGCTATAAGTTTGACAATCAACAACTAGAGCAACTGGGAAGAAATGATCTTTCCCTCGAGACTTCGAATAAATTTGACAGTATGCAGAGCACCCAAGCTTATTCTAATAGTGGAAAGACAGGCAGACTCTCCCTTTGGCCAGAGAATGCAGAAACATAGACATGGCATGGGCGACTATATTTGTTGAGAATTCAAGATCAGCCAAAGAGGTCAAAACAATAGCAATATTTTTATAGTCCAAGCAATTGTTTATACCTTGAGAGACTCTCTTATCTCATCATTGAACTTCTTGCCCCATATGCTGGTCCCACCTTTGCCAGTGCCAGTAGGGTCTCCACCTTGAATCATGAAACCTTTAATATTCCGGTGAAATATGGTTCCATCATAGTAACCACTCGCACATAATGCCAAAAAATTCTGTAAAAGGTTACAACACAAAAACAATAACAAGCATATTACTTGCTAAAACAAGAGTTGGTGGCACAACATTTTCATGCTGAATGTGTCACACTTAAATGTTTCAAAAGCACAATACCCCAGTTGAAGCTACGAGATATACTGTTCAGCAAAGAAAAATTATAATGAAAGCAAAAGCCAAATACAACTTAATACCAACTTGTGGACTATTTACTACTTGACAGGCGAAAGAGATTTAATCTTCAAATAAATTACAAAAGATTCAGATTGTATTAACATTGTTCAACAGTGTTTCCATCATCAATATCACCCACAACCACAAAGAGCCTTCATCACACATCTGATACAAAATTGAAATTGTCTGATTTGCAAGACATTATGACTAAATGGGTCTACATTATTTCCTAGAGGTTTGTCTAATCACAACCAGTCATTTAAACCCTAATTATTGAGTTATGAAACTTGTATAACAAATGCTCAGTAACACAGATTGAAATTAGGGTTTAAGCGGATTCAAAAGAATAAGAGCAATTATTATGATTCCTTTCCCGAACTATCTTCCGGTTCTCCCATTCAAACAAAATGAAAATAGAGCGAAAGACACTGACCTCGGCCGTCTTGGGGACCTCGTCACAAGCAATCTCGCACTTAATGTCGCCGAGATTAGTGTGTAGTGTTACCGACTGAAAAACGAAAAGTTCGGTCAATCGAAGTTATTTGCTTCATATAAAGAGCAACTAACGGTTTTTGATGACATCATATAGAAAACTCACCATTTGCGCCTCGTCTCTGCTCAAAATTTGCAAATTCTAGAACCGGGAACCGCTTTTATATACCTCTATTCTTAAGTCAGTGAACGCTACCGTTACTGTGTAAGGTCCGTTGGTTCTCGTTTCTAACGCAAATCACCATTACTATTAACTATTCGGCTAAATTGTAATAAAAAAAATCGTAAATTAAGAATTTAAGATATAGAATAAGAAAATTTTTAAAAAATTTTAAAATAGATAATAAGAAAAATTAAGAATTATAACAAAATGGTAATGTGTAGGGCCCGTGACAAGCTGCTCTTTTTTGCCCTTTCAGCAGCCTGCGGCCCTATTCGGGTTCACCTGGTTGGGAAAAAAAAAAAAGTACAGTTGATCAAGTGATGACCAAGTTAAGTGGAATACAAAGAGAGGAGATCCGAGAACAAAACCATCAATATTTGCAATATGTCAAATGAAAGAGCAACACAGTAAATTTTAAACCAATATGCTGCTGGAAAATCTGAAGATCATATGAAACAATGTCCATCATAGAATCATTTGTTTACAAATTGAAATCCAACCTGTTTTTGAGAGATGTGGGATACACGAAGTTGAGACATTCCCTTTACAACCGAGGATGGTGTGGATCGGTTATCTGCAACTGCTACCGCATTCTCAGAAGCAGCATGGGCCTCTGCAGTCGGATAACAAGTTGAAATCAAAATACAGAGGTAAAGAGAACAATAACGGGAAAAAGAAGGCATGCTAGCACAATGAAGAGACACGAGACCAAACGGTTGATACAATAATGGTAGTTTTCGATTTTTTGAAACCAAGAAGGTTATGCACAAGGATAACTTATGGCACAAATTCTTCGGCAATAGTTTCTCAGAAGGGCCCTATCTTTCCTCCCAGTCCCCTTTCTTTCTTGAACCTCCCCTACCTTTTTCCTCCAAAAACAAATTTTTAGAATTAAAAAGGGAAAAAAGAACATAACATCGACATCTTCACCTCATCTGTTAACGCCCCATTATGCATCAAGTGTAGAATTCCACTCCATAGAAGAAGCATAAAGGGGTGACATATTTTCATCAGCATCTCTTTAAGAAATATCGGACCACGACTGAAGGATTACCTGCACCTACTTTTCTATTGCTTTGCACAATTTCTTCAATTCTTTTGCTCTTGCTTTTCGCTTGGGATCTTTCTCTGCCTGAACGTCCAGAAAGTAAAGTAAATCATCAGTTAATGCACTTGGAACTTTGGCAGCATGTCAATCCCATTTATCAAGGTTTTCAGCCATGAATCGTCTAAAGTATTCCTAACTTCCTTCTCATTGGCCAGCATATATGGAGTGCAACCCTTTCATCCTTTGTGCAAGGGTCGAGACCCTGTTCCAGGAGTTTCAAAACATTCTGAGAATTGCCAGACTCTGCCGCTTCCTGGAGGGCTGTTGTTATGCCAATAACTTCAATTTCACTCTCACTCAACAAACACTGTTCAGAAGATTTTTTTGCAACTTGAAGAGGCTTCAGAAGTTTCCTTCAAGTGCAAGTTGTCAACCAAGTCTTCCTTGCTAGAGCTTGGGCCGCCATTGCCAATGGAATTTGCACTCGAGTCATCATAAGTTCATAGTGAAGTGTCCTTCTCATCCACTTCGTAGCTAGCTTGTACCATTTGCCTGTATACATGCTGGGTTTCGTTTGAGTGTGGGCCTAAGAACAGCCAATGGAATACGTCGAACGGCACAACGCTGACGACTGAAACACGGTTTATCCCATTGGAAAGCAGCCGACGATTGGTTGAAGGAGCATGTATAAATGAATACACAAACGGAAGCATCAAAATAAGGCTTCCAAGAAACAAAAAGTTCTTGTATTTCCTACAATATTTAGGCGACAATAATTAGTCAACTTCACATACGGCTTCATTTGGCTACAGCAAAAGATTATATATTAGGTGATAAACAAAGGCAAACGAAGGAGCAGTTGATACCTTCTTTAAAGCTTGTTCATTCTACCTTCGAAGAGCAGCTCGAGCAGAATTTGCGGCCTACTGTTTTTTACCAGCCTTGGCCCTCACAACCTATCTACAAGTCAGAGTTCTTTCATACTTGAAAGCAAAATAATTAAGCACATCGCATCATATTCTTCGGTACCATTTTCTTCCTTGTGGAAATAAACTGCTCGAACAGAAGTAGGCAAAAATGTAATGACCTGTGGATTGTTTTGTGTGCCACAGTCAAGTTACCGTCGAAGACACTGCCAGCAAAGTGCCCGCCCTTGCAAGCAACACAACCCTGAAATAGTACTATCCCAAGGCTCATGAATCAAAATTTTCAATCTCACAATCACTTCGCTCTCTCCCAAGCAGCTGCCATTATCGATAGAAAATGTTTTATGGTTCGCATATGAAACACTTTGAGACTCCAATAGAAGAAGACTTCTCCAAATTGAAACTCTCTCTTCTGTCTGAAGCCGAATAAACAACTTCTTCCCAAACAGTTAGAATTGATTTCCCACGCAGACCATCACGACGGCAAGATAATTTATCAACTTCGTCTTCTGATCCTGATATGCTTTATACATCATAGTCTTTAACATTTGTCCCAGATTATTTTAAATTACAATAGATTTGTTTAATTAACATCCCTGTTTTTAATCTATCTCACTAAAGACTTTGTATTTATACATTTTAATTATCAATTTATCTTATAATTTACACAACCGTTTATATAACCACAAAAATTCCGTTCTATTAGACCGATTAACGGCAAGGCATCAAGCAAACATTAATCAGATGACCAATGGTCATCATCATTTCTCGAAAGGGAGATGAACGGGCGCGGGCCTCTGCACTCCGTAGTAATGAATGATATGATCCACTACTCCACCGTCAAATTCCCACAACCAAAATACTGTACTTATTGACAACAAAACCAGTGAACCTCTCCCCGCTTTACATCGGGGTCCCATGGTTCTTCAATCTCCAACAGCGCGCGTTAAGAAACGGTTCACACCCCTCCTCCCAAATAATAGTGCAAAAGTTTTTTTTTAATACTTGAAATTACAGAGTGAAATCAATTTGTTGCCCTCCGGGAATCATATTTCTCCTGTTCGCCGCACAAAACAGATCGGTAATTTCCGGAAACATCTATCCGTCTACGGAACCCCGTACTACGAAATTTGTGGTCCCCCGCAAATAAAATAATGGAGCCCACGCATCTATTTCGCCACGTAAGCCTACAGTCAAATCCTCCTATCTCGCGCAATAACCAACAAATAACAGATTAAAAATAATAGAACGCGTGGCACCCGATAACAATCCACTAACCGAAACAAAAAGTAAAAATAAAAAGCTGCAACGGACATCAACAACTCCTCCACTCACCCGCCCTCTGCCACTAAAATGCGCCTCATCTTGTCTCATCACAGAAATTAAAATCCCAAAATAAATTAAAAAAAAAGGAATTTTAATTTCTAATAGCAACAGAGAAAAGAAAAAACCCTGAATAGAAAAGAAATTAAATTAACAGACCTGCGTCATTACGATTTATGGCAATACAACGGAACAAACAACAGTAACAAATGCTGCAAAGAATGCTGGAGCATTCACGTGAACAGCAGCATTGTCGACGGTGCTATTTTCCGACGAGCCTGGTGCATCGGATGGTGCTTCCCCCGGAGTCTCTGCGGGCGGAGCCGGAGGCGAGGCACCCGAAGGTGATGGCGCCTCAACGGTCACAGGAGCAGGACCAGGAGATGCCACGGTTGGGGCAGGTGATGGAGCCGCCACAGGCTCAGCCACTGGAGCTGGAGATGGCGCCCTTCCAAACAACTCAGTAGGCAATAGCATACTGTCAACTGTGAAAATGGCCAACGGCGTTGAGTCAAGAACAGTGTCGGCGATTCTGGATGAACTAACTCCGGTGTGAAGAGTGACCTCATCACCGGCTGTCGTCACCGTCAGATCGAACTTTTCGGCACCGTTAGTGGCTAATGTAGAGATTGGATCCCTAGTAGTCTTCAATGTCCCCTTTGGATTGTAGCCGTTAGCTGCATGATACTGCAAGAGTGCGACTACCTCAGCTTTGGAGAGCTTGCTCAAATCAGGAACTCCAGCAGCCTTAAATGCCTCATCAGACGGTGCAAAAACAGTCAAACCTTTAGAGCTCGCTGACTCATATGCTTTAATCACACCACTAGTGACAAGCAAGTTAGCGAAGGTCTTGCACCCAGCTTTCTCTAGCAAAGCAGTTATGTTGACGTCCGAAGCCGTCGGAGCCGGTGCCGTTAAGACTCCGGGCGCAATAATCGGAGAGCTGATCTCAAGTACGGAGATGTTATAAGCAATTTGTTTAACGGATTTAGTGTAGGAAGAGTCGAGTTTTGAGCCAGGAACAGCCGAGCCGAAGCCGACCTTCCCACCTTGAAGATCGGTAATATTGACAAAACCCAAGTTGCCAGGAGCATTTCCTGTAGTTTGATAAAGAGTGGTAGTGAGAGTGGTGCCTTTGGAGATTTGATGAAGCTTCTGTGGGTCGTAGTAGTCAAGCAACACGTGAAGGCTAAGTTCGTTTTTTATGACAGGGAGGGGACGCTTGGCCACGAGATCAGACATAGCCCCGTTGTTAAGAACGAGTACCGTGATTGTCTGGCGGCTGTTGATTTCATCGGCGAGTTTGGTTTGGGTTAGATAGCTACTGAACTGGGAGTATTCTGGGAAGTCTTTGAGAATGTCGGTGATATTGTGGGCCGATATGGTAGTGGCGAGTGCAGTGAGGATCAGAACAAGGGAGACGCAGCGTACAGCGCTCATTGTGTATTTTATCAATTGGCAGAGAAAATTGTGATTAGTTCAGAGAGTACCGGGGAGATGTTAAGGTTGGGTTAATATGGAGAAGAGGAAAGGATGAGAGTTGGGATTTAACTTAGGTCAAGGAGTGAAGTTAACTATGGTTAAGAGTTGGGGTCCGTTTGGAACTGGGGCCATGTGAAGGGGCAGGCATTGTTTGGTCACAGCTGGAAATGCTGTTGTGTAGCAGCATAATTTTGCTTTAGGTTCTCGTCTTTTGATTAAATGACAGGAATGACCTTAATTTTTTCTGTTACTGACGTATAAGGCAGCGAATGATCATCCCTTGCCGTCAACTGCACCG